>VZRO01002434.1:441163-501838 GCA_013397915.1 Daphoenositta chrysoptera
CTGCCCTGCCCTGCCCTGCCCTGCCCTGCCCTGCCCTGCCCTTCTCTTTCTTTATGAAAAAGGATGACTTCACCAATTTCCTTGGAATTATGCATTCTGATTGAATCATGTTCAGTTGAGCCCTTCTTTTGGTTTTATATTTTAATATTAGCATTATTATCATGCATTTATGAATCCTAATTTTTACTTCATTACAGATGTAAAAATTACTCTGTAATTTACTGCTCTGTATGATGACCGGACTGCTTTGCGTGCTTATTTAGCTACACATATAAATTCATTTTCTTAGAAGAAAACAGTTGGAACATTGCTCGAATCTGAAGCAGGAAAATAAGTGGCCAGTGGTTTTAGTTCTGTATTTTGGCCTGTCTGATTAAATTTGTTTTCAGTGAACTCTTCCAGGCCCACCTTTCACTGACTTTGAAACATAAAAGTCTTTTGACAAGCCAAGAAAGTAAGATCATGTCCATGAATTTCTGAATGTTGCAGAAATGTATAAAGTAAAATGCACTTACTTGTTATCTTTTTTGTAAAGTACATCTATCTCAACTTTTTGGTCTACGTTTGTATGTAGGCTCATTCCCTCTTGCGAAGAATATTTTTTGTTATTGTTATTGAGGGGTTTTGTTTTCTTTTGTTGTTTATTTTTAAATTACATAAAAGAATTTTTTCAGTTCAGACTAATGAAAAAAAAAAAAGAGTGGATGCACAGTAGGAATGCAACAGAGATGAGATTTCAAATAGCATGACAGTATGATAGTCTAGTGCCAGGTAGAACATCTGGAAGAGCTACACAGAGTAACAGCTGCTAAGCACATCAGTTATCAGTGAACATGCACTGTTCAGCAGAGAAAAATGTGTCTCAGATAAGACAGAAATATTAAATCACCCATAAACTTCAGGGAGATTATACTGTTTTATTGCACAGAAATATTTTGCAGAAGAATGTAAGAATCAAAACACTAAGACTGTTTCTTTCTCTTGTACTCTCTGGTGTTGGTGCAAAAGTCTTAGAGATGCTCCATTAATCATAAGAAGATAAAGGAAAACTTTAGAGAGGACGAAAGTTGTAAGTATTGAAGTTCTAACCCAAATTAGATAGATTAAAGAAATATATTGTAGCAGATTCTTCAAAGCTTTGAAGGAAAGGGACCCATACCCATAATTCCATCTTGCTCCAAACAGGGTGAATAATGTAAAGGGAGAGATATTCAAGAAGTTAATTTTGAACTGTAGAAAACATATGGAGAAAAAAGATAGAAATAACTCATAAGTTTATAGTCAAAGAATTTTCTGAACTCTTCCAGAAGGGGACTAGATAAAATTTAGCATCAGTTTCTTATGTTTTCCTAATCAATTACTTGATTTTTAAAATATAGATGCTATAACTTCAAAGTCTTATAAAAAGGAAGATAACCACTAACACAGGTAGTTCTAGCTAGGTAAATAAATTAACTTTGCTCAAAGAGTCACTGAAAAGACATCTTTCCTTGCAACAGAACACTGTGAAGAAGAATCAAAGATAGATTTTTAATTGTCACTACATGCAGGAAAACTAATTTTGACAAAGGAGTATAGCTATTGAGTAAATACTATTACACATTTGGGAAAAATCATAAACTGTTTTCTTGAAGAGTCCTGTGTGACTGCAGACTGACTCAATAGACAGGTTTACCTGAGAAATAATCCCTAAGTGTTCTCCAGCCCCTCAGGTATCACATCTTCTGTTTCACAACAAAAATACCTGCCAGCACAGCTTCAGTCCAAGATATGGCATAGAAACGAAAGAGGTGACACAGACAGGTTATTAGGTAGTTCATATGGGACATTAGGAAAAGGTTCTTTACTGCGAGAGTGGTCAGTCCCTGGAGCAGGCTCCCCATGGAAGGAGTCACGACTGCCAGAGTTCAAGGATCATCTCGACAATGCTCTGAGTCGTATGATTTAGTTTTAGGTAGTCCTCCACAGCCCAAGGTGTTGAGATATTCAATAAATCTGTGAGTTCCCAAAATCTATATACAGAGGTCAGTCATCCCAACTGGTGCTGTTAAACTCTGGCAAAGTTCAAAACTACTGAATTCAAAATGCTGAATTAATTGATGAGGATCTTGATAACAGATTCTCATATTTTTCAAGTGACCAGAAATGCAGATTTCTCTCTTCCTTGGTAGCAAAACAGAAATAATTTTCTTCTTGGCCTTTATATAAAAGTGTAGTTTAAACCATTAAGTTTTGGATACAAACACTGGCCCTGTATAATTAATTTATCTTCAGTGATTAGGGAGGTCAAAGATTACAGCTAGTTAGAGTGTGAACCATCTCAACAAAAGAATTAAAAGAAATAAACATGTCACAGCATTTTTCATTTCAATTCAAATGATAAAGTTTTGGGGTTTTGAAAATTGTCTTCAAATGCATTCCATTTAAAGCATACTAATCTCTTGTTGAAGTTTATTTGTGATGTGTTTTCATCATAGTCAATATCAATATATTTACTCTCATCTTCTTTATTTCTATTATTGAAAAGTTACTATAAAGCATAAAAATATGTTTGGGGTAGAAATTGTCAGGTGCTTTCATCAGCACTAAACTTTTTGTTTTGCAGTTTAAAAGATCTGGTCATCAAAAACTAAAGGAATTTTCATTTAAAAACCAAATAGATTAAATATTCTGATGGCTGCTCTGAAGAGATTTATTTCCTCTTTTTTTTTTTTTTTTAATATTGGAGAAAATCATATTTTTAGGTACAAATCTAAAGAAAACAAAATGTGTTTACTCTTAAAGTTATTTTTTATTTTGCACTAGTAAAAATGGATTAATTTTATTCATTAAAAAATGTGAAATTTCAACATCTATTTTAGATCCACTTTTTAACTGCTAGGAAAATGCATGTACTCAAAATTTTTTTTGTAAATACTACTGTCTCAAAGCTAGGCCAGTAGTTATAATATGTGCAGTCCCAGAATTATGTACTGATATATCTATGAAATCAGCACTTTTATCATCCATGATTAAATAATAGAAATTCTGGATCAGTGCCACTTCATAGGATTGAGATGGAAAGAAATTAACAATGTTCTTCTCTTACTTTACAAATATGTAGACTCAGGTCACCATTAATAAATCACAATAAAATATAGAAACCCACAGCAATGTTTTCAAAAATTCTTCCTCAGAAACGGACTTGTAGTTTTCAATCTTCAGATCAAAGAAGCAGTCAAATTACACATGGTCATACCAGTCAAATTAAAATTAAAATAGTAATAACCAAAAGATAGTGTTGAGATAACTTACACTACTGTACATTTAAAACAAGATGAAGTTGGGAAGATGACAGAAGAGGAGAATTATATGAAAAATGACATAAATAGTTACTGTTTCACCAGAACTGTGGAATGTTGATATGCACCTCAATTTGCATTTTAAATGCAACATATGCAAGGAAGAGATAATGATTAAAAAACACTACTAAAGTTGGTGAAAATGTATAGTAATTTCATCTCCTAATGTGGCTTAAAACAGACTCTGTTCAACTGTCTCTTCAAAGAGAGTTTTCTCTAGCAAGATGGTAAAAGGCAAAATCCAGAATAATTTTGGTTATGTTTTAGTTCATGTTGGATCTTTCTGCTTTTTGATATAAATCAATTAAAATCTTGAACTGGGAAAATAAAAAATTTTAAGATCTCTGATTAAAATTCTCATTAAGAACATATTGCATTATATTCTTATGTGACCAGGGCTGGATGGATGTGTCATCTACAGTATTTAAAGAACTGTGAAGCTCTTGACGACAATTTATTTTCCCCCCACCTTCTATCATGTATTTAATCTTGAGTAACAAAAAGAGTTTCACTTGTAAAAGAGTGAGGGCTTGAGAAGTTAGCCCTACCCCCCCGTAACTACATTATTTCAAAATGCAAGTAATTGCTACTGTTTGAAATGCATTATCCCTCTTAAGAGAAAAATTACATAAGGAGCCCAACAGCAGTTATATAAGTTGTTATATTCCTAAGCATCTTCAGTCTGATTTAAGCACATTCTTCATTTAAAACTTTGGCAACAGACTTGTTATATGAAGTGGAAACTTATATAAGAACCTATCAAATTCTTTTAAAGCTGATCACAAGTTTGTTGCACTCCATTATTAGGAATAATGAAAAATCTCATTTGCTCTCACCTAGCTGATCTATCACAGTTGAAGAAAATGGGGAAAAAAATGTAAATCTAAAAATGTAATCTAAAAGGAGATTGGCCTGCTTATCCAGCATAATCAAGGCTGTTTCAGCATGCAGGGAAGTTACATTGCTAACAGTGGGAACATTATCTCACTTGGGAAGTACATATTAAAATTAAAAAGTATATTAACTAAAATCCCCTTTATGTTAACATTTTTCAGAACAAAAGCATATTTGTGAGTGCTGGAAGAGAGATCTTTCCATTTGGAAAACCAGCTTAAAAATTAGAAGTACAATACTAAACACCAAAATACTCCTTTCTGAGAGTGTCTCCAGAACGGCAAAAATATGAAAGTGTTTCAACATACTAAAAAAACTACTAGGGAGGGGCTGATGAAGAAGCATGAAAACCAGTTATATTGCATCGAATGAACTTTAACTTTCTAATCCTCTTTTCTATGTAAAAAAATTCTTGATTGTGGATAATTGCACTGGTGGCAGAACTGAGAAAACAGGCCAAGAAACAGGCTATCTGTGATTTTGTTAGTTGCTCCAGAAGTCAACAAGCTTGACTTTTTATCCATGCCTAACAAATCTTTTGACAAGCTTGAAAACCGTTTCCAAAGTGTATTAAGCAGGATGAATACATTTCAAAGAATGAAAAGGAAGGCATGAAATATAGTGTCTACATTAAAACAGAAAAAGTGGGGGAGGGGAAAAAAGAAAATTTGTTTTCAGGCTTGGAGCTTAAAATTCTTGTTAGTTTGCCTAGTAATAACTCTAGGATTCTTAGCATGCTGCTAACAGGCAAGCAGCAAAACAATTTACTGGTTTACTGCCTTTGATTTTATGCTACTTGCAGTTGTACCATGTCAAACAAAAATAATTACAAATATGGCAGTATGCAAATCAGAGGAAACTTACTTCTAAACACCTATTTCACATGCGCATCCTGTTTCAGGCTTCAGAGGGTAAATGGATAAAACACTGGGTTTAACTCTCAGGTCAAGGTTGAAGTCATAACTAAAATATGGATTTGCGTTGTAAAACTGTAAGACATGCTTAGTCACAAATACCTTACAATTTTCCTTCCCCTGAAGAGGTATGAGTAAGTACACTAATGGAATTACCCCTCACTCTTCTGAAACACAAATTAGGTTTTGATGATATAGTATAGCTAACTAAGAAATCTTCCTATAATTGAGATACCAGAGATCATATAGCAGGCACAGCTCAAAGGACAAATGACTCAGATGATTAATGCAGAAGCGTAGAGAAGGCTAGTGCACTTGAAGTCTCTGAAAATTTTTATGAACATAATTCACTGCACATCATCAACATACCAAAATTAAAAAGCCCAGTATTTTTTGTGTTCCATTTGAACGGGAAATTTAAACACCACAAACAATTTTATATTAAAAACAGAGACATAAAAATGTTTAAGAAGTACAGAACTAAATGAAACAACTTTAATTTAAAGTTGTTTAAGGTCATGAGCTTTGCAAAAAACAATCTCAGAGCAGATTTTAGAGAACAAACTGAAAAAAATAGCCCATACTTATAAAAAATATTATTCATTAGTAGCAATTTTGTAAAGTTTTGACAGCACCCAGTCTTGCACAAATCAAAATAAAAGGAACTTTCAATATAACTATTAGAGTAGGCTTACATAAGACTGCTAAACTCTTCAGTCATTAAATACTCTTTTCAGGTGTATAAAACTGTGACAACCTATTGAAGCTGGAATTTTCTGTGAAAAATTTAATCTTCAGATATTCATTATTTGTGGGAGGTATTTTGCACGGTTTTCAAAAATCAGGATAACCTTGTTCAAAGGTCAGGATAAACATAAAATGGCTATTTCAGTAGTTATTTATAATAAAATAGCAATCAGGTGTCTCCACTGATAACACTACTTCTTGAAGAAAGAAAGAAAGAAAGAAAGAAAGAAAGAAAAAGAAAGAAAGAGAAAGAAAGAAAGATTGTGTTTCCCAGAGGAACTGAAATTCTAAAATGTGTCTTTATCCATAAAATAAGAGAAAAAAGCCAACAGAATAAAAAAAAGATGCTGAATTTTTCTGGAGAAAAACTTGCCCACATCTTTCAGCTGAAGGGAGAAAGTATAACTAAAACAATACCAGAGGTGTTAATTAGATAAAGCATCAAACAACATCACCATCTCTATCAATTTTTTTTTATTTCTTTGACTTTCTTTTTCTCTGTTACATTTCTTTTTAATCAAGAGAAAGAGATTGCTGAAAGAGCTGCTGAAACTGATATAGAAATATTTTTTTATAAAGATTTATCCTTATAGCCTCTTCTCTTACTCTTTCGACCTTATATTTTACTTTTAAAATTATCACCTAATAAGGTTCTCCAAACTTTTGAAATTTTAGTAAATTAATAGCAATACACAGGTTCTAATGTCCTCTATGACATTAGAAACATGGTTTAGCCTTTCTTAAGAGTCTGAAATTAATATCCTTGAAAACTTAAGGAACTGATTTGTTCACTGAACATAGAAGGCTTAGTGCAGCCTCCTGTGAGAATCAACTGCAGGCAAACCTTTAGCAGTGTGAAGAGCACCAGCAGTCCCTGACGATATTCGTGTGTTTAATACTCATAAGCAATCACATTTACCAAAGAGTGTTATTTTTTCATAATGTATCCCTTAAGTTCATATTGTTATTTTGTATTTGCTTGCCCCAGCCTCGCATGCTTTTCAGTCAGGTTGATTTATTAGCCGACTTGCTATCCCTGTCGCTGGCTCAACCTTTCCTCTTTCAATCCAGAAAATTTTGAACCTGGCCCATTGCAATAAGGAAATTGTCTTTATTTCCAGTAAAATTAAAAGATATACTAGCTTGTGTATAATAGCATACATAACTAAAACTATTAAATTATGGCTCAAAATACCTAAAACCTTTGAAAAAATCTGTTTAAATAGTACCTAATAAAGGAAATTCCTTTGCTGTTGTTAGATTGAAATTAAATACAGACATCTTGTTTATATTTTGGATAATGACATTTGTATTGTCAATGCATGTTATCTAGTTATATGATGAAAAATTATCTGGTAAAAATAATGTATCCTCTGGTGTAAACAGCACACCTTCAGAATATGAACACAAAACTGCTGAGACTGTCTTATCTGCAGAACTGAATTTTTAGTATTAAGGTAGGTTTTTCCAATACTGAAAATCAAGAGTTGTGGAGCAAGATGATCACAAGAACAAGTTAAAGTATATGGCTCTAACTTCTTAAGGATTTGCAGTTCATTATTTAAACTGAATCATTCAACCTTGGACTAATTAACTTGTATTCCAAATTGGAATATTTTCCCTCTGAAAGGTTTCAAAAAGTCAAATGATTCTTTCTTCTTTATCCTGAGATAACTATTAAAAGTGTAAATCTATGAAATAACTTGAAAAGAACACTGGAACGATTTAGCAGAGGGACAGCTCTGGGATTTTGTTTCTCCATTTGCAGCCAAATAATGGCAAAATAATATTTCTGTTCTCCATTTGCAGAGAAAAATTAAGCATCCCTTTGTTCCAGGAACACAAGACATAGCAAGGTTTGTTAGCAACTATCTCTAATTGTCTCTGGCCAAAATGCAGGCCTTCCACAAAAGTGGCTGATCCTTAACACCTTTACCAACCACAAAGCTCAAAAAACAAGTGGAAATCACGTCAGTAATCCTGATTCTCTTGCTGTCAATTGAAAATTTCCAATTAAATCTGGTAGGTTCTGAGTATCACCTGCTGTCTTCCAGTATGCAAAGATGGGCATTTACGCACAGCCCACAGAGTGTTCATTTCCCCAGCATCCAGTGGATGCTGGTGCATGCCTGACTCTGGTTCAGCGAAGTTCTTAGGGACTGAAGACCTCCAAGTTATCTACCCAGGCTACCACATGACTGATTATTGGCTCAGATAAGCACCTGTCACACAGCAGCATAGTAACAAGGCCTCTTCTGCTTTGTGTGTCAGTGCCACACAGTTAAGGAAAACATGATGTAAGTCTGGTAGTTTTTCAGAATGTATCCACGAAATAGTACAAGATGGCAGTCACAAGTTACCCTCATTTATCTAAGAAGCATACCCCTGTCTTCTGAACGAACGTGTCTTTCCTCCCTCTCTCCCACCTAGAGACCTAACATAAACTCCCCTTGCAAGTCATAGTAAAACTGTTTGCAAAAGTCAGGGGTTGAGACCTGTCTATGTAAGCAGGCAAAATCCGTAAAAGCACCCTTGAAACTGAGGTGTCAGAAGCAAGTGATGTGCTGATCCAGGAGCTGACTGATTATAACTCACCAGATTGTACTCATGTGCTACTTTTCTCGGCAAGCAAACCAAATTTACATTTCACAATTGCATTAGATATGTGTACGGAGTTAATAAGAAATAAAATGTGTGGTTATTTAAGGGATCCCAAGGTCTTTGTTTTAATTTTCGTGGTTGGTATTTAAAGGGCAACTAAGAGAACCAGAACTGATTTTAGAAGTGATTCTTTAGGAGTAAGAGCTGAAAAAAGTGGCAAATCACACTCAGAAACCTTGATGTGAGATGTAACCTTACATAGTGTCCTGGTAAATCTTAGTTCTAAGCATCCAACAAAAGCTGCAGCAAAGTGCAATACAGCTGTTCTGCAGATCATCTGTCATGCTTTTTTTCTTATTTTTATTAGTTGTTTTCTTTATCTTTTAAAATTAAAGTGAGGGGTTTTATTTTCCAAATTAGGTGGCTTCTCCATAATCTTATGTTCAGTATGTTTTTCTTTGTCTGATCTTCTCTTAAATTTTACTCTATTTACTTCTACCATCCTAGTCTCTTCTCCGTCTTGCAATTTTCTCTTCTCTTCTCTACATACTAAGGTGTCTGTTAGCTGTGTTATTTCCTCAGGCAGTGCTTTGACCCTGGCTGGATGCCATGGGCTTACAAAAGTGGCTCTATCCTTCCCTCTCTTCAGCTGGATAAGCAAGAGAAAATATAATAAAAGCCCTGTGGGTTGAGAAAAAGACAAGGAGAGATGATTTACCAAATACCATCATGGATAAAATGGATTCAACTTTGGGAAATTAACTAAATTTATCATAAATAAATCAGAGAAGGGTAACGAGAAATAAAACCAAATCTTAAAAATACCTTCCTCCTAGCTTTCCCTTTTTATTCCCAGTTTTCAGCTTCATTCACAATTCTCTAACTCCTTCCCCTAACAGTGCCAAAGGACAGATAATGGAGGATACGATGAACTCGCCATACATGTATTTTCCTCCTCAGGAGGACTGCTTCCCCTGCTCCCTCTTCCATGAGACACAGTCCTCCTCAAAGTTCTCAAAAATTAGTCCTTCTCCTTCCCTTGGGCTACAGTTCTTCATGAAGTGCTCCAGCATGGGTCTCTTCCATGCTGTCCAGTCCTTCAGGCACAGCCTGTTCCAGCATGGGTCCTGCACAGGGTCACAAATGGAACCCAGCAAACCTGCTCCAGAGTGGGGTCCTGTCTCCACACAGCTACAGATCCTGCCAGGAGCCTGCTCCAGCACAGGCTTCTTATGGGGTCACAGCATCCTTTGGGCACAGCCACCTTCTTGGATCCTCCACGGGCTGTAGGTGGATCTCTGCTCCATCGTGGGCCTCCATGGGCTGCAGGAGCACAGCTGCTTCACCATGGTCTGCACCATGGCCTGCAGGGGAATCTCAGCTACAGCACCTCCTCCCTCCCCTTTGGCACTGACCTCTGTGTCAGCAGAGAAGTTCCTCTCACATATTCTCACTCCTCTTTTCTCTGTTGCAGTAATTTTTCCTTTCTTAAATACATATTCCCAGAGACAGTACCACCTTGCTGAGGGCTCACCCTTGGCCAGGGGTGGGTCAGTCTTGGAACTGGCTGGCACTGCCTCTGTTGGACGTGGAGGAAGCTTCTGGCAGATTCTCAGAGAAGTCACCCCTGTTGCCCTCCTCTGTACCATAACCTTGCCACACAAACCCAACACATCTCATTAGTGTACTTTTCCCTCTAAACTCATTTTTGCTGCCTGTGTAAATTTTTGCTCCCAGAGTCCATGATTTCTACCCCAACAGTCAACTGAAAGGAAGGACCTCTTCCTCTTGGTGCCTGTCACAGTACTGTGAGTCAGAAACGACAGCAAGGCACAAAAAGAAGAAATAGTGTGTATGCTTTTCTATTTCAAGTGCATATTACACTACCCATGACCTCACACAGTGGTCAATTTCCATAGAATTTTGAGAGGAGGGGACAAGAAAAGTGTATTTTAGATTTTTTTCTTATATATGATCATTCTAGTCTGATTTGATTGGCAGTGAAATAAATTAATTTCCTCAGATCTCTCTGGACTTGTGTAAACCATATGACACTGTTCTGCACGACATCCTTGTCTCTAAACCAGAGATACATGGATTTGATGGATGAATCGCTAAGGTAAGGATCGTAGATAAGAATCGTAGATAAGGAATTGGCTGATGGTTCCACTCGCAGAGTTGTGACAAACAGCTCAATGTGCAAGTGGAGTCCAGTTATGAGTGGAATTCCTTTGGGGTCAGTATTGGGACTGGCACTGGTTGCCATCTTTGTAGGCAACATGAACAGTGGGATCAAGAGCACCTTCTGCAAGATTGCAAACAGCACAAAGTTGAGCGGTTGATGTGCTGGAGGGAAGGGATGCCATCCAGAGACACCTTGACAGGATTGAGAAGTGGGCCCATGAGAACGTCATGAAGTTCAACAAGGCTAAATGCAAGGAGCTGTATCTGGGCCAGGGCAATCCCAAACACTAATACAGGCTGGGTGGGGAAAGGATTCAGAGCAGTCCGGGAGAGAAGGACTCGGGGATGTTGGTTGTTGAGAGAAACTCCACATGACCCATCCATGAGCACTTGAAGCCCAGAAAGCCAACCGCATGCTGGGCTGCACCCAAAGGAGTGTGGCCAGCAGGGTGAGGGAGGGGATTCTGTGCCTCTACTCAGTTCTTGTGACACCCCACCTGGAGTGCTGTGTCCAGCTCGGTGGGACCCCAATATGAGAAGGACGCAGACCTACTGGAATGAGTCCATAGGAGGCCATAAAGATGATCAGAGGGCTGGAGAGCCTCTCTTATGAAGGCAGGCTGAGACAGTTTGGGATGTTCAGCCTGGTGAACAGAAGGCTGGCAAGACCTTGCAGAAACCTTCCAGTACTCAGAGGGGACCTAGATGTGTCATTGTTTAATCCGAGCCAGCAATTAAGTACCACCACACATCTGCTCACTCACTCCCCCACCACTGGGATCAGAGAGAAAATTAGGAGGAGTAAAAGCCAAAAACTCGTGGGTTGAGATAAGGACACTGTAATAGGTAAAGCAAAAGTTGTGTATGCAAGCAGGGCAAAAGGAATTCTTTCACTGCTTCCCATGGCAGGGGTTCGGCCATCCCCAGGAGAAGAGGGTCTCATCACATGTAGCTGTCACTTGGGGAAAAAAACTCCATCACTCCAAACACTCCCCTTTCCTCCTTCTCCCATTCACTTTATGTACTGAGAATGATGTCTGATGGTCTGGAATATCCCTTGGTCACTTGGAGTTACTTGTCCTGGCTGTGTCTCCTCCCAGTTTCCCATGCACTCCAAGCCCCCTCACCAGAGTGGCAGTACAAAAAGAAGAAAAGGCCTTGGGTCTGCATAAACCCTGCTCAGCAATAACAACATCAGTGCTGTGTTCAGCATAAATCCAAAACACAGCCCCATGCCAGCCACTGGGAAGAAAGTCAACCGTACCCCAGAAAAGAAAAGGACAACATGAAGGCTGGAGATGGACACTTAGTCAGGGGATACAGTGACAGGACAAGAGTGGTTGCCTTTACACTGAAGGAGAGTAGATTTAGGTTAAATATTAGGAAGAAATTCTTTTCTGTGAGGTGGTCAAACCAGGTTGGACAGGGTTTTTGAGCAACATGGCACAGTTGAAGGTGTCTCTCTCCATGGCAGGGATGTTGAAACTAGGTTACCTTTAAGATCCCTTCCAACCCAAAGCAATCCATGATTTTATGAAATCTGTTTTTCACATGACAGTAGTTTCTGAGGGATGTCTCTGTTTTTTTCTCAACCCATGCACCTCCATTTTCAGATGTTTTCCCCTTTTCTTTTAAGGAAGGGGAGTGATAGACAGTCTTGGTAGCCACCTGGCAGCCAAACAAGGCGAACCCATCCACTCGTATTTGAAAATCCTGCCACCTATAACTTTATGCTTGATTTCTACACTTGAAGATACACCAAATTGCTATGACATTAACATCTGTGTTAAGTGATGCACATGGAAACACTGAATTTTGTCATAAGTAAGGTACCATACATGTAACCTAAATTCCAGTCAAGGAATCCTTATGATAGATATAACAAATATGAACAGTCCACCATTGTAAGACAACTTAGGGCACATTCAGACTTCACTCGGAAGAGAAAATAAAATCCATTTGTTCACATCAACCCTGTCCCAAGGAAACTAAAAAGAAGTTCCCTTTGTTCATGGCACTCAACATTAGAAATAGATTTTCATTCTTAAAAGCACATTGTTATTATATATACATTTTAAAAATACTAAAACCTTGGATTGTAATGCAGATACAGAAAATTCAATCAAAAGGTCAGACAAGGAGGACAGGGAAAGTTGGCTCATTAGTTAACTTAGGTGTGATTGCAACCAAACTAATATACCAGTTCTGGTATTGTCCACTGACACTTCTGTAGCTGAGAGGATCACCTCTGACAGAATTTCCCAAATTCCTTAATTATTCAATATTTTCTGTCAACAGGCAAAAGGTGAACTATTGCTCTGAACTCATATAAAAATGCCTGTACCTCTAACTATCAACTTCATTTACTATATTAATCTTTTGTAGTATTTGATATCTTGCTTCACTACCAGAGCTGATGTTTCAATGTTTTAGTTATCTGGAAGCCATTTATCTCCTTGATCCTGCAAAATTAATTTCATACAGGCAACATAAGTTTAGGAACTTTATATCAGCCTTGTTGATTGACCACAGCTTTAGAAGCACCTTTGTAATTCTGTTGTCTCTGGATGAGATGTGTTCTCTGGATCTGAAAGAAAGCTTTTAATCATATAGAATGAGGCTACTCTGTTTCAAGCCGCTTGGGATTAGTTTGATAATAGATTTTCTCCCATAGCAGAGCTCATTATCTGTAGTCAAAGCCAACAGTTTGATTATCCCCTTCCTTTCAATTAGGCCTTTGCACCCATGGGGCCCAGGCAAGTTGTTGTATTGATATAAGTTAACTTTAAAGCTAGTTTTGCAAGGTATCACAAGGATGGGTTGATCAGTAGAGTTTCAGTCTTAGCCAGCTACAGATTCATTCAGTCACTGAGAAAGATCAAAGACAACCATGAAATAACTCTATAGTTAAGACCTCAGAAACACATGGCAAGGTTTGAAGGACAATTCTGTGTCAAAGAAGTGTGGCTAGTTTGTATTGATCTAAGACCATAAGGAAAACACTGTAGAGCAATGGGAAGGCATTGTACTGGATTCTTTTGTAACTCCTGACATGAAAACTCTAAAGGATTATCAATATAGCCAAAAAACATATCAGCACAAAACCTTTCCTGTTCCACCTCCTATAATAATTTTGCATTTTTTTCCATCTAAGTTCCTGTTTATGACCTTGTTTAAATAAAGGAAAGAACAAACATCTCTAAGTCTTGCACTTGCATGCAACTAAACTTTTAAATTATTCCTTATCATCATTATAATAGTAGAACCCAAAATATTTCACAGTGCCCTTACAGGATTTGAAAACACTGTGCCATGTAGTACTAAAGTTTATACAGTGAATGTCCCAGGAAGTTATAAAAATTATTAAATACATCTAAGAATTGGGCAAATTGAACAAAAAAAAAAGAAAAAAAAAGAAAAAAAAAATTAGTGCTTTAAACCCATGACTTATTTCAGAAGTAAATATAAGGTTTCGTGCATATAAATATATCCAAATGGAATATAACCACTGTCATTTTGAATCTAAGTCTTAACAGTATACTAGTGAAAGTCTGGAATGAGTGAATGAAGCCACTTACCTCTAAATAACTTCTGTTAAACACTGTATTTGAGTTGAAAAAAAATTCAAGAAAAAAGAAAGCTTGTAAATTGATAACACTGTGCTGGAAAAAATTCATCATCTGAAAAAAATACAGACCACATTAACTGTGGCAGTCACCGTGAAGAGAAGATTTGTGGAAATGCAGGGGAAATTGGAATTTCCAGGTGGAGAAGTGAGAAATATTGCTTCTTGATAGAGGAATAGATTTTGAGAGCCTGTGTCAGAGGAATAAAAGACCTGTATTGGGGGATGGATTTAAGAAATAACTCTAGGTAAGGTAGCAGCTTTGCTGGTTGAAGACACATAGTCATAGAATCATAGCATGTGGGTTTGGGTTGGAAAGAGTTTAAAGAACATGTAGTTCCAACCCCTCTGCCATGGACAGGGACACCTTTGACTAGACAAGATTGCTCAGAGCCCCATCCAACTTGGCCTTGTACATTTCCAGGGGTGGAGGCTCCACAGTTTCTCTGGTCAACCTTTGTCAGTTCCTCACCACACTCACAACAAAGAATTTTTCCCTAAAATCTGATTTAAACCTACCCTCTTTCAGTTTGAAGCCATTCTCCCCTTGTAGTTGCCACTACATGCTCTTGTAAATAGCCTCTCTCCATCTTTCTTGGAGGCTCCATTCAGGTACTGCAAGGCCACAATTAGGTCACCTCAGAAGCCTTTTCTTTTCCAATCAAGTATATCTCACAACTCTTTTTTCACAGAGGAGGACACTCTGTAAAGGGTTATAACTCTAAGTGTTCTGCACTGGGCACACAGCGGGGGTGAGGTGAGGTGAGGTGACGTGAGGTGGAGAGAGCCATCACAGGGATCTTTCTGTATCTTAGTAAGAAAGGCTCAACAACAAATTAATTACTTAATAACTGCTTTATTAAGACAGAATAAGAAGAGGAATAAAACTAGCAAGTATTAAGTTGTAAAGTTGTAAACTTACAACTCTTAAGGTGCTGAGCACCCCACATTCATGCAGCATCCGGCAGAGTCCCGGTGCATTTTCCTATGGCATGCTGCGCAGAGCAGGTCCTCTCCATGCAGAGGAACTCTCCCTTTCATTCATTTGAGGTCATGTATAATTTCAATTACAATTTTAATTACAATAAACCAACTCTGTTCCTATAGATTTTCTCAGAAGAACTCTTTAACTTATGGTTAACAAGGGCAAGATCATGCTGGAGGCGTTATGCCTACAGGTTTCTCCAGTACCAGTCGTGGGTTGAATCTGTCCCATGGGCAAGGGATGCACGTGACACAAGACAGCACAGCACAGAACAGCACAGGATGGCATGGCACAGCTGATGGCCATACTGGGTGTGTGGTGCCTCCCCAGGTTAGCTGTCCTGTGGGTCACTAGCTCTGAACTTCAGTGGGCTTCTGGTCAAGAGCAGTGCAGTAGACTGACCTCCTCTGCCTGCTTTCAATACATGTGTCATGATAAGGAAAGGAAGGTTTAAAAGCCTTTCTCTCTCCTCCCACTCTGAACAGTGACTTCAGGAACATCCTCCTGCTTTTGATGTGTCTGACTTTACCGCCGTCTCCTTGTCTTTGTCGTACATCATGCAAAAGATCTGACCCTGAATGAGGATGGAAATCCTCTCTTTATTCTCCGTACGTATCAAGGTCAGGGTAAAAGGTGATTGAAATAAGGAAGTACACCCTCATACAAATGACAACTGAGGAAATTACATGAGAGTACACACCACATCCTGTTATGGAAGGGAAATTGAATGGAGATAGAGAGTTCAGTTAGGTAGGGATAAGATCGGAATGATGAGAGAATTTAATTTTAAAAAGGTAAATTTTTCATGTGATTACCATCCTACACAGTTGGGAACATAAATTAACAAACTACATATAAACTTTGCCACATCTACATTCCCATCAAAAGGAACTGTATCTTCAATAACTTTATTAGATGAATCATTAAATCTGCATGGAAAAATGCTAGTGTCAGTTTGACAAAGTTTAAGGCTTTCGTCTTCCATGGGTGGATGAAAAAAACCCCAGGAAATGGTTTGAAAGTGCAGATTAAATCTATATTTATGCTTACTAGCATTTGTGAACAGTTGATTTACAACTCAGGAAAAAAGATATCAACAGATACAGTTTGCTTCATTATGTGTGTAATAAAGAGGCTAATGTTTTTTCCTCCCTTTTGTAGCTATAGTAAATGAAGATTTGCATTCTGGGTAGGGCTTTCACTTGTGGAAGCAGCAGAAGCCTAGACCAACAATCCCTAAGCCCCAAACCTTGTTAAATGCAGTTTCAGTCCTGGGGACCTAATGTACTGATTGCTTCCCGAGAAGGAGTCTCATTGCCTGCTCCATTCAATCCTATTACTGAAGGTCTAATTACATCTATTATGCTGTTCAGTTTCACAGACAGTTTCTGGGGGGAATAGGATGTAAAAGGAGGGGGGGTTCCAGGAGAAGGAGATGGAGGAAGATGAGAAGAAACCAAAGTGTATGGCAGGGGGAAAAACCCACAGGCCTCAACTACTGAGAAATGAACTGATGACTGAAGTGGCTACTATGTGAGATTATATCTAAACCACCAAGTGTGTTATTGTAACAAGACGAAATGGCAATGGTCCCATTTTGTATTCTTGTCTGAGAGAGAGAACCAATCACTCTGAAAATCATAGGTACTGGATATTAAAAGCTTCACAAGGCCTTAGCTCAACCAAACAAATTTTAATATGAAAAGAAAGAAAGGGCAGGCAGGAGGTGAAGCATTTTTTAACAATGCTGTAAAGTTTCACTTACAATTCAGGCTGCCAAAAGCCCTTCTCAGACTTCTTTTTCCCAATATAATACAAATATCACATGTCATTTTATGCTTTTGTGTAGCCTAGATTAAGGCCTAATAGAGCTCAAAATGAGAGGAGGGGAAGGAGGGGGAAGGAGACTCATTATTTTTAGATGGCTTTGCTTTTCCCATAGGGTTCCCATAGATCCTACTTAGCAGCAACTCATTCCAGCACTGATTAAGTGGGAAATACACAGAATCTCAAAAGGTCAAACCTATAATCAGCTGCCCTAAGGGGTTGACATGGAAAACTTCTCAATACAAGTTCAATTTATGGCAATCTTATAACATCTAGTCAGTGATAAACATTGAGGGAAAGAGGGGAGACTCCTAAAAGAGCTTCTTAAAATGCTTCAGCATTACAGTATTTTGTTACATCCATGTTCTTGGTGGGATACCCATTATTATTTTCACTCAGATTTTGGATGTTGATAATTTTCTTTCCAGCTGCTGAGGGGAATGAATTTATAATAAGCTAAATGTGCATGAGACATACACACTGATTACTGCTGAGAAAATCATTCCCAAGTTGATCTACAGAGCAAGCATGGAAAATGGAGATCTCTCAGAGACAGGAAGGAAGAAAAGAGAAGGAAAAAGAGAGATAAATTACTTAATAAACTCCTTCTAATTATCTGGGCAAAACCAAGTTTTTGAATACTGATTATTTCCATGCATATGTATTATGATAAAACTTAAACACAACTGGTTATTTCCAAATGGTCTGTGTTTGGCTACTACTTTTCCACTTGTGAAACATTAATACACCCCTGCAAAGCAGAGCCTGATTCAGCTACTCTGGAGGCAAGGCAGACACTCATTCATTTCAACAGGATCTGAAGGCCTCAATTGAACATGAAGCTTAAACCATAGAAAATCTAGCAGCAAGATTTTTTTATTTACAGTGTATGCATTACCTTCCAGGACTGACTCTCGGCACAAGCTAAGTAGACAGCTGTTTATAACTGAAAAATTCAGGGGGAGGAAAATAGTTGTTGCCCTACTACTTAAATTCCTATGCCAGAGCTTTGGAAAAACTGGACTGACTGCTGTCATGGATGTTAGAGTGGTGCATTCTCAGCAAAGATGCCATCACAGTCTTTCATATTTCTCTTCCTTCCCAGTCAAAGGCAGAAACTTTCTTCTCTGATCTCCAAAGCTCATTCTCTCACTTTCCCTCTGCTCTTTTAAGTTTTCTCACTTCTTCTTTCTATGCTAGAAGCAGAGAGGTCCCTTTCCTCTCTCATTGGAATAAGAAAGGCAGTTTCCCTTTCACAGCAAAAGTGCCTTGAACTAGTCATGCTTCACTTACTTTAGCTAAGTGCAAAGCACTGCTGAATTGTAGAGTTTCAAGCACTCTCCAGTATAAAGTTTCAAAAACGTGGTACAACTGTGTTTTTGTCATTATGGGAATGCTCTGAATGCTCCCAGCACGTTTCCACAAAGCCCGCTTGATATCAAGAACCATTTCAAAATAGGCCTTTACCAAGTCATAATTGAACCTGGGTTAGTTTTGTCAGCTGAACTTGTATGGGAATAGAGCCTCCCCATAGGTGACAACTCTAAAATGTTTTCAAATTTGCTATATAGGTATGAGGCTGTTATTTTGTGTAATATATAAATGGTCTGATTATTTTGCTGTGCAATGGAACTGTCAGGCTGGCTCATCTATTCTACAATATGTACTTTAGAAACAGGCATACAGATAAAATTAAGAGCAAAACCCCAGAAACAAATAATTAAAATGACCAAGACAGAAAGGACTTTCAGCACAAATACATCTTGTCTTTCAAAATAAATAACCCAGATCAAGGTTCAAAAGGAGAAATCATAAAGCTAGCCTTTGGAAAAGACAAGTGCCACATGATTTTCCACAGAAGGCGACTTACCAGAGGGATGTATCTGACACATTATACTGACTG
Organism: Daphoenositta chrysoptera; assembly: GCA_013397915.1. Classification (NCBI taxonomy): domain Eukaryota; kingdom Metazoa; phylum Chordata; class Aves; order Passeriformes; genus Daphoenositta; species Daphoenositta chrysoptera. The sequence goes on from VZRO01002434.1 coordinate 460,185, forward strand.
TGTATCCTGTATATTTCAAAGAATTAAAAAAATAACCCCCTGCAAACTACCAAAAAAAACCCAAACCAAACCAATCTCTACCAAAACCTATTACTACTACTACTCAAAACTACAAAAAAAGCCCCCCAAAACAAAACCCCAAGCAAAAAAACCCAAAGTTCTTTATTATCTTCCTGTTCTCCAAAACAAATTTGTTTTCAAGGCTAGATTTTCAGGAGAGGTGGCACAGAGATCCACATGGAAATAAATCTACTTACAATCAAGAAATATTATTTGGAACGTGTAGATACATGAAAATAGATACACGAATGAAATTCAGGATGCACTGATACAGGTTTACATGTGAAAAGATCTATTTTAGTTATTAAATTTCAAACAGGGTGAAATTATGCTCTTTATTTTTCTTACAGTAAGCAACACCCTTATCCCCATCTACTCTGTGAAACAGGAGACAGAAAATATTGCAAGGTTTACCACATTAATGTGTCTTAGCCTTTTAGGTGAAAGTATGTCATGACAAACTTTGTATTACAGTAACATTGTTCCAAAATGCTATTACAGTACATACTGTATAAAGGCACATCAAACATATTTTCAAGTTTTGGGTAGTAGTGATTTACAAGATAATTTCTAATGCACAAGGAAGACTGAGCAGAAGCTTTCAAATGTCATAAAAAATACAGTAGCTTTCAGTGGTCATAGAGCATACGTAATCCATTTGACTTACTGTCAGATCAGGATGATGCAAATGAGAACCAAATCCTCTCATCTGAAGACAGAAGCAATCCTTAACTCTTCCTGTTATGAAAACTAACACAATCAAACTACTTGCAGAGGTGTGGAAACATTTACCTCCTCAGTTTAGCTCTTCTTCTTACGAACTCAGCTAGGTACTGCAAGGGTCAGGTAGTATGTTCCACACCACTGTGGAAATATTGAATGCCACGTCTTGTATATCCATTTTACAATTTCATCTTCGACTGAATGATCATTGTGCATTTGTCTTGTGTCTCCATTCATGTAGCTTCACAGTTCTACGGTTCTGATTCAACATGACTTCATACTCATATTATGTTGGCATAAATAGAATAATAGCCTTATTATAACTTTGATCTATTATGTATGACCACCTTAAATAATTCCAGTAAACTCAAGGAACCTGGAACTTCAGCAGTATAAATTCTTCTTCTGACACTGCTCAGTTGAGCAAAGGCCAGAGCTACTTTGAAGGCATGGCCATAGAATTTCTGGTGATCAGACAGTTAAATGCTTTGAGTCCATTTCATCTTCACTACAACAAAGAGCAAATGCTAATAGATATTAAATTTAGATGAGTCCTAAATACTAATTCGTGCTTTAAATTCTACTTACTTAAGTTTCAATACATATCCTTGGAGTTGCTTTTCTAGTTCAATCTCATTCTGCACACTTTTTTAAAAGGAACTTGACAAACTTAGAGCGTATTCCTTTATTCTTTCCTATTTGAATTAAAGTGAACTTTCTTTAATGAGCTCACCCTGATTTATGACTTTCTTCAGAGACATTTGCAGTGAAAAGGTGCTAGTGCTGTGTGTGTGTCAGATGAAGTAACTGCAACCTTTTGTGGATATTAGTTTTTGACGTATGAAATGTCTTGGTCTTTTCCACTTTTTGATGATTTTTCGAAATTCATATATTTCAACAAATCACAAATGACCATCAGCCTAACAGCTCCCAGAGATGGCAGCATCACAAAAGCAAGCAATTCTGATGGCTTCTATATTAGTGAAAAAAAAAAAAAANCTTACTTTCTTTTCCTATATAGAAAAAAAAAAAAAAAAAAAAAAAAAAAAGAATGGAGAAACCACAGAGACATGTCAGGCTGTGGTACACCCTGTTCATACTTATCAATCATTCTGTGACTTGGTAAACTGATCCATTTTAAAATTAACCTGGTAATTTTTTTTTGTTTTGTTTTAATGTGGATCAATACCCTGAAACAGTGTACCTGAATATAGCAATGCTTGGACTCACAGAGATGAGGAAGGGGCATGAGAACAAGAGTGAGTAATCATTGACAGGACAGAGGAAAACCTGTTTCTTTTGCAGTGATATGGGCTTGAAACAATAATGAAAACACAAGGCAACACTGTCTAAAAGAAAAACAAAATCCTAAGAAAATGCTTCCCAAGGATTTTAAATTTAAACTCAGTCTTACTGGTCAGCTTTGGAATAACTCTCAGCTACCAGGCCTTGGATGACAGGGAATAACTCCCTTTCACAAATGAATAATTTTTCTACTTATAGAAAATGAGTAAAACCCAATCAGTGCATAAGTGGTTGACTTCCAGTGCCAGAAATAAACTGTTTACTGTTCAGTGGGTCAATGTTATGGTCAGGTATCCAGTGCCAAGTATGAATTGCCTTGCTGCTCTGGGATCCAGAACAGATCTCAGCTAAAATGAAAACATTTTTTTAGGAAATTGCTGATTCACTGAAATGGAAAAAAAATTAGTTAACACTAATAGCAGTTTTGACCAGAAATAAAATTTCACTAATCTAGATGAAAGTTCCAGGGATACCAATAATCTTGATTAAAAAAAAAGCCCAGTAGTTGGAGCATTTACCTAAATACCAATGATATTCAGTCATATTTTGCTTTGCCTCAGTGCTTTAAGACCTTAAATGTGAACTGGGAGTGACACTGAGTTCAGCAGATAAAGGCTATTCACTACTCCAAGGTTTTTTCTCATAGGCTTTTTTTATTTTTTTTTTCTGGCTGGGCTTAATCTATAATTTTAATTTCCGTAACCTAAACCTCACAGAGAAGTAAACTCAGACAACAGCTGTTAATTTTCTTACCTTAAAGAAATATGGACATTTGTTTCCCTGTCTGTCCCAGGTAGCACCAAGAAGTCCATTATGACTGGCATAAATAACATTAGTGAAGATAACAAGCCTTTCCAAGGATGTGTGTCTTGCTCTTCTCCTGAGAATTATTAATTTCCTTGGAATCTAAGATAAAGATGAAGATTAAGACTACTGGGGATTCCATTAACATATGAGAATGGGCTTCTTTTTGACATGCTTCTAAGAGACGAAGGCATATTAGTCTGGTCACTCTTAATGGAGGACATGCACATGCATTTCCTCTCAAATGTCAAGCATTCTGTAGCATAGGATAAGCTGGGAGCAGGATGGAGAAATATAGAAAGCAGATAAAATCCTAGCAATCCTAGCAGATTGAAATAAATGTCAGTTTGGAAAGATTATACAGGTAGTCTAAACACAAAGATGTGTGCACTCGTTACTAAGCTCACAGGTTTTTTATGTGGTTCTATTATAAGCCACTTGTAGTACTTACATCAGGGCAATGGCTGTTTTCTGACTTGGCACCTGACTTTCTCATTTCACAAGCCACTTACAATGCAGCCCACATGAGGCTGTCTTATATCAAATTTAAACTCAAGCTAGTGCAGAGTCTACTCGTTTGTGAAGTGCTGTTATGTCCCTGACAGGCATTGACCTATGAGTGACATTGATGGATGATTGAATCCAAATGAAGCTTAAGATTTTTTTTGACCTGTAATACCTTGTTTTGCTCTATTAGAATCCATGCTTCTGGGTATTTTGGAGCAAGGAAGGAAGAAAGGGAAAAAGGGAGAAAGGGAGGGAGGAAGGGTGCCAGGGGAAGGAAGGAAGGAAGGAAGCAAGGAAGCAAGGAAGCAAGGAAGAATTAGGTAGAAAGGATGTTGCCTGCCTTCCCTCTCCCCTCACCTTTTAATCACTTTTAGCAAGTAGTTTGGATAGCCTTTGTACCCTAACCCGGAAGTTTGCATTTTAATTGGACTGCAGTCTCAGCATGGCTACCTTTCAGAGGAGCCTAAGGTTACTAACACCAAACTAAAGGTTTCATCAAGGGTTTTCTGAAGAAACAGAAGGTGTGTACACACCTGTAAAATAGCTAGGAAGGAAAATCAGGCAAAATCCAGCAGAATCACAACATTAAATTCTGTTGCGGTCACAAGTCTTTATAGAATATGGGCTGCTTCTATCATTCTGCCTTAGATTTGTGCTGTTGACTGGATGACCATAAGCAGTAAAACATTAACACTGATGACCTGATAAAAAGCAGTGTCCCAGTGCATGAAAAAGGAGAAATGTGCTGCTTAAGGGATAAGGATGGCTCCTTTAGTCCCCCAACACAGTGGGCTCAGGTGAAAGATTCCACACTGAACCTGGAGCTGCCCCATTTTATGGGAGATTTCAGTCTGCTGAGACAGTGCTGTAGAAACTGGCTTCACTGAACTGATTTCAGCTGAAGCTATCACCCCAGCGTTGTCTGTAAATGTGTAGGTTACAGAGGGAGATTTAAATCAGTGAGGGTAAGGAAAGGATTTGAAAAACAATTCAGGAAAGCAAAACAAACAAACAAGACCCAGAGAGTTCTCCAAATATATATCTGAAACAATTCCTATGGGCAAAGGCACAGGTGTGTGAGATGACTCTGGAAAAACAATTGTAAATTCCCTGTGGCCTCAGTATAAATCCTTTTCATTCAGAGGTCAGCATTTAGTGTTTGCAGCTAAGGAGCGTCTTCCACTGGCTACTCAGTGTGCTTCTGTTTCTATGACAGTTTTTATCCTGATGATGAGAGAGCCCTGTCAGATGAAGTGTAAGCCACATTTACCTGTAAGTGCCCCACACAAGCTTGTGATGCCTAATCTCTTTTATTGAACCTACTATCTGGTTTCTGGAGCCATTGATTTTCCTTGCTGTCAGTTTGTGGCCTTGACTCCTTAATGTTTATTTAGACTGTTCTCCATAAATTGCTTCTGGTGCTGAGGGCGAGAAAGGAGGCAGGAGGTCAGGGGTGCGTGTATACCTGTCCATATATATAAATCACAGCTTTTGTTCTTCAATGTTGTTTGTGAACCTGTTTGCTGGATGAAAAAAAGGGAAGTATTCTGCAAAAACATGGAGAAGCCACTACTTATTTCCCTCTGTCTGCAATTTTATTGCAATTTAGGTTTTCAATTTTCTGTATGTTCATAACACCTCTTGTTATCAACTCAAAGATTTAATGTTTCTTTTTGTTAGGAGACACAAAGAGGGAGCAGAATTGTTTGTTTCCCAGCACAGAACTGTACTTTTCAAGTGGGAAAGTGGTGGGTATATTTTGTTGGTGTGTTTTGGGATGGGGGGGAATTGTTATTTCTTGCCTCTTTTTAATTTCAGTCTTTGTTGAGAATGGTAGGACTCAGGGATGCAGCACTTGTACAAACAAGAAAACACTATCTTTCTTGCTGTCATAATCCCAAACACTAGCCCTTTAAAGAAAGATCATAGTCTTCATTGGGCAGGAATAGCAGTGTGATTCTAGCAGTAGAACAAGTAATGTTCTGGTAATGTCACTGGCAAAGCCAGCAAATGAGACAGGTTTAAGAGAAAGGGTCTGTACTGTATACCAATAATTTTAGAGCACATCCTGAAAATTTGAGAGGAAAAGCCCTAGAGTTTATTTAACAGTGAGCTGGTAGAATGCTGTAGCCTTAAATCGATGGGAACTGTTTTGCAACAGTGAAGATTTTTTCCTTCTGCAGCAGTAAACATCATAGTCTGTACAAGTTGACAAGTGGTTCTCCTGAGGCTAGGAGTACAGTAATCAATAGAGGTTCAGTTTGGGCTACTGTTCTCTCTACTGATAAAGAAACATTGTGCGCAGATGTGATGCTGAGTATAAATGCAAAAAAAAAGAAAGAGAAGCTATTCCAAGATAGCTAAAGGAATATCTTCTTGACCAGAATATCTGATTCAGGCTTTTTTTTCCACTTGACCTCTCGGTTTGTATGGTTATTCAGTATCTTAAAGTTAAGCAACTTCAGTTTATTGTGAAAGGGAGATGTAGCAACATCGGCAGGATAAGTATTTGGACTAATATTCCACTTTCATCTGTCCTTCCATTTTGCAAAGTCAGTGTACCCATTCATACATTCTGTAAATGTTGCAACTGAACAGCACTCAGAAGGAATTCTCAGATTCTACTCCATGTTCAGATTGCAATTCGAGTTTTTTGAACATTGATAGCCAGGATAATTTTTCGGAGAAGTTTTTAAGTACCCTGAAATTATCCTTTAACTGAAGCTAATTTACATGCAAGGCCCTAAAGCATCTAGTCCAGAAATCTTCACTATTGTTTGCATATCTTCAAATATTAAAGCTTTGCATTTCCTAATATGTATTTTATTGGTAGATAATGTTCTCATTCAAGACAATATAAAATACTAGAGAAAGGAAAAAGTTTCTGTAGTGTACCTCATTGTCTCCTGAACAGAAAGGAGTCCAACTTTAAAATCAGCACCACCACAAGAAAGCAAAACACATTAAAATATCAGGGAACACTCCAAAGACTATCATGGGTTCCCATCAAAGAAAGAAATCTGTAAAGTTTGGAGTCAATAGGGAAGAATGATAAAAAAACCCCATGAATAAGTCTTGTAAAAGATTTATAGGTTGGCATATTTACTGTAGTTATATATCCTTAAGGATACTTCAACAATTTAATTTGTAACCAACCAACTGTAAACAATTATATCTTTATTTAAAACAAAAAGGATTGCCAAACTGTCAATGAATTGAATAGTAATTTCTAATAATCTTCAATATAGCAAATTTAAAGAATAAGCAGTATAATTTAATACAGCATAACCAATATCATTCAGTATATGAAATTAAATTGGCAACCATTAAATTAATTGATACAATTCTCGCTGATTTTATTGGGCCTATGCTTATAAAAGAGCAGAAGCTGGATCAGGAGAAAAGGTAAATGATTCAGGTGGTCCAAACCTTTCACAAGGATGCATACAGCAAAAATAACTGTTTGCATAGACTATTCAACCTGTAGACTGGAAACAGAACAAGAGTACAAGCTTTCTTTTGTGAGTAGTGATTAGGTACATTTTCCTTCAGCCCAAGTGAAGCAAGCAACTTCCTCACTACAGATTTTTCTACTGACACAACATATTTTTATACAGCTGAGTTTAGCAATGCATAATACCTCATTAACATTTAACAGCATGAAATATGTCTCTGTGAAGGTTTTTGGTTTGGGTTTTTTTAAATGTAAAATAGGAAGGAAGGTTGTTAAACTTTATTTTTCTCTAGAAAAGCAAAACAGAAAATGTTTTCCCTTCACATTTTTCCATCTGATGTCAGGAGATTACGTTAGAGTTTTCCTTATTTTCACTCATGACTGACATTTAAATAAGTTTTGGAGATGGTAAGGAATAATAATTCATTCATGGCTATAAATACCCAAGATATGTTTAGTTAGGAGGAAACAGATGACCTAACAGAAGATTAAATCTTGGCAAATGTACTTACATTAACCAAACCCTTCCAATTAAATTTCAGCCAGCTGGTCGCTTCTAATCCTCTTGTGTTCAGTCTCTTTGAATGATTTTTAGTTTTTTGAGCTGGTTAAGGTTCTTTTTGTTTTCCTTTTTTTAATGCCACTTTCATCCATCACTCGCAACACCAAACAAAGCATTTTGTGTGAGAATGAATCATACATCGAATGTCAGGGGCCCTACTAGACTGGGGATGAGGCCAAAAGCACATAGAAAAATATGAAACTTTATCACACATCCGTAACTTCAAGCTAGAAACCCATAAAGAACATAATTGAAGGTAGTCAACAACTCTCTGCCCTAGATGTTAACTGGATTGCTGAATATTGGGCTAAGAATTCTTGTTTATTCCACATTAGGGCATTTGTTTTCTACTCATAGTGTCAGAGAGGAGGGAGGTCAAAGAAGGGGATGACATAAAGTTGGCACTGCTATTCCAGTGTACATCCTGCAGGTCATTAGTACTGTCTTTCCTCTGGACCATGCAGCACTTTTTTCCCAAATGCTATTCCTGATTTCTCATACAGCCAGAAAGAGCAAAGTTGTGTTACCCAAACAGGTAAGTAGTTTTACTTTGCAACAGGTTTTCTGCTTTGATAATTTTGAGGGAAAAATCCTGGTTAATAACATGAACTGTTGTTGACTTCCAAATCCTTATGCAGTTCAGGGCAGCCCAAGAACTAGACAAAATACATGACTGAAGAGTTCCTGCTTCCTTTCCATAGCTGGCGGTGGAGGAAGAACAAACAAAGAAACAAGACACACACTGAAAAAAAGAGATATTTGCACATCCAGTTTCTGTAACTACAGGGGAAGTTGATTTGTCACAGTCTGTTTCCATCAATGAGCTGACACAGGAAAGATGCATGTGTGGTCTTGGAGAAGAAATCCACTTTTCCACACAGTTCTGTGAAAGGCATAAGGCACCAAGATTTCAGACTTATTACTTCTGACAGTTTTGGCATTTTAAATGCATGTAATTATATATACAAAGAAAAGTTGAATGAGAAAGCCTAGCCAAATAAACAAAGCTCTGATGTTTTACAGTCTAAAAGTGGGACAATTTTGAAGGTGAATACTTGTTTAAATTATGCACTATAATCAATTAATGCCATGCACTAAGCCACAGCAATCATAGTTATTTTTATTTTTGGCAAAGCAAAAGTCTCTAATTTGGTATTGTCTCAGTCATATTCCACTGTGCTGGGAAAAAAAAGAATGCAGTGGAAGGATTAATCTTTTCAAATCACCATATATTAAAATGACAAAGCCCAACACATTGCGTTATGAAGAAGACAGTAAACAGAAAGATCAGTTATCTCAGTTTTGTTACTTGCAGAAAATTTCTTTTCCTCTTTTTTAAACTTTGAAAAATTAGAACTGGAAAGCACTCAATACAGAGAAGCTATTAAGAATTTTTCCCAATTTCTTTTTTTTAATCCAATGGTGTGTACTATCATGGGACTTATATTTTATTCAAAGACTAATAAATCTAAAGCAGAACATATATATAACCGGATCCCTGCAGACACTGTGTAATCTTTACATGAGGCATTAAAATCCTCTGCACTGCAATGGTTATTAACCATTCATCAATGGCCAAGTGTTTTGGAGAAGAGTGTTACTTCATGCTTTGCAAGTGTGGCACATGAGGGTGAGCAGACCCTTCTTTATTTCCACAGAAATACCAGGACTGAGGGATAGTTAACCACTGAAATCACTGAATAACTTGATTTCCAGGTTTCTTTAGAGAGCATAAAACAGTCAGGAGAATATTTGAAGATTCTTTCCTTGAGACCAGTATTATTGTTTAGTGCACTGAACTTTACATAAGTGATCCAAAAATGGAGTTAAGCACAGCTTGAGTAATTCGCCTGTGGCCGAAGAAAAAATTCATGAAAAAACCTAGAATTCAGGTCTGTTGAGCCCTGGCCCTATGTCATATGTTGTAAATTATCTTTCTTTGCAATACTGAAACTTTCAGCTCTTACATACTCAGAAACAAACACCAAATTCTTTAGCCTTCTATTTGCTAAGCTAAATACATCCAATTCCTGTCTTGTACGGTAAGGAACATCCTATTGTTCTAAGTATTTGTCTCTGGAATACCTCCAAATGTTCAACATCCTTCTCCATCTGTAGGTATTTTCAATGGACACTGTATTTCACTACTGGCATTCCAGTAGTTATTACAAGAACGCATCCAGAATCAGTATAGGCTATGTTTTACTCAATACATGCTGATTTAGACACCTCAGACTCACATGAGCTGCTTATGGCTGCACTGTCAGGCCAAGAAAACTCAGCCAAACCTTTTAAATAATCACAACTGCCTAGGATAAAACCTCTCATATTTGTGAGTACCAGTTTAAGGCTGAGCTTTCCAGTCTTTATGAATTAGCTCTTACATGGATTCACTCAAATTAAAAAGAAAATAAATAAAAGCAGTCTCCACAACACAGGGCAAGTAGTCAGAGCAATGCTGAAAAACTAGATAAGTAAAAAGAGGTGAAAATAGTGTTTCCACTTGGAAAACATGTAAGCTCAATGAAAAGAAGGAATCAAGTGCCTCCCATGATAAAATATTCCATAGCTTTAAAAAAAAAAGAAAACCAACAAACTCACAACAAAACAAAACAGCAACAACAACAACAAAAAAACCACAATAAAACAACAGGCAAAACAAACAAACTAAAGTATTAACATGGAAAAAGCTACAGAATTCAAGAAATTAAAAGTTTTTCCTTTACAGATGCACTTTTCTTGGGGAAAATAAGAAACAGAAGAAGTATATTATTTAGTTTTTATTTCATTGCATCTCTTTAGCTGCAGTAATCATAGCAAAATTAGTTGTGACACATGAATGTCACAGATGTTCTCCCTATGAGCAAATATTGCACATTAATAAAAGTACATTGATGTAAATTTGCCTCATCTTTGTTTTGAGAATATGATTTTAAGATCTATGTAAGCAAAGGCATCAGCCATTAGGATCTTTTGCAGAAAGCAGCCTTGTGAAATCTTGTTGGTTGCTGTCTATTGATTTATTCATTTAAAATAAAGATCACTGAATACTCTTTATTCATAATTCATTCATAGGAAGCAAACAAACAAACAAATCATCCCATGTTTATGTTCTTTCAAGGTTCTATTACTAACGCTTACTGAATTCTGCATTAGACTGGGAACACCTAGGGAAAGAATGCAATATCCACCTTAATCTCCAAAGAGCTTATTGTCATTAGTGCCTTGACAATACATACAAAATTAATAATAATGATGATAGACATTTAAAATAATGTGTTATCGTTATCTCTGATGTAATTGCTACTCAAAGAGTATTTCACAGACCATTGTAGAATTACAACTGTCAAATTTATCATGATTAATTTCAGTTTATTTGATTTGGTGAAAATAAATTGAGGTACATTTCCATATGCCTTGAACAAAAAGGGCAGAATCATTAGTGGAGTCCACTTTGGATAGAGGGAAAGATAAAAATTCAGTCTGGGATTTACTGAAAAAACTCTAGCTAATGAATAATGCCAAGAGACTCATGGAATCCTCTAATTATACTGATACAGACTTCATCAGCTAATACTTTTCACCTACGACAGTCATCCTCTCCATGTGCTAATCCCTTAAGGGATATTTTAACACTGTAGGTGAATATAATGTTTCTACAGCTGTTCTGCATTCTCTGCCTTCGGCATTGATGTTGCAGGGAAAGAAATAGTTTTTCCTCTACCCAGGAAACTACATTCATAAGATTTTCTTGTTCTCTAGCTGTCTGATCCAGAGCACATGAAGACACGGCCGGACAGTCTAATCACGTCTCCTTTCAGTATCCCTACATACATTTAATTGCTATTAATAAACACTATGATTATAGGTAAACTAAGGAGGAGGACTGGCACCAGGCTCTAATTCACTACCCTTATGGTCCTTCTACTTTCATGTGATTATGAAATCATGGACATACAATTTGTGGATCCTTGGCTCTGCCTCTATTCCTTTGAACATGATAACCACTAAAGTTAAGCAGTCATTTCTGCTTAGGACAGGACTGTTGTAATTGTTGCATTCTTCTTGGTTCTTTTAATGGACAGAGTTCAAGACATACTGTAAGCCCTATATAATTAAAATGCACTTGCAATTAGGTTTTGCATGTGTACTAGCAAATCTAATGCTTTTCTACTACTGTCTTAGGTTTTCATACATTTCCTAGAGCAAACATATAATTGACATCAGCGTCCATAAGACAAACATAAAAAGGGGATATTCAGAAAAATTTATATCTACCATAGAGCCTGAGGCAGTAAATAACAAAGAAACCCATGTGAAACCCAGACCCACTGATTTGATACGTAAAATATCTACAGAACTTCCACACGTGGGATAAAGATTTCACCCTTGCATCTGGTTTTGTGACCTCCCCCTGAGGAAAATACCACCCTTCTTCATTCTAAAAAAGGGGCTTTTAGAAATGTCAGGTGGGTCTGCCTACTCTGGAAACAACAATCTGCAGTCCTTTGACACATCTATTGGACTTAGGGGCTGGTGCTTTTGTAACTATTTATTCAGGTATACACGAAAGGGTGTGTTTGGTTTGCTGTTAAATAGTTTATGAAGACAAGCACATCTAAGCACCTCAGAGGCACTGCACCTGTACTTGATGCACCTAAATGACGTTTTCAGTCTTTAGAAGAAAGAGCAATATTGTTCCAGTGTGCACAGAACATATGCTAATCAGCTGTACTCTTCAGGCACAAATGAGATAATATGCTCATTGTTTAGACACTGGAATTGTTCATTACAAAATGACACAGTGTTTGCCAATTTTGTCTTCATTATAAATGTAAATATTAACTGGTGATATGCAAAAGAATACAAAAAGTCAACAGCAATTAATTGGCTTCTGCAGTAATTAGCAACTGTAAGGCAAACACTTAGGAGCCGTTGTAATTGTCTGCATTAGGAATACACCTCCTGTACAGATCTAATTAGCAATTAAAATAGTTCAGAAATTATATGCCTCTTGCCTTTACACTCCCTGAAGTACTGTTCATTAATGGGGAAAAAAATTGCTAGTAAATGTCATTTGCATTGTCTCATGTTAAGAGCTCTACATCAAAGCCTCTGTGTTATTGCCTCATACTGAATAATACAGAACTGAGGCTTGTGGACCAATACAGTTGTAATTAGGCTATGATTCCTTTGTAAACAGCAGACACAAAAACTGACAGAAGCTTATTTTGCTCTGAGGTACCTACTCTACAATTTCAGCTGTAAATAAGGAAAGCAGAGTTACACAAATGATGCAGCTACCAAGTAAAAACCAATCCAAGCTGTGTCCAGGATTCATGCAGTTTTATTAATTGTTGCTTCAGCAAAATATTTCCATTGGGGGTGGGAAATGTTAGAGTATTCACATAAGGACTGGATAGCACCTCCTGTATGTTAAGTCCAAGAACGACTTGAGAACAAGTAGAGAGTTACTAGATGATTGTGTTGAACACCAAAAGGTTTGGGTTTATTTAGCAAAAAAAAAAAAAAAAAAAGATCAAAAGGGTATTTGATTTCAACTTGGAAATACATCTCAGGGGGAAACGGGAGGAAATTAATGTACAAATAAGGTGTTTGAGTTTTAAAAGATAGTTGAGGATAAAGCAAGTGCATAACAGTGCAAATACGTTTGGATGAAAAACTGTGATTGATCCAACATTTCTGAATACCAAGAAGATTAAATTCCCAACTAAATTTAAATAAGACCAAATTTACTATGTCCTTTATGGCAGAGCTCAATCTGAATATTTAGAACAGGGCATGTCCATAACCTAGAGGGCAGCTGATACTTTCACAAAAAAAATCTGCCATGGGCTTGGTACCAATACACCTCAGGTAAACGCTGAAAAAGAGGAGCTGTGTTCAGAGTCACAGTAACACTGAATTTCAACATGTGATTAACCTCAGGAAAAGGTATATAACAGAATAGCTACCATGCCTCTTACTACTGTGGCTGCCATTAGCAATAGCTGAGCTGCACTACTTGCAACACAGATGCTGTGTCAAACAAAATGAGACATGGTATCACTCACACCAGTGAATGGTGCTAAGACTCTAACAGCGCCTACAAGGAATATAATGATTCTCAGATATCACACTACATTTTTCTCTCCAGAGCCTGATTCTGGCAAACTCAGCTCCAAAGTCTGCTTCTCTGTTCCTGTGAGAACATCTCAAAGAAAAAATGTCGCATCATACATAGCACCAATACTTCACTTTCTGGCTAGTACTGCAGGCACAAAGGAGTGGTTAAGAGAGAGAAAGGGATTGTGAGATTCTGTTCCCATGACTCCAACACCCATATTACATATAAACTTCAAAGATCACTTATTGGAGCATTTTATTACACAAGCTGTAAGAGTCTATGCAAATGCTTGTTCAATATCTGATTATCAGTAAATGTTTTGGACTGTATGCTCTAAAGAACATAATCGTTTATTAAATATTTTATCACTACTGGTTCTTCAGAAGAACATACCAGAAAAACATGTATTTGCACCTTTTATTGAACAGCCCATTGATGCTCATAATTTCAGCATTTTAAAAGTCTTTTTTAAAAAATGTTGTAATTACTCAAAGGCTGTAGAACTAGGACATCTGTGAATTTATATTACATTTGCTTTATTTTCTTGCAATTTTTCATTCATTTCTTCTGCACTCAGGCAAGGTCTCTTAACAATTTTGGCCTACAGGAGAGAGTGAGAGGAGGAAAAAAGGAGTGAGACATAGCACATTGAATTTACATTTTGGCATATAGGATGCACAGAATAAAACTGTATTTCTTCTGTAAGAGTAGAAATCTCAGCCAATTTCCTATAATCTAGGGAAACCATGTACTCAATGTTATTCTAAAAAAAGCTATTCTTTCCTTAAGGCTGACTCTCAGTCACACTTAGTCACTTGAAATTACCATTACAGTAAATGAATCTTACTTAAATATATATTTGTTTTTCACAATTCAACTCCTGCAATTATGTTTCTCTGAAGGCTGGAGGTTCCTCTTTTGATTTTCAATATGGTAAATCACATTGCTTTTCATGCATTAATGGACTTTCTCAACACTTGTGCAAGAGATGGGAATTTACTGTAATATGTATGGACCTGCAAAAATTTTGTAAATGCAAAGAAAATGAATAACATTGATTCATAACAAACCACATTTGTTGCACTTTTGTCAGCTTTAATCCTTTTCTTCTTCCTTCCTGAAACTACCTGCCATCAGGATCTAATAAACAGAAGAAGCCTTTTGGATTCTGAAAATGCTTATGAACAATCATAACTACTTCCAGTGCAGTATCACCTCTTAAAATATTTGGCTATTTAAATACTTGCACAATCAAACTTAAAAAGCAAACTGCTTCTTAATTTAAAAATTAAATTAAAAGTTTAAAAATCACCCTTCCAAAAATCATTAATGAAACAAACACCCCTGTATCTGATTTCCCTGAACTTTTGACCCATCTCCTTCTCAAAATCTGGCAATATAGTTCCAGAATGACTTTTGATGATGCTCACAAGACAGCAGTTTTGCCCTTCCAGCCCTTTCCTATTTACTTGATCCTTCCATCATGCTGCCGCAAAGGCTGATGGGCAAAATAATCAACTAGATGGAAAAATTAATTCAGACCAGAAATAGTCTTTATTTTTGCTGGGATGACTTAAAAAAATTCTAGAATTTTTAAAATTCAGATTTTACCCAGGCTGTTTTCCTGACCTAGACAGTCAATTTCAAAGCCTTCAGACATACTGCACCTCAGAAGGTGGGTGAAAGGGACAGGCAATGGACAAATGAAATCAGGATTGTCTCGATTACACGGAGATGGAGATAGCTTCCCACTCTCTGGTTGAGAGTTTCAGATCAAAAGGTGCAGCATTTGTTTAACACTTCCAGTACAGAGAAGTTAAGAGGGAAGTGGAGAGGAGTCTGATAGACCTGGAAGTAAGACTTATGCTGGGAAGCCACTGGATTCATGTGCATATGGAGGGATTTCGAGAACTTATGCATCTTCTCACAGAGAATTCTACAATTCTTGCCCTCTTTTCTCATCTTTCTCTTTTCTAACTTTTCTATTTACAGAAAGTCATGGATATCATTAAAACCCTCACTGCAGTCAAAGGATCCCTTCTTTGATGAAAGTGTGTTGCAGAAATATGGAAGACTGTCAGGTTGTTTCACCATGATTTATTTTTGATAAATCCATGCTGACTGTTACTCATGAACTTGTACTGCAGGATTGTCATAAAGAGAATATCATTACCCTTTATCATTACACAGTGACTGACTATACAGCGATGCTATGAAAATCATGAGATTAAGGAAGAATTGTGGGGACTGACACAAGGACCCAGACTGGCGGAGAATCTGAAATGTTTATCTAGAGAAACAAACTAGTTTTATATACTTCTTCAAGTCTCACTATTACCTTATATGGTATTTTTCACTAAACAACCTACCACACATTGCCATGTCAGTAACACACTTTCTTAATATCCTAATATGGGGGTGACAAGCTGTCCACCCATCTGGCAGCTTCCGGCAGGCTCCTCTCGACAGGGCTCTGCCGTGTGGCATCTCCGTCCCCCAAGGTCAGGGGGAGACAGGCTTCTTTGTCCTGTCATGGCATTCTGCAGGCACATCCCACAGCCAGCAGTTCAATTCCATCCTATCTCTCCCCACAATTTCCTCTTTTTCGTTTTATACAAATGAGAATCGTGAAACAAAACACTCCTAGTATCTTTCCTATGAACAGGGGGATAGATGAAAACACCCAGTAACTGGTAACAGCACACATTTTTTTCCCCTGTATGGAGATTGTGATTAAACAATGAGAAACAATGTAAAATTGTCTAAAATCTTTACCATCACCCAGAGTCTGCAATTGCTGGGGAGTCCCATTTTACAGTGAAGACTTGCAGAGTCTTTCTTGGGCTTCCAAGTTTACCTCAAAAGAGAATCTAGTTTTTATAAGATGAAATCAGCAAGTCAAAGTGACTTGATTACACTTTCAGGGCAAACACCCGGGTCTGATGGTATAATCCCCAGTCAGCCAGGGCTAGGGCTAGAGTTCCCCTAAAATACCTACAAAATTGCCTAAAAACTTTATTACTATCAGTTAGGGACATGACTTCAGAAGAGTTTATCTTCCTCACAAGTTGATTATGAAGCTGGAGTATCCAAGTCTGGTCGAACCACTCTTGCAGGTACCCATCTTGGACCGGAATCTGTGGAAACACAAGCATATCCTCGCCCCCAGGTTATCAACGGAAAGGGGGCTTCCCATTTTCATCTTTCAAGATTCATGACAAGTACCTTAGCTTTTTCTAAGTGAGCCTGTGATTCACCAAAATGTCATTGGATGGGGGTTTGGTTGTTCTGAATGCGATTCAAAAAATTGACAACATACAGGGCTTTCTGCAGTCTTTCATGGGAGATTATCTTATTCCCGCACTTCCTCTTTTTTGTTTTAACAACATGAACTTGAGAGTGCTATGGGCCTGTTTGACAATTGCTTGATCTGTAGGGGAATGTGGAATACCTGTGACACGGTGCACTCCTCACAAATGAAAAAAGTCGGCCATCCATTTGGATGTATAGTCCAGCCCATTATCAGTTTTTATGGATACAGGTACTCCAAGGGCTGCAAAAGCAGACAAAAAATGATGCTGGACATCTTTTGCACGTTCACCTGTATGTGTGGAGGCAAAAATACATGTCAAAAAGTTATCAATTGTAACATGAACATATTTCAAATTAACCGAACTCAGGGATATGTGTAACATCAGTCTGTTACATTTCTAGAGCTTGAAGCTCCCGGGGTTTAACTCCAAGGACAGGCAAGGGTGCTACCTGTTGACAGTTGGCACAGGCTTGCACAATTTGCCATGCTTGCTTGTGTGTAAGCTGAAATTGTTTTCAAAGAGCTGCTGCATTCTGGTGAAAAAACCCATGTGACAGACATGCCTGAGAGAAAGCATCTGGCACAACAACAGCCCCAGCTAACTGGTCTGCATGGGCATTACCTGCAGAGATGGGGCCAGGGAGACTGGTATGGGAATGTATATGTAGGATGTAATACCTTTTTGTACGCAACTGCACGGCAAAATGCAAACGTAGTAATAAAGAAAAGATAAATGGGTTAGTTACTTCTTTGAAATAAGCTTCTTCTATTGTCACTATATCTGCAACATAATCAGAGTCAGTAACAATGTTGAAATCTTTCAAAAGACCTAACTATAGCTCCTAATTCTACCAGTTGTGAAGAACCATGAACGACTTCTATCATTGTGGGAAACAACGGATTTTCCAAATTGACGCAGCAAATATATCCACTCTAAAGTAACAAGAAGGTCCTTTTGAGCATCATCCCATTGGGCCAACAAAGCGTACGGCTGATAAGGGGCATTGATAAGATAAAAATTGACAGGGATAATATCAACTTTATGAGCCTGTTGAGCACTTACCATCTGTGTGATTTGTTCTAAGGCCTCTGTTGCTCTGGGTGTCAGGGTGTGAGGGGAAGTAAATTCATGGTCTCCTTTCAGTAACGGGAAAAGGGAGTCAAGTTGTTAAAGGGCATACCCAGTTAGTTGATCCCAAGAGTTTTTGCAAATAATTGAGAGTGGACATTTGAGATATCAATTGCAGCTGCAAAGGCCAAACAGTTTGATTTAAAATTTTCCACTCTGAATATTTCCAAGGAGCTTCTTCTTGTACCTTTTCATTTGCTACTTTCAAACCCTCTTGTTCTACTACCTCACGAACCAATTATCTTACCCTTGCTGCTTCAGCAGGAGTGCTAGCAGCAATTAAAATATAAACAAATTGAGCGATTTGTGTCCCTTCATGAATTTGATGTGGGGGTACAGGGGTCCAAATGATTATCTGAATTTTCCCTGTAAAATCTGTGTCTATGAGTCCAGTGAGAACAAAAAAAAACCTGCTTTGTGGTTGATGATTGACCAATCACAAGAGTATTGCACCCCCAGCCCAGTGGTCCCCGGACATCTGAAGGCAAACAGTGCACATCACTGTCCTGAAGAGTTACTGTGATGGTGGAGGCCAGGTCCATGCCGGTGCTGTCTGCTGTCTGGGCTTGCAAGGCGTTTGCGGGGACGAGTGCAGTGGGGCTTGATTTATTATCCACACATGGTTCGTATAGTGCTGTATTTTCCAGCAACGCGGGCATACGCCTCATTCCCCGGAACCTCTTTTGTTCCGGAGGCATTCGCGTCTCATGTGACCGGGCTTTCCACATGAAAAACAAATACTTGATCTGGAACGAATGCTTACTGTATCAAGAGCTTCCGAAAGCAAAGTCATGTTATGACCAGCGGTGCCAATTCCCTGACAAGCCTTAAGCATTTCTAAGACTGTGGGGGCTCAGAGGGGCCATAAAACTCTTTGAAAATGGGGGTTTGCATTCTCCACTGCTAACTGCTTCAGAAATATTTCTCATGCAGTGATGTTGTCTATTTGCTTATCTGGGGCAGCTTTTAACTTATCTAGGAAGTTAATAAAAGGTTCATCAGCTGCCTGTCTTATGTTAACAAATGAGGTTGTAGCAAGATCAGCATCCAGCACGTTACACAAAGCAAGCTCCTTTGACTGCCAAAGATCTTCCGCGGGCAGCCGAGCCTGCATTGTGGTCGGTGCATATTGGCCCTCCCCCATAAGAGCTTCAGCACTGATAGGTCGCAAAACGTGCCCCAGGGGTTGCCATGAATTGTCCATAGCTTGAACAGTGCACAGACCTCTCCACTCTGACATCCAGACAGTGAATTGTGTACTCGTCAGCATAATCCGTGCTATTTGCTTAAAGTCTTGTGGTGCCAAGTTACACAAGTTCACCACAGTTTCCAAAAGGCTCTTAGTGAACGGGCCGCTGATGCCATTGTCCATGGCTGAGCAACACAGCTCTTTTACGACACCATAAGGCAAGCCTTCCCATCTAGGTAGTTGGTTGGGCTGGTGGATAACCAGGAAAGCATGCAATAAATTGGCATCTTCTTCTGCGGCAACCTGTTTTCTCACCACTGCCCACCAATCGGGGGGAGAAATAATCGTGCTCCCTTCCTGGTGCAAACGGATCGAGGGACCAGGGGCCACCCTCCGGGTTTCTTACCACAGCCCCGGAAAACTTATGGTCAAAGTCTTGTATCTCATGCAATGGCGGCGTGGAAGGAGCGGGCTTCCCAAGAAGCGGCCTGTGAAAGAGCGGGTGTGGCGGGAGTGGGTGCCAAAGAATCGGGTGCCTGAAGAGCCTGCGCAGCTGTCACGGTGCTGTGAGCGTCCTTCTTTCTCCGGTTATCTGGTGCCACATGCACCATGCGAGCCTTGCGCACTGTCTGGTGCAAACACCAAAGCTCCGCCAGCACTCTGCTGCCTCGCCTAACTTGGTCCCACAAAGCGTCCCCTAAAGCGTCTCATGTCTGAGGGTTATAAACATTGGTACCATTCAAAGCTGCATCACAGTCTTTCAAATCTGTAGATTCAACTTTCCTGCAGTGTTTTGTCAAAATCCGTTTCAACTTCTCGGCAACATTCTTTTTTTCCCGGGATACACCACTCCCCATAGCTCTTGGCTGCTTACCTTCCATCCTGTGGAAAGGTCGATTGGCACCACAAGCTTTGTTTTAGCTCCTGAGATTTGTTTACAACCACTAGTTGCCTATCAAATCCCTGTTGCAAGACGCCATTTGTGGAGACCGAGATACGGACCCAGACCGGCAGCAAATCTGAGACATTTATTTAGAGGAACAAAGTAGTTTTATACACTTCTTCAAGACCCACTATTTCCTTATATGGTCTTTTTCACTAAACAACCTATCACCCACTGCCATGTCAGTAACACACTTTCTTAATATCCTTATATGAAGGTGATCACACACTGTCCACCCATTAGGCAACTTCTGTCAGGGTCCTCTCTGCAGAGCTCTGCCGTGTGGCATCTCCTTCCCCCAAAGTCAAGCAGAGACAAGCCTCTTTGTCCTGTCATGGCATTCTGCAGGCACATCCCACAGCCAGCAGTTCAATTCCATCCCATCTGTTCCCACAAAGAATGTTTCCTTAAGTTGCCATTTATTTGTATTTTGAACTCTCAATATAAAGGATCAAAAGAACATAGAATAAAAAAAAAGTTTTCTTGTTTCTCAACATGTCCTAAGAATTTTTAATAAAATCCAGCCATATTTATAGAGTGCAAAAAGCAAAAAAGACCTCATCCCTGGTCAACAATTAGTGTAAATATTCTTAATCACAGTTTATTTGTAATCCTTCACCATGTACCTGGGAATTTTTTTAGTCTTCCCCTGAGAGTCCTGAAAAATAGACAATTTCACTTAAAAAGAGAAGAAGAAAAACTATGTATCTTTTTTTTTTTTTACCTCACAGGCTGCTGCACTCAGGAACAAAACCTTTAAAAACACATCAAATGTTGATAACCTTATGAGTGTTTGTAAAAACATAGGTACATATTTATGGTTCTTACTGCTAAGCACGAGTCTGGAATGGAGGTATGCATTACCAGCAGAGTTCAAACATCCAATCATTTCATAAAAATAATTGTTACACATATTTATTATATACCCGGTCACTACAAACTAGAAAGACTGTGAGATCACAGCACTACTACGCTTAGAAGAGAGAACATATGGTTTGCAATTTAAAGATCTTCCAATTGGTATCAAAAGGCAGACTTTTACAAACTTGAGCATAGAGCCTGGATGTTTTTTTAATACAACATAGCAAACCACCTGCATTGCCACTTCTTTCCCTTTTTCCTGACCTACAGCTAATTACAAAACTCCTCCTTAACAGCTCAGTTGTTGAGAAGCAATTTTTCCTTGTGTATTTACCCAGAATATCAGTGAAAGGCACAGTGACTTCTTGCTAAAAATACTTAGCTGTATAGTGTTCCTTGGTCCTTACTATGTCAAAGTGACTGCATATCTCTGAAATTATGCTATTCACTCCTTTGGTCATCCCAGGCAGCTAGATAACTAACTATACAAAATGACATAAATACAAAATGTCAGGAACAAGTTCAATGCACAATGAGGATGTCACATCATTCTTAATTTTATCAAGAATCATTTTTAAGTGAAGAATTACTATTAATAAAGTAGTGAATACTACTAGATTAAAGATGGATAGCTCATAATATGCTGGACCATTGGAGCTCCAAATCTTTGAGATTTGTAATCCTGACCAAGAGAAAAAAAAGCAGTATTAGTGAGGATGAGGATTTTTCATGTCTCATTTAACTTGTAATTTGACAAGTAGTTCACTTATGAGAAGCTTTAAACATATTGCTCCTCCAAGGCTTAAATACAAAATCTTTAACTTTAAGCATATGGAAAATTGAGCCAATATAACTAAATACTTGGGAAGCCCCACTTAAAATTTATTAATATTGATGATTTTTGGAAAGTCTTTTATTTTCAGAAGTCTGCATTTACAGCATTCAACATTTGATATATTTGATGCAAAAAAAAAAAAAAAGTCCTGATATTTTGCTCTTTTTATAGAGACATCTGAGAACTAATTGATACCAATTTAACTCATGTTTGGGAACTCTGGTATGAAGAAGACAAATTTTTTTAGAAAGAAACTGCAATGGTCAAGCAGTAAGTGCTCCATCTTAAGAAACAAGAAAAACTTATGACAAAGGAGGAAGTCACAAGAGAACATATAAAGAACCAGGTACAATAAGAATGTCTTTGCTTGTGTCAGGAGTAAAGGACTCATGTTGCCAGCAAGACAGAGAAAGAGAGAGAAGTTTACATGATTAAAAAAAAATCAGAAAACCTGATTTAGAAGGATGGACAGCCATGATTCCTAAAGAACAAAAAAATGTGTGTATGAGATTGGACTTTTTAATACTTTGTCTGTAACATGCATTTTTATTATCTAAATTCAAAGCCAGAAGATTGTAAGGTATGTTCTTCTGCTTTTATTATATGTAAACAGGTGACTTGTAAAGCATGGTTTTCAAAGTTAAAATTGTAGACCTAGATTAGCAAAAGATATTGCAGAATAAAGTATGCACAAGGAATTAGATATCTGCTCTACTCTTACCATCTCACAAAATGATGCAGAGAAGCAGGTTGGTGTGGATGGAGGCAATAGCTACATTCTGCATGACTACAGAATGATTAGGAACAAAGTATTCAAAAACTGAATGTAAAAGAGCTAATCTTGCAATTTTGCTTGAATAAATTTTATTTACTCTCTCAAAGCTCAGTAACTGTAAATACTGAGCTTATAAACATGTTTACATCCTGATAAAAGTGAGTTAAAAGATCATCTGTGTTTATAAAATTATGGTTATTTTCACAGGGAGCACACAAGACTTACCTACTTAGACACAGGACAAACTACCATTATGGTCATTTGCTGGAAACAGCAAAAAAATTAAATTCTGTGAATAATTATCTCTAATGTGTCCTGAAATAATTGCCAGGAGATTAGGATTTGGGGTTCTGAGTTTTTTCTTACACAACACAAACAACCAGTTCCTTACTGAGACTGGGCCCTTTCATATTTCCTACCTTGTTTGTCAAGAAAGAACTTTCAACTTTCAAAATCTCATGTTGTTCTGATTTTATGGTTGGCTTTGGTTTGCCTTTGGTTTTTTATTTCTTGGGGGGTTTGTTTGTTTGTTTTCCCCAGATGGAGAGTTTATACACGGTTCTGTCCTGAAACAAAAGGGGAATGAAACCTGGCATCACCCTTTTTTTTTAAGCTGGAAAGTAAGACACTTTAAAAGCATAATGGGAAATTTCTGAATTACTGCTGTAGTTATTTTCTTAGAAAGAATGTATCAAATAGTAATTTGTCTTCCATATAGAAATGAATTTTTTCCATGATAAAACATAACATATGTCCTAAGTCTTCATATGTTATGTCAACGTAATGGCAAAACAGGAAAATGTGTACAGCTGCTCATTTCAAAATACAGGTGCATTAGGCATCTTTCCTTGTACTATTTCTATGGAAAAAAAAAAAAAAATCTAGGAGCTGCTTTAGAGTTTGATCTATGCTCTCCTTTGTTCTTCTTTCTCAGTTTCTTTATGCTTTTAGCAGGGAAAGTGCTCAAAATTGCTTTTGGAAGGATTGTCTCAATTATAGTTTCTCTTCACTTCCACAGTCATTTTACCAAAGCCTAGGGACCCGACGAAATTCTCATTAGAGCCAGCTGGAAGATTTCAACTGGCTTCACTAAGCACTAGAAGGGGCTTTCTGTTTTCCAGATGAAAGCAAGCACCCTTTGCCAAGGTGTGCAACATCTATTGCTTTTGGCCACAATACAAACTGCCTCAATCCCGCTGGATCCTCCAAACTCTTAGTGCTCCTACCAGTATGCCTTGATGACCAAAGTGTGTAGCTAATTCACAACTTCAATTAGCTGTTTTCAAAATAGAATTAAAACGTTGTCTTTGAAAGAAACATGTTTCCTGGTGAAAACAGTCTGTTTCCTTTCTACCTTGCTTCCCCCTGCCTCACCTTTCTCAAAGAAGAAAAAGTACCGTTTTCCTAAATATACTCATTAGAGGGACAGACACTACCAGATGTTTCTTTTTCTAAAAAAATGAATTGAAAAAGAAAATACTGAAGGAAAAAAAGCCAAAATGTTTTCAGAGCTCATTAAGAACTAACAAATTTTTTTTTTACTCTTTTTAGATGGCAGGCCTATTGCTGCAGGAGTCCACTCATTAAAAGTGTTTTACTCCTGCTATTTTTATGTTTCCAGGCCAGAAAGCCTGATATTGTACACTATACGCTTGCAAGGTATTCCATGGGAAAGTAGCCATCACAGCAAGACCTTGGTGAACAGAATCAAATTACCCACAAATCTGGCTGTTTTCTATAGTTTCTTGAATGGTAAGATATGGGACATGCTGCTTTATAGTGCATTCCATTGTTAGTTTTTGTATTCTCCAAGAAGAAGATAAAATGTTACACAATTGCCAAGATGTTGCTGCTAGTGCAGAGATTGAAGGACATCTCCCATTTCAAAATGTGAGGATTGCAGCTGTAGGCTGTAATCAGTGATAGGTTATGATGGCTGTAAAGCAAAAATCATTTAATATATACAAAAGAAATTACCTAAGGTTTAAAAAAAAATACCTGGCCTTTAGAAAAGGCTAGGATTTTGTATTGCACATAACTCTTGATAAGACATGGACAAAATAATGTCATATAAGTTAATAATGCCCAATCTCTTTTTCTAAATTCTGATGCTATCTGGTACTGTATCCCACATTGTCCACTGGATTATGATACATGCTTAAGTTACACTTGCAAGGCTAAGGCATTTGATAGTACTAATATCTAATTATTTTTCTTTTAAATAGCTGCTAGTCAAGTAATTTTCTAGTATAACTTCAGTGAGCTAGCAGACTTACATCAGCAAAGAATTTGGCCTAATTAGTCCAGTACTCCTTCTGTACCTGACAGAACAAAGTAATCTGAGGTTTGATCACATCTGGAAGCAGATGAGGGAATTCTTTTTGGTTAAGATTTGTAACTATTAAGAAGACAAAAAGTATGGAATGATGCCACAGCTGAAGTAAAAGAAGCTGTTTACCTAATAAAGTGATTCTCCACTACTTTCTGACTCTAAAAGCTGGAAAAGTTTCAATTTCAAAAGACATTGCTATTCAATAGATGGGAACACTGTGGAAAATATACATATAGTGTAAAGACAGTGACTGGACTCTTGGTGGTCCAGAATGAAAGCAAAATAAAAAACTATCTTGTTAAACAACTTGATGCATCAGAGTAATATGAACAGCAAAAATGTTGTTAAAAAAAAAAAAAAAAAAGAGAGAGAGAGACAAAATAGAGTTTAACAATTTTTATTTCAAATTTTCATTAATAGGTATATCTAGAACTCTGATTAAAATTCCCAGATTAGCTTCATGTTCCCATCTAGATGTTTCAGAAAGTTGAAACAACAAAGGCATACATATCTGAAGATTAACAAACAGATGTGCTATCTCAAGAAGTTTAAGATTGATTTTCCACTTAGAAAATATTCATAGAAAGAATGTAGTCAGAAAACAAACATTATTCCCATACTGCAGCTAAACCCCATTATACTAGCTACTAGGAAGCAGCTTAACCAGGACAAAAGTGTAGATGTATGGGATGGAGATTCTGAAATTAAGAAGAAAATATAGTCTATTAAATAACAACAACAAAAAAAGCGATTTTATGCTCTTTCCAATATAAGGAATGTTAATAGCCAAAATTTAAAAGTATATACATTTCTCACAGTACAGCAAAATAGCTGCATGATGTCTACATTGTCAATTCTTAAATACATCTTTTAAAATTCAATAAAAGGCAGGAAATTATAGATATATAGGTTTGAGTTTGGCTGCTACAAGGAAGTAAGCTTAACCTTAAAACCCAGTTTAGAATGATTAAATTTTTTCAAAATTAATTTTAACCAAGATCAAAATCAAATTTAATTGATTATGGTTTTTGTGTTAATATCTTTTACAGAATTTGCTTGTTGTGGCACTGTTATGTCTCCCTCTATTTGATTTCCAACTGATGTCCTGAAATAGATCATGAATTACCCTTCCCAGAGAGGCTCTGACAAAGATGAAACCATGAAAAATTTGAAATCCCTTTTTAAAAATACTCTTGTGCCTCTGACAAATTTACTGTCACTTTGTGCTACTGTTTCTTTTGATTTCTGGAAGGAAAAGGAAGATGACTCAAGTAGTACAGATGGACCAGTTTTGTGTGCTTCTGGCTGTCAAAAATTTCTTTGGTCAGAGTCTGGGTTTTACAAGTGGTTTGAAATCAGCATTTATTTTACTTTTTTTTCTGATATTAATTTGCAATATTCTGCAGAATCACATTCATATTGATAACTGTCTTAGTAAGGTAATATTTTTTATTTCACTGTATATTATGAGCAAGTGAAATTTATTAAATTATTTTTTTTGAAAGAGAATTATTTCTTTTTAGTTTAATAAGCTGAAGAGGCTCACAAATGTGTCAAGCAAGTAAGCCAGAGCTGTTGCTGTCAAAGGTACCACATAGTGATTTGTAGGGGGGAGTCACCTGCCTTGTAGGGATCAGAAATCTGCCAGAAGTCATTATCCCTAAAAAAACCAGGTTTTGTAAAGGAATATGCAACAAACCTACTTATGCTTCAAGCACCTCTTCAGAGGTCCTGGCCATTTAAAAAAAATATTTTTATTTAAAAATAAGGAAAAATAATTCTGATTAGGAATTTACAGGTTTAGATCAGTTGGGTTTTTTTTGTTTTTTTTTTTTCCCTAGGCATGGTAAATAACAGGAGCAACCTCTTACATCTCTTAATTTTCTTGTGTGTTAATCAAGAGCAAACACTCTGGAGAAAATCTGCTACTTGGACTGCTTTAGAGTCAGACACTCCAACTTTCAAATATAAGGGTTTTTAAAATTGGACCTTAAAAATTCCTGAAAGAGAAATCCACTCTCTCAGATTAGATCAAGAAAATTACCTGTGTCTTGTTTACATTTCCCTTTAATGGTAAATTCCCAATGAAGCTTCTCTATTAACAAAAACTGAATACAGTCTGTAAAATGGCAGATAGTGTTTTCTCTACTATAGTATAGTAGAGTACAGTAAAGGTATAATTCTTTCATGTCTCTGTCCGCTTATGATAACCAGGGAAAATATTAATATTTAAACTTCTTTCCTACATGAACATTTTTCATTCATTTATTCATTTAGAAGCTCATAAAAATAGTGTATAAAGAGTAGAAGAAAAAAAAAATCTAAAGAAAATCCAAGGCACTTAAGATGTCTTGTTTTAAAACATGATGATAAATACACATCACATTTTCACTGAACATTTCTCTGTGAATAAGTTGGTATTTCTACAACACTGGAATGAACTTCAGATCTGCATTTCCCCTTTGTCCACTGACAAGGAATTGAAGGCTGCTTTTAGATTAAGAGATGATACTAAAAAAGAGAAATTGCAGTCCAAAATATCAAGGGCCTGCCTCAGGAAAGATCTCTACATTGGCGAAGATGAAGCCTTTCTGCAGAAAAAGATCATGGCTATTTTGAGACAAGTGAGAGGTTAGTAGATCCCAATTTGAAGAAAAGAGAAAAAAGAAAATAAAATGACTATGCAGATAAGCAAGTCTGAATGAGTTTAAAGGAGGGAAGGAACTATTTGACAGGCTAGTGAAATTCCTGCCTTGGAATATCTAAAAATTTCTTCATTGTCAAGAATGAATGAGATTTGTTCATCATTTGGTTGTATTTCCTACTATAACTTCCTTTCCAAGTTTGTAATCAAGTTTTTAAAACTTTCCTTCATTAGAATAAAACTTGCTTTCATTTCATGAGCTGTGGTTATGAAGGTGATAGAAAACAAAAATACCTCTTAGTATGTCTGCAATCCAACAGAATTTTGGGGGTTATAATAAGTTTCTCACCAAACTGCAAGAGTAAATTTGGCTGACAGTAGTGTCTTTGTCAGGGCAGAGAGATCTCACTCATGGCAACCAGTGCTGTACTACCAAAAAAAAGAGGATGCAGTTACAGACCTTATCTCAGACTCGTATTTCTTTACATTTCTTCCAAAAAGTAATATCCAAAGAGAGTTTAACTTAATATTTCCTGCTTTAGAAACATGAGGCATCTGAAATAAATATGTAGCACATGGATTTGGTAAACATGAGTTCTGAAACAGTGAAGACAAGATTTTCATCACTTAAATACAAGTACGTACCTGAGGTGACTAAATTCTAAGAATATTTTCCCTAGACAAATTATCTACTAAGATGGGGATTATGAAATTGACACTACACTTTATCAAAGACCAGCCTGATGGCATCATTAGAATTCTTTTATACAATTACTTTCTCAAGGGCAACTACCAGCAGAAAGATCATCAAAGACTGATGAATTATCCAGCAATCTTGGGGTTCACAGTTATTAGAGTTATGTTCCAAGATAAAGGATAACAGACAAAGCAGACCACCCCAGTAAGTAACAGAGACTGTTGAACTAAATGTTCATAAACCTCAGCTGGAATTAGGTATAGTGCTGATATCATCCTATCTCACAAAGACTTATTGCTATGAACATTTTGTGATTAATTTTAAAGTGTGAAGACGTCGCTCTGAGATAAAAACACTAATGTCTGATACTCATGTGCCCATGAAAATTAGGCTCAGTCATCTAAATGGTCATCCAAACTCAAAATGAGCTATTCTATACATGAGTGATCTGTCTTTTGACTGCTGGAACTACCGCTTCCACAAAATTTATATATTCTGCTCAAATGAGTATTTACTTTATACTTTGAAGCATGGCATGTCTGTATTTAGACTGCATGCACTGCAGTTTGAAAAGTATGGGGTCACTTTTGGTCTGAAGGTCGAGATTTTGATAAATAATGAAATCTTTGAATTCCAAAATAAAAATAGCAACTTTTTTCAGAATGGTGATTCAACTTTTTAAATATCATGAGCCCCTTATATTTTCATGGGTGGACACACTAATCCTCTGCAACAAAACTTGAACATTTTTGTTGATTCAAACTTGGCAACTGTTATACAATATAATGTAACGAATTTTTTCTTAACAGCAGTTTTCTGTAAGAGACTGAAACCGAATAGTTCCACTAACTTCACTGAGGAGAACAGCCCATTCATAGGACCCAGCTCTACTAGAAAAAGTAGATTTCAGTAGAAATTTCTTGCAAGGTAGAACTGTTTACAGTCAAAGTGTTATATTTCCTGAGGTTTGTTTTCACTGCAATGTAAAGAGTTCATATCAATTATACTAAAATTCCTCATAAGATGGACCTAAGAAAAATTTGAATTGAGTCCTTTACTAAGTTTTGGTATGGTTCTCAGTTTCAGAGCTAATAAGGAGAAATAGATACCATATAAAAGCTCACTAGAATAATACAATTTTCACTGATTATCATGGGAAATAATTAACTGTGACATACACAAAATTTTTATGTGAATTAAATTAAAGCACTGTAATAAGTGAAGAAAAAGATATATGCAACAAATTTTCCTGAAAAATATCTTGGTTATTAAATTCTCTGTATTGGTCTTGGAGGCTACTGAAAAATCCCTTGTTCATAAGATCAAAGCACACATTACTGCTGTAGTGGAGAAAATACTTTTTTATCCCTTCCCAACATGCATCGGCACTTTGAGTTGTATTGTAGGTCACAATTCATTTCTGACTTCACCTTAAAATTCTGATTGCCAATGTTCTGAATAGTTAATTAAACAAAACAAAACAAACACCCCAAAACAAACAGTTGAATACACAGCCTTGCACCTTGACTGAAGATACTTTTTTTTCTCATAAAATTATGTCTTTTTACAAATTATTTTACAATCCTTTATCTCAGATTTGGGATGTAATTGCCTGTATCCATTGATTTCTATTTTTGTTTATTTCTGAGTTAACTTGAGACTTTCAACTTTGGGGTTATTTTCCTGAAACTTTTGACACACAATCTTTAATAGCTTAAGGACAAATAAGCAGAATAATTTAGGAAACTTCATGTTGCTTATTTTTCTTACAGATTTGTGTAATCTGCTCTGTTTACAAGGATGCATGCCCTCTGTTTTAACCACTAAGTATTTGAATTTACTGTTGGAACTAAGTGGATACACAACTTCAGAGCAAGTAGTGTACAGTACTTTATCCCTATGTCACGTAGACGTGCAATGCCAGTCTGAGGCTGAGTGACTGAGTCATGTCATATGTGTCTGTGATATCTGGAGAAGATGCTCTCCTTGGAAATGCACCTCTGTGCCTACAAAGAGTAAAACTTTAAGATGCATGTTGTTACAAGTTGGGTAAAACTTATGTTGCCACTGTCACTGTGCTACTGGAAATCAGAAAAAAAGCCCTTCACATACTAAAGGCTACCCTCAGCCATGTAAGTAAGCAGAGAAAAGGGGCCTAAATCCTCTGCAAAGTTTTGGTATAGAACTCTTTTGATAGTACTAAACTGACAACATGGGCTGTGACTCACCTTATTGGCAAGGGCTCAGTTACCTAAATTCAGAGAGTTGACATTGATTTTTGTTTCACATAGGGTTGAACTAAAACTTGCTAATTCTTTAAAGAACTTCTGGACCATTTTTGCTTTTAACAAATATTATTGATCACTATGCAGTGCAAATGCAATCCACGTTCACAGATTCACAGATTTACAGATTCAAAGACTATTCAAAGAATATGAGTTGGAAGGGATTATTCAGGTTTAACCATAGAAAGGAAAGCAGAATAGTAGAAGCCATATAAGTGGTTAGTCTTTACTGTATTGCTAGACTACCAGTTCAGGATCAGGACAAAATGCAAAAAGGTAATATGCTCCAGAAAATTACCATTCAGAACAGAGATTTTCTACCTATATTGCTGCAAAAGAAATGTAAAGAGCATTCCAATTCTGTAGGATTTTATAATACGTTTGTAAGAATGGTTAATAATATAACAAAGTTGTACACGGATGCTTGGACACCATGGACAATTGACAAGGAAGGCACAGTGAAGAAGTCTGAAGAACTCTGAGGAATGTGGGTTGCTATCTTTCATTCTCTTGTCCCACCTGAACGTGCCTTTCCATCTTGATGAGGGATGAACAAACCAGACTTCCTTTCCTAAAAAGGTCACACATGGTTTTAAGCCCTAGATGTGATGATAAGGCAAAAAAGATGTTACTAGTAAGGGCACATTAGTAAGCCACTTTTAATGCTCAAGACAGTGCATACCAGGCAGGCAGTGAGATCTCCCAGGGGTGATTCCCCTGCAGTGCTCCCTCAGTTCTAGAAACATACATTAGCTCTGAATTAGGTTAACCGAGTTAGTCCTTGTTGACAGATGTGTTCCATCTGGGTAGCCAGCTAAAACACAGTAGAGTTTGTGAAAAATGTGGATCAAATAAACTGCCAACTAATTGATTGAAATATTCATCAAGGGATATGATTCAGAATTGATAGGCTCAAGGAGGATCCTGATAGGATTTTTTGGGTCTTTCCATTCATTTGGAACTCCCTGGAGGTGCTGTTTCTGCTGATGATTGACATCTGTGTTAGGAGCAAAACAAGAAGGCTGTATTATTGGCTATTTGCTCTCAGTTTATCTGCATGGGAATTAGGAGAATATGGCTCCTTTACTAGTATGAAGGAAATCTGTACAGGAAGGAAATCTAATTACCAATCTGCAGTCAAATTTATGTATAATGTGGGTGTTTTTTTCCTTTCACTTGTCTAATATTTTTTTTTCCCCAAAAGGCACTTCTGTAATTATAACAGTGGATAAAAGAGAGGCATAATGAGTGGTTGGTTGCATTCCCATTGAATTGGTTAGAAAAGCTGAATATATTGACTGTTTTAGCAGTGAGATAGGAAACTAACAGGGACAGGAACAGGAAAGGATTTTAAAGTTATTATTTAAATTTAACTAAGCAAAATAAAACAGAAATAACTAAGAAGTATTCTCACAGATGCTGCTTTCCCCGCTTCTTTGGGTGGCTGTCTAAACAGAGTGGTGACATGGGAAGACCTTTATGATTACAGCATATTTGAATGAGGAAAGTGGATCCCTGTCTCTCTGCAGAGTTCACCCACTTGGAACTAGTTGTACTATCAAAGCTTAATTCCTATGCTCATCACATTACCTTTTGATAAAAGTAAACTGGTTAAAAGACGAATTTCTTGACATTTTCTGCCAAGTTTTCCCCTTTAAATTGCTTCCCTTCCCACTTTCTGCTCTTCAACTGTGAGACTTTACATAGTCTCACAAACATTGCTTTAAAGAAAGATACCTAGTGCTAACCTCAGCTAACTGCTGTTGGATCTGATGAGAAATGGCTCTCTCTAGGTCAGTTTTGACCACATTGAAGGATGGAGATTCCACAACTTTTGAATTGGTTATAGAATTGTTTTTTAACCAACCAAAAATTGGTTACCCACTGTTTTTTGGAGAAAACAGTTCAAGACCTCCTTATGAAAAAACCTGTCTGAACACTGAGTTTCAGCAGTACCACCTTTCTGGAATATATAATAATGACACATGAATAATTTCTGGTAAATAAAAAAAGTCCTTCAGGAGAACTTACAACAAAGCTAGAAAATTAGAGATATATGACCTCTCCCACACACCTTATAAAGTTTTACTTACATGACACTTCATAAATATTATTTTGGAACTAATAGTGGTTATTTTATTCATCAAGATGCTTCTTCTCCAGTAATGGGTGCAATAAGCTCAGACTTGGTGAAAGAAAATTCAAATTTAACAGAAAAAAAAATGCCTGGCCATGTGAGTAAGAGCTAGTTCTGTGCATAACATAAATAGAATCATCTTTCCATCTTTGCTTCTTTATAAGTGCTCTTTGATGATTGCTTATAATAAGGAAAAGCCTCTTCCTCAAAATTTCCTTTGTCCCATCTATGAGGAACTTCACACATCAAGAATTAAGGAAGGCCGAGTTAAGATATGCAACACCTCTGTAACACTGAAGAAAGTGTTGAAAACTGAAGCTCAAAAAAAATTTCACAAGAAAAGTTTTTGCAACATATATTTTGACAAGTTCTTTTAATTAAACTCCTCTTAGGGGCAGTGAAGCAAAAGTTTTCCATTTGAAGCTAATTTTTGATTTTTAATTTTTTTTTTTTTAAATAACAAAAGGCAAAGCTGCCTTTGGGCTCAACTTCTACTTCAACTAAAACCAATGATTAGCACTATTGGACTTGAATTAAATGGATGTGCCTTTTAACTTGCTCCAAAAAAATGTATTTACAGACACCAACTCAGGCTTGTAGTGCTCTTGGCCATGCACAAACATCCAATATCTATCTCTTACTCACCGTGAACTACAGCAAGGTTTATTCATAGAGATATTCATGCATGAATCATATGTAGCTTTCACCTTGGGAGTACTATGGCTTTAAGTGTTTCCCTTTGATTTGTGCACAGCATGAGTCAAGAAATAAAGCTTCTGGAATGACATTTCATCACTGAAAATTTTCTGGAGATCTGCTCTTGACCTTAATTTGGGTGCGATCAAGGGGAATTCTAAAATCATAGATGTGTCTTCTTCTAGCTCTATTTGTGTCAGTAAAGATGCCCTACTTCGGGTTGCTCATTACTTTTCTGTAACTTCCAATTGAAAATATCATGTGAGTCCTAATCTGCTTTAGAAAATTGATCAGGATTAGCTCAAACCTCTTTCATTGGTGAGTTAAATTTTTAAATCTAATTTCACCTGATAGAATTCAAATGAGCTCACATAGGTTTTTCCATTGGTGGAAGGAGCAGCAATTGGAAGCACAAAAGATGGACACAAAACAGAGTAATTATTTAAAAGGTGGATAATTGGCTTTGTCTGAAGAAGACAAAGATTTGAGAGGGAAGTCTTTGAGTAACCAGGGAGAAGCTCTTACCTGGAATAAGACTGGATCAATCCATTATTTATCTTCACCTCCAAGAAAGACAGGACTGCCTCCCCACCATCCTTCCCAGAGGTATTACAAGCTAAAACCTTCACAATTCCATCCCATATAACACCCTATCTCTGCCTACAAAGGTATTATGAATTCCAAAAGAACATGTAAAAATACAACAGAAATGACCACCTATATATCTAAAAATACTAAAAAAAACCCCATAGGGTGCAACATCAGCCTCACACTGACAATTTATACTGTGAAAGTCTGGAAATCTTAAAATCCAGCTCACAAAATGAACACTCATAATTCCAGAATAGACCAGATACTAGTTAAAGGTATTTAAGCACCTAACATCTATTAAGTCTACACCTAACATACATTTGCTGATGTCCCCAAATACTGTTAAAGACTGTCATCTACATACACTAGAGGGTATATTATTTGCAAGTGTGTATATGTGCACATACATGCATGAGAGAGAGAAATAAGGAGACATATGCATATCTTTCCAGCACAGCAAAACAATCATAACAACATATTAAATTTTTTAACAATAGATAGGGGAGTATGAACAGGCATAGAATTAGTTTCTTGCATTGCGACTTGATACTTGAAATTCTAAGGATTATACTGCAATCAAAAGTAGTTTGTCTGAGAGTTCAAGGGTTGCCAGTGAGATTGCCACACTGTTATATTCAAATTCTTCTTCATTTTCCTCTGAAATGTCATTTTATAACCTGATGCCATTTTTTCCCTATCACATAAGCCCATGGGATCTAAATTGGCCTCAAATTAATGTCTCCTTACCCATGAGCTATGCTTTCAATCAGATTGGGTGATACAGTTAATGGTTCTTTAGCAGATAGTTCTTCCATAATCCTAGTGACTCTAAGTTTCATTGTTACTTTTAAAATTTTTTTTCCCAAAATCAGACAGGCCTTAAAGAAGCAGAATAAAAGACACACATGCTTGCACACACACATATCTCTTATACTCTGGTTTGTCAAAAGTGGATTGGCCCAAGTTCAAGAGCCATTCTTGAAGCAGAACCTCTTTTAATCACATTCCATACAGCTGAAGAGCCAATCCAAGCATGTAAGTGAATGCTACCAGAGGTTTTTAATCCAGATAAAACTTCTTCAGAAAAAAAAGAAAAACTTGCTCAAATACAAAGGGGAAAGTATACCTCTGAAATACAAGCTGCTCTCATCAGAAGTCAGATTTTTTTCTTTTATTCAGCTCTATATCCACTACTAAAAATAGTCCCATACTTCTGACATTGTCAAGGAGGCTTTGAGATGTAAGAATCAGTACTACTGCAGACTAAGTACCTACAACTGTCTGACTTGGTGAAGGATCCTGAACTACTTCATTCATATGTCTGAAGATTGAGACCACTGAAGTGAGAACCGGGAGATAAAACTGGGAGGTTCAGGTTTCCCCAGCTATCAGAAAATTACCTCTCAGAGAAATCAAAGTTTTATAAATTATGGTTTCTTGACCCTTGTAGTTTCAATAGCCAGTAGCTGGATATTAAAATACATGGACAGCTAGGTATCTTGCAAGTGTACAAATAGAGACAACAAATTATTTTTTACATTAGAACAGAATCCTTTTTTATTTATACACATATACATACATAATCCATACTAAGAAGCAGGCATGAATGCATCTGTCAGATATCTTGTCCCTCCCTCCCTTCCTCCCTCCCAGAGCGCTGATTTCAGACTAGTGTCACAGCTTCCATAAACTGATGCTAGGACATGTTGACCTGATTTAAAAAGCATAGGGCTGAAAATGCTGTTCTTGCTGAAAAAGATGCTAGTTGTTACTTTCTGAATAAAGATTTCTGTAAATTCTGCAGATAAACCTCAAGAAGTTTCAAGAGGAAGCAGGAATAGTATTGAGGACTTGAAAAGTTTTTGGGAAGTACATATGTTTTGATAGAAATGCACAGATTATCCCCAGAAGCCTCTGAAGCAGTCTCTCTTTGCACTCTGAGACCAAAATACATCTCGAAGTTAGGATTGATCTCAGACCTTCATAAATTTTCTCCGTAATATAGTTTTATCTTCAGATTTAAAGTCAGCAAGAATAATTTTTCTATACTATGGGCCAACTATACCTAGAGAAAAAGGTCCTCACTAGATTCACAAGATTACAATAATAAACATGAAGTGATCTTCAAACTAAATGGAGATTGCATTTACACAGCTGAAAGAAGAGTGATAGCAAAAAGAAAAATAGTGATGTTCAGATCATGCCTTGCTTGTGCAAATGGAAATACAGAAGAATAGTACCTTAGGAAAACTGATATAAATGTGAAGTTTTAGCATCTATAGATAAATGACAGAAAATATATTTATAGAGAGAGCTAGGAAACTTTGGTAGAAAAAAATGAAAGAAAGAACAGAGATAGCTCAAGTAAATGAGGTAAAGATTTTTATGGGCAACAGAGGAAACACTAGAATATTATCATAGGCGATGTGTTAAAACAGGATGTGAGTGAGGAAATAATTTAGGGTAGGAAGTAAAAAGAAAAATAAAAAGCAAGAAATAGTTAAATATGCACTACACCGACAGCTAATTAGCAGAAGTTTGAAAGATGGGGGGGTATCCTTAGACACTCCTGAGTCAGTAAAAATTTGAGTTGTGAAGAGGAACTACTGTTTTCCCTGACTTGTTCGCTTCTAGAGGTCACCACACAGTTTTCAACTGTCTCTTAAAGCCCCACTAGTGATGACACTTTCTAGTCTCCCACACTTTCTGTGTTTGCTCCCTCAAAATTTTTCTCTGTTGCCTCCATAAGTCTTATTTCTGTACCACGCTGCGGAGGCCATAGGACAACCATAAATCAGGAAGCAGTTTAAATTAGATGCAGAAGGTGAAGAGAAGCCAATATAGAGATTTGAAGAGGAGCCATCCTATAAATGTGTGGTAACACTTGTCTGTTTTAAAAGTCAGCCTCCTGCTGTTCACATTTGTATTTAATTTGCAAACAGTAGGCGGAAATTTGGAACTTGTAGACTTTCAGTTCCTCCTGATGTGCTGCATGTTTTAGCTGAGGAAACACTTATCCAGACTGACAGAATCTTCCTTAGCTGAAGGTCAAAAAAAGAGTGTTGAAGGATATGCCAATGAAAAGCATAGATACCTTAGCTTATAGACTGATTCCAAGTGTTCAGCTCCAACTAGTGTTTCAGGAGCTATTTTTAATATGACTAGACCAACTGTAGCACTTACAAATCTCAAAAGCATGACATTTAGCATGTACTCAAGTACCATTTTGTACATTTCCATAAATGTTAATAAAAGTTATTTTATATAAAAGTTATTATATTTTGAACAATATTTTTTCATGTGAATTTTTTCACATGAATTTTATTTGAATTGCTTTTCTCTTTTTAAACTTGTTTCTATTTTTCAGCATAGTCAAAAAAAACTTCCATCTTCAGTTTTTTCTTGCAGTTATGTAAGCTTTCCTCCGCCACTGAACACAGTGCAGTATTTTGAAACCATGAGTTTGTTCTCCTGCAAAGTTATTCACTCCCAGCAAACTTCTAGTGCTGGGAAAAGGATAGGCATCACCTGCATGAAGGTGTCTCTCCTACTACGTAGCTATCCCAATACAGTTCCACACTTCTCTTTCTCAAATCTTCTGATGCCATTATTCACTGAGGTGATTGGTCTGGGAACAAAATCGAACTCAGGAAGCCTCAACATCTTGGTTGCTGAAAGTTAGGAGGGCAGAGCAGGGGAAGTATTACTGCCTGTGCCCAGTTCCTCTGTTATTCTCTTATGATACAATAGTATGATCTACAGACAAGAAACCATAGGCTAGTGAGAGTTATGGTCTGTCCCACTATAAGCTCTAGAGTATACCATATGTTGCCTCCACTCCCGTGAGTCTTAGAAGTCTAGACAGGATCTACTTTTCTAATAAACAGGAAAGGAAAAAATAATCGAAAAATAACAGTTTTCTAGACCTTTTTTTGCAATTATTAAAACCAAACCAAACAAACAAAAGCTCCCACAAAACCTCAGTTATGACTTCCCTTTCATGTTAGGCAAAATTTAACAAGAAGAATACATCTAGCCAAGTAGAGTGACTTCTACAAAGAGACATAACTGAGTTCTAGCAACTTATGTGTTGGACTCAGAGCTCCACAGGAATCCCAGCACAGAGGAAATCTGGAACACATTTATTAACTGTTCAAAAAATGTTTTTCTTTTGGACTGAGATTAAGCATTATAAATTTAGCCCCAACATAATTGCTTTGCACTCTTTTAAATGGAAGGCAGAGTGGATGGGAAAGAGTTGGAGGAAGGGCAGGGAGGACTACAACAGCCCTGGCAATTTTACTTGTAGGATGGCAGTAACTTAGCTGCTCTATCTCATTCTTCAATACTAAAGTGGTTGAAAAGATTTAAAAGCTAAAACACAAAATAGATTAGTTCTTAACCATTCTTTTGAGTGCTCTGTAATCAGTCCTTGCTATGAGAGATATATATAATATATAAATCCCAAAATCTTTTTAGCAGGAAGCCTCAGAGAGCTGGAAGTTATGGTCAGACTCCATGGTCTCACATCATGATGTAGACAATGCCAGGATTCCCCAGGTCATCTGGAACCCAGACTCAATCAACTCTGCCTACTGTAGTGTCACCTAAACTCTTCAGGATGCCATTCAAATAATTCCCATCAGATTCCTGTATCTGCACTGAAGGCCAGACTCCAGGAAGTATAGAAGATGTGACTTCACTTACATAGCACTGTATGGCCACATGATTTGTCAATAAGTCAGGTGCAAAGGAGAACTAACCTAAATATTTTCTCTCTTCATTGGCTAAGGGAAGGAGATTGTGCCCTCCCTCCTTTCCCACCCCCAAAATTAAGCACCACCTCAAACGCACACGCTCAAACCCTTTCTAGATATTTCTTCCAGCTTCCACAATATGAAGATGTTTATTCTCTTCAGTATCTCCCTTTCTTCTCTTATTGCACCTGGCAATAATGTAGATGAGACTGGTCCAAACCTTCCAATAGCTTTTTCCATATATATTTGCACTAAGTAACTGTCATCAAGTGTGATATTTTTAGCATAATTATGAGCAGAATCTGAACTTCAATAAAAAACAGTGCTCTGAGGAGAAAGAAAGAAAGGACCACTATGAAGCAAGTTCTCTTTCCTCTTGAGTTCTTTGTTTGACACTAATAAGAGATTAAGCAGAAGTGAACTCTTGAATAAATAATGAATTTGTACATACATATATTTGGAACTGACCTTTGGAAAAACCAGAAAAAATATTATTTCAGCATGAAGTTTATCTTAAAGATGTTTCTAAAGGAAAATATGGGATTGTAACTTGTAATTAGGCAGTAAGTTTACTGGAGAGCAGCAAAATGTCTTTTAGAGGGGCAGAAAGAGAGAGAGGTTTTGCATAGGATGAATTTTTTTTAATAGAAAGTACTTTTAAACTACACTGTACTGTGAGGTACTGTCCTGTATAGCACATATTCCATTTGATTTGAAATGACTGTATAATATGAATGCTTATATCCTACATTCCTCCTTATATTCATAGATCTCAAAGTAAGTTACAGAAGAGAAATATTCAAATTTAATGGCTGAAAAGTGCTGATTTTTGCTCAAAGTTTGTAAATTGCTGGCAAAATCAAAAAGAATATTCTTATTCTTAACTCCAAACCAGTGTCCTACATACCAGAATATTCTACTTGTCCCTGGATTTTGAACAAAAAAAGAACTTCTTAAATGTCTGCATCTTTCTTTTACTGTTATGATTGCATTCTCAGCATTGTAGTACCTGAGCAGATTTACATTATTTAGAAGTACAGCAATCCTCCAGAAGATAGGTTTGAGACAATAATCCCATTTGTAGCCTGGGACACAGATTATTTACTTATCAAAGCATCCAATGTGGAAAATCAATGACAAAAGTGGAACAAACTTTTTTTCTTGCAGTTCTTTGAAGTTATTTGTCTACCAGCAAACAGCTGCTTTCTGAGATATGTCTGTTTGTTTCTCAAATTCTTATTTGCTCAGTACTGAACAACACTAGGTAAAACCGCAAACAGGACTGCATCATGATTAGCAGCATATTGGAAATTATCATAGCATTATCATAGCTGTATATTGATTAAACAAAAGCATGATCATCACAGTACATCCTAGATAAATTCAATTTGAGCATTTCAGAGCTTTTAACCTTAAAATCTTAATTTATTGAAATAATGTAAAGCATATTACAATGTCAGCAGTGCAGGTCGTATGTCAAGATGTTAAATCTCTCAGAAATACAGAGCAGCACATTTATGAACTCACATACATTTTTGTCTTTATGATTTTATCTCCAGAATTTTAGCCATAGAATGAGTAAAAAACCTGAGTCATCTTCCACAGGGTCACAAAATTGTCAAAACAAAAACAAATCAAGAAAAAAAATTATTAATATGAAAATATTTTTTAAAATGTTTTAGTGCTGATTTAACCTAGTAGGAGGTCTGGCTATTTTGCAATATCCATCCATATTAACAGTGAATTCAACATTGGAGTGTACTTGGTAGAGCTGGGAAGGAGCTCGTGCAAAGAAACAGTAAATTGAGCATATAAAAATATACTCTGGTAATATGTACAAGGAAGAAAGTTGCATGCAAGAAATCCATACAATTCTGTCCACAAACTTTGAGAAAATCTATTAATCAGGATGATTCAGATGCATCTTGATAATAAACTCTGTGTTTAGGCATATTTTCCACATTATTTTATGGGAACGTAAGAATGAATCAGGATTAAACCTTTTTTCTAACATGGTCGAGATTATCAGGTTAATAGATCTTTCATAACTTCAAGGAATCATACACATCAAATACTAAAACATAATCACTTTTTAGAGTATGAAGTTCTCCTAGCATTAAAAAAATAAAAAAAGACATCAATTGCACGGTCACAGGAAAAACAGAAACAAGAAACTATGGGATAAAGTTTTTATGCTTTTTATATAAAATTTTACAACATTTGCAAAGAGTGAAGGAAATATCTTGCCAATTATTTAATAACATCACACTGTAGACTGAAATATAGAACACACTTAAGTTTATTAAAGCTCTCTGGTGTCAGTCAGCACACACTGCATATTCTAAAAGTTATGCCCAAAAAATGTGTGTACTTTTTATTAGTTTAACACAAAAAGTAATAGTACATATATGACATGTCTGCAGAATTAGATGTATTGACCTCCATAGATGACTAGTTATTATCTATAGAGTTTCATAACATTTTTCAGAAAAGAACATTAGTCTTTTGTCAATAAAGTGAAAAAAAAAAATTTGAGAGTTAATTTTCACCAGGAAATTTAGAGACATTTTTTTAACTTATTACACAGTCTGAGATCTGGAATTTGACTTCCAAAACTACCTATGAATTGTTCATAATTTAAGCAGCTATGACATTCATCCACAGATCAAGAGGGTTTTAATTAATTTTCCATAATAGGCAACTTTTATAGTGAATGTTGTAAAAACATTTAGGGAGAAAATTTGGCTTCAATTTGCCTCTAATGGACTAAGTTTACTTAGCTTTAACTCTTTTGAACCCGGTGATGTTTTTTTTATCTAAATCCTGATGTAAAGCAAGGACCCTTCTTAGTCTGTAAGTCAGTGACAGATATTCATAAAATCATATTAAATCAAAGTTTTTCTTTCTTTAGAAATATATATAATATTA
>VZRO01002434.1:511420-614841 GCA_013397915.1 Daphoenositta chrysoptera
CCCGGGGAAGAGGAGACTGAGGGAAGACCTCATTGCAGTTACAACTTCTTTGTGGGGGGAAAAGGAGGGGCAGGCACTGATCTCTTCTCTGTTGTGACCAGTGACAGGATCCAAGGGAATGGCCTGAAGTTGTGTCAAGGGAGGTTTAACTTGGATATTAGGCAAAGATTCTTCACCCAGAGGGTGTCTGGGCTCTCCAGGAAAGTGGTCACAGCATCAGGCTGACAGAGTTAAAGCATTTGGACAATGTTCTCGGGCACATGGGTGATTCCTGGGGATGGGGCTGTGCAGGACCAGGAGTTGAACTCAATATTTGTAGGTCCCTTCCCACCCAGCATATTTTGTGATTCTGTGACTTAAAATTACTCATGTATTTTAAAATACACATTATTTTAAGTATCCTATTTTTTTTTACACTCCTGTAATGTGATTTCTCAATAAGCAAAATATCTGTACAAAGAAGCAAAAAAGTTCTGGTGCACAGTAGGCAAATGTAACAGCATCAGAATGAGACACATGTGCTATCCAAGGTACAAAATGTTCAGACACCTCTGTTGGTAATTTTGCCTGTAATATGATTCTAATTAATGAGAGCACTGTTAGGAGTAAGGCACAACTTCAGAGTAAGGGCATCAAAAGGATATAATATAAACATCAAACGTGCAAACATCACTTACCAATAAAACACCATTTAACACACAATAGGATGTGAGTTAATCCATCACATTCTGAGAGGCAATGATGTCCATCTGGAATAAACATGCCCTGAATGGGCCAGGACCAGGATGAATCGAAGTTCTTGGTCACAAGCTCAGTCACCTGAAAGGGGAAGCTGGAGATGAGCAGGAAGCAGAGCACACCAAAGAGGTCAGCAGCAAGAGAAGGCAGGGTTTGCTGTTGGGAGCCTTTACCAGTCCACATGGAGAGTACCAGATCAACTGCTGCAATCCTTGTCTACAGAAGCATGCAGAACTTAACAGGATTCTGTGTGGGTTTTTTAATTCTCTATTTGCAGCTTATCATTACAGAATGAAAACTTTAGGTGATGGACTATATAGGAATATTGTCACCTGCTCACACAGATTATTCTGCTCTGGTAGAAGTTAATTCAACTCCAAAGCTTTATGACACATAACTAAGTCAATAATAAAGTAACAGAAGAAATTTTTTCCATTGCGCTAGATAACAAATGGTGATTCAGTCAATACATTGAACAATTTCTTTCATGAGGCAGTGGAAAAATTTAATCCTGTGCAGGTTCATCTCTTATTCTCCTTTGCTTTTCAAGGAAAAATCAAGCTTCTTTTGTAGTCTTGGGTCATATGTGTTTATAGCTGTCAGGTCGACACAGAAAGAAAAAAAAAATAGCAAATAGTGTGACAGAGAAAGGAAACTAAGTGAATAGTAATACCAAGATCTTTTTGGAACAGCATCCTGTCTTGTTTGGTAAGTAACAAGTCTCAAAAATTTCAGGCTAAGGAAGGTAAAAAGAGCAACATTCTTATTGATGTTAGAAAACTAAACATAAATTTAAAATATATGAAGGATCATTTAGCAATGAAATTTTCCTTTTTCTGCAGATGGTGTGAGGGCCAAGATTTCAAAGTTATAAAAATGAGATGAGAAAGGAAGGCTGATTGCCAGTCTGACATCAAACAGTTAACAACTTATCATTCTAAGGATTCCTTTGTTTTCCAGAGTTTATTTTAAAACTGGTTTCAGGATCTTCATTCCATACTTCTCAATGATGTATCATTCTGTTGTATAATAACCTGTTCAGCTGCAACAGCTAAAGGGCAGTATGCAGACTACAATTCATTCAAGGGTGGCTAATTCTGCAATTCAGGCCCATGAGCTTGATTTAAATTTTATAGGATCATCACTTTTGCTACCCTTTTAAATACAATTACACAAATGAAGTGACCATGTCTCCTTTCCCAATTAAATGATTTCTTAATGTTTATTTGAGCAAGCCAGAAAAATTAATTTGGAACATGCAAAAAATTTGTGCAGGAGAGAAATTTATATTGGTAATGGCAACAGGCAAAGCAGATTTCTCAGTAAAATGATTTTTTAAAAAAAGCATAATCTAATGTGAGCTTTCATATCTGAGTAAAACTTCGGTTAAAATTAATTTTTAAAATTGAAACACTTTCAAGGGCCCATACGTTTGTGTGAAGACTGTACTGACCATGCAGCACTGTTATTCTGTTTTGCTGTCATTTGCTAATTTACTGTTCAAACATTTTGAAAAAGATACAACTAATAAATCCTTTTTTCTGTCCAGTGTGGTAAAAGTTTAATTAGTTTTTCTAGCTCTGTGTTTACTGTGCATGTTGTAATACTAAACTTTTAGTACCTGTAAGGAGAACAACTGAATAGAAGTCTCGGCTTATACCAAGAAGAGAAACTCAGAAGTATTTGTAGTGCATATCCTCTCAGGTAACTGAAACATTGTAGTTTCTCTGTGATAATGTCTTTAACATTTGCTTGTTCATTGGTTCCTCTTCATTCCTGCACAACGGTTCACCCTATCTTCTGCTGTGTAACTTTGTGGCATCATGTGTACTACAGAAAAATAGAACAATTAGAATAATTAAATAAGTAAATGAATAAAAAGTGGAAAGAGGACTACAATGTACTTAACTGATCTTGTTTATAATATTTACACCCCCAAAATTTTATATTTTTGTATTTAAGAAGCCAGTGCAGGTATAGGAGTGGAAAGCTGAGGTACGAAAACAACTTTAATTGGACTTGGTGTTTGGAAAAAAACCAAACCTAAAACCTAAAACC
This sequence comes from Daphoenositta chrysoptera, assembly GCA_013397915.1. NCBI lineage: Eukaryota > Metazoa > Chordata > Aves > Passeriformes > Daphoenositta > Daphoenositta chrysoptera. The sequence goes on from VZRO01002434.1 coordinate 514,217, forward strand.
ATCCCCAAAAATCACATAATGACAATAACAAAATTAACTTTACCCCTTCCCTTCCCCTTTCCTCCACCTCTTATGTTACATTTGCATAGAGAGATCTCAAAAAAAAATTAATAATATTCTTTTCTGGAAAGTGAGTAGAAGACAGATTGGCGATGAATTAGAATTTTAAGATTGCTAGGTATGCAACTACCCCATAAATGTCAGGAAAGGGCTTAATATAGTCAAGAAAATAAATCTATTCATATATATAGATATTATATAAATCAATGTATCAAATATAGCAAACAATGCTGGACGTTTTAGAAACAATATTTTATCTAATAGCAACTCTTCACTGCCATTTTTGTTCTTATGTGGATAAACTCTAATTGAGAGATTATTCACATTTCTCCTGTTATAATACACACATAATAAATGAATTTTATCATTATTAGAAGTTGTAGTCAAGTCATAGTTATGATCTCTTTCTGACCTTGAGCTGAACACTCTACTGCTAACGTAGGTTTACACATAGGCAAAACAAATTATAGCTCACATATAAATTCACGGATTCTGAATAGATTGTTATAACTCAAGAGCAAGGCCTTGAGCTTATTAAAAATGACTTCATGAAAGCAAGAGTAGCCAAAAAAAAAAAAAAAAAAAAAAAAAGTCAGGGAATTATTGGGAAAATAAGAGTGAAAAAATTATCAGAAAACATCACTAAGGCATCATATAAGTTTGCAGTTCATTTTGAATCTTGTGCTTGATTTTGCTCAGTTTAAACACATCTGCTACATGGTGCTTAAGAGCTCCACTGGGCTGGAGGTGAAAGAAGCATTTTAGGAGAAAGAAACATATAAGCCTGCCATAGTCAAACCCTTCCCTACAAGACCAGATAGTCATGGTCACAGCTGGAGTAAAGTCTTTGTCTTGAACAAGGCTGGTCTTATCTCCTTAACAAAAGGCATTGCCTACAAAGTAGAGCTGTTGTCCAAAATACAGAACACATGGGATAAATAATAAGAGAGCTACATTGCAGAAGGATCTCAGAGGGAAACAAAAATACAATTAAATCTGTGAGCAAAACAGCAAAATACTGGTAGAGCCTGCAAGACTTCTACAAAGGTTTTTTCTGTCATGGCTCTATTGTATGATATATTCAAAGAGCCATGCAAATAAAATATTTTATTGGGTTTTTTGGATGTAGGTCAGAGCTGTTTTATTTTATTTGTTTATTTTATTCTTTTTTTGCTGTCCAGAAGCATATTTTGTGATATTTTTGAGAGCCAGAAGTATAGCTTTCTAGTGAGAGTTGAATAAAAACTTGGTGGTACTTGTTGAAAAACACCACCACATCTTGGGTCCTACTGTTCAGTGAATACTGAGGATAGAGGAGGACATTTCAAACAGATAAAGCTGCACTAGAGCTTTTAAATTTGCCCATGGGAATATGCTCATCTGGAGCAATTGTTGCAGACACAAAATCAGATAAACTCCCCTTTCAGGACAAAAATACTGCTACAAGAGGACAGCTGTGAAAGAAAAGCCTGAAGAATAATTTCAAATAAAACAAATTGTGCAGGCTTTTTTCTTTCTTTTTTTTTTTTTTCTTTTTTCCCTAAGGGAAATAAATAAAAGATTTTTGAAAATACTGTAAAGCTCTTTCAGTTAAATACATTATTTTTACTTCTGGCTTCTGTTACTGACAACTGAAAGAGATTAACAAATGTGGATGCTATTCAGATTATTATTTTAAAACTACAGGTTTTTAAAACTAGAAGCTGTCAAACAAAGCGTATTTTCTTCTATATACAAACCCATACATTCTAAATGCTCATTAGATGTATTAGTTACATAGGGGAATTAGTTCTTTTTTCTCATTATTATTTTTCAATGTGAATTCAATTTTAATTTTAGAAGGAAAATTCAGGGTCTTTTATAAGTATTGTCGTTTTCTTGTGTGACGGATATTTTTACTAAGAAAAAATGTTTTTGTAAATAGTGATAATATACACATTGTCATTAATAAAAAAATGTAGAATTTTTTAATCTATAATGTATACCTACTTAAGAAAATGACCTTTGAGAATTTTCTTTTCTTTTTTTCTTAATAGTAAACCTACCATTGCCTCAAGCTGTTCATACTGTTGTAATTCATTATTGGGTAAATCTACATCAGGGTAAAAAAAAAAAAAAAATTAAACATATAAACATCAAATTTCCTTCGTGTTGCACGATGATACCCAACACGACAGAAAGCATAAAAGAGATAAAGATATGGGTCTGAATGGTTCAAGGTGTAAAGGGAATGGAGTGAGGATGGCCATGTTTATTGCAATCAGAAGTTTTGCAAAAAAATATTTTATCTCCAGCCTTCCCAAAATGCAGCAATCAATTCCTTTGCAGCAACAATCAATTATTATCTGGGATTCATCTATCAAACTTAACAGAAATACTTGCCCATCTATAAACCGCTGAGGTATTTAATTAATTCTGAATACTAAGAGCACCGAAAAAATTTACACCAGCAGATTCTAAGAAAGTATCCAAGAAATTCAGTCATAATGCTAAAAAAATTGTGCCAAAGAGAAAAAAAGATCTACAGTAACCTTGTGGGTTAAATAGCCTAGTAGGTAAAGAAAAAGCTGTGCACACAAGCAAAGGAAAAAAAGTAATTCACCACTTCCCATGGGCAGGCAGGTATAAGGCCCCAAAAAAACTTGCTCAACGAGACTTTTAAAAGGGCTTACAGTTGTCCAGGTACTCTAAGTTAGAAACACAGGAGGAACAGTGACAAGATATTCTCAAGAGGTCAAAACAACATAAAAACCCCTTATGGGCAACTTGAGAAAATCAGAGAAATTTGGCAAAATGTAGAGCAGCATTCAATCAACCAAAAACATTTCACAAATCATTAACTCAGCCTATTTAACTTAGCAAAGTCTAAACCCATTCAATTTTAAGTTACTCAAAATTTCGGACAAGAGGGAATTAGAAAAAGAAGAAAGGGAGAAAGACGGAAAAGATACAGGAAAGAACAAATGTAACTACCGCTCCTGGTTCCAGCAGTGTTCAGCTGGTAGAATGTCCAAGAGGAGGTAGGGTCAGGACACACTCTTACCCCATGTTCTGCTTTGAGTACCCTTCGGCCTTCCTGGGCCCTCCCCCAGGTGGGACTTCTGGTCATTTGGCCCCCGCAAGGCCACCCTGGGGCTGCAGGGGTGTGGGCAGTGCCTCGGGTGTGCCAGGGCCCGGCGGCCCCCGCGGGGCTGGGACACGGGCCCGGGCGGGGCTGCGCGGGGCAGGGCCTCGCCTCTCCAGGGCCCGGCCCGGCTGCGCCCTCCCCTCGCACACGCACCAGGGCTTTACTGACAGAAACCCCTGCAGTCTGTCCCAGCAGGGGTCCAGCCATCTCCAGGAAAGCAGGTCTCCATCATGCCTAATGGCAACCTGGGGAGAAAAATGCCATCCCAAATGTCCCCCATTACTCTTTTTCCTTAGATTTTGCTGCCGAGAACAATGCCACACGGCATGGCCGCGGTGAACCCAAACACTAATCATCTGTCTCAGCTGTGTTGCCTCCCAACTTCTCATGGACCTCCAGCCCATTTACTGGCAGGGCAGCATGAGGAGCAGAAAAGGCCTTTATGCTGGGCAAACTCCTCTCTGTTATAATTAAAATATCCCTGAGTTAACAATAAATATAGAACACAACACCATGTGGTCTGCTCTGAGGAAAATCAACTAAATTCTACACAAAACCAGCACAGATAAGGTTCCTCAAAACAGGTTTTGACAAAAGTATTTTATTCTTTACATATGACAGTTACCTTGAATAAAATTATATTTTTGTGTTTTCATATATAATGTTAGTTGTTTCTATTCAATACCTTTAGGTATTAAATAATGGAGAAAGGAACTGCATAAGACGGAGAGTAAAAAAAATTTTTATTTCGATAAAAATCAGAACATAAGTATGCATTTGTGATATTTTCTTGTCTTCTTTGATGCTGTGGATGGAAATGCTCTGGATTTGTCTGTGTATATAGACCAATGATGAAGTTTTACAAACAGGGTGTTTGAAATTTTTTTTTTTGCTACTAAAAGCAAAGATTAAAGTGAAAATGTACATGAGTTCACATACACAAGATATTTGCCTTTATTTACTTTTCATGACATGTTTATTATACTAAATTTAGTTAGCCAATGAACATTACAACTATTTCCAGTTATGATTAGAACTGAGATAGATTAAAGACCCTTGGTCCTAAAACACTCTTTTACATATATAGCCCTTCAATTGTGGTCTTTTCAGGATTTAGACAAAATAGTGTGCTATAAAATTTGTTCAATTAATAATATCAATATTAATTCAACCCATAAAATCTATACATTCATAGCCAAATTGATCCTTAAATTGATCATTTTCATATGAAATCATTAAAACCAGCAGCACAACTTGTGTTCTCACAGGCAAGTCGCTACATAAGGGTTCACAGGATCATATTCTTATGCACCTGTGTACATTATTCCTGGAAGCTATTTCAAAGACTACTCATTAAAGGAATTTTTTCACACATTGGTGTTTCCAGAACTGGAGAAGGAGTTCACATCATTTAGCAGCATATTTCATTAAATACTATTGCATTTCTATCACTTTCATGTTCCTTATCTGTGAAATGTTTTTCATATTAACATTACTTCCCTAAAACTACAGCAAACAATATAAATATTCTTATCAGAACACAGTTTTATATTTATTTAGTATACACATGTACACACATCCTCTAAAAAGTATATTTGGTTTGAAAGCTGTCATCTCATTGTGACTACGTAAGATTTTAGCAGCTAGTAAGAAGAGATATAGGTATATTAATATTTCAGTACTGGTTTGCACATTCATTCAACTTGACAAACTTATTTGCCACCTAAGATACATAAGAGTGAAAAGAGCTAAAATTTCAATTAGATCCTATAGAATGTTATGTTTTATTTTGGGCTGTTTTAGTGGGTTTGTTTTGTTGTTTTGGGTTTTTTTTTAATTTTGGTCGCCATGATGCTTTTTAAACAATCAACCACATAAAACATACGTTAAAAAGATCAAACAATTTAAATAATCCTCTGAGAACCTCTATAATTTTCAACATCAACTTTACCTCGTAAATTATTACTGTTTTTATGTATGTCTCTCAATTCCAAGCACAATGGGAGATCTGCCTAGCTCGGCTAACCTAGGATATATGCAATTAGCTAAGACACAGAGTGATACTCGTGCTGAGTAGCCAATTTACTTCTCCTGTTGTGTTAATAATCCTCACATAATTATAAAGTAGTGAGTCATAGTAGTTCTACTTCAATGCATGGAGAATACCAGTTGCTTGCTTAATGTACTATTACCATGAAGCAAATTCTTGAGATTTATTACCTTGTTTACTACTTTCCCATCCCACACAATAATTGAAAAGGATTCAATTCTTCAATGAAAGTAAAATACACAATAGTAATACAGGTTTTATTTGTTACCAAGGTAACAAATATTCCCTTTACAATAACTTCAAATATTTTTTCCTGTATGGAATTTTTATTACAGATTTTAATAAGCTTGGCAGTAAATCAGGTACATTTGGCATGATGGCCTCAACATGAACTTTTTAAAGCTAGGGTTTGTAGTAAGGAGCTACACAACTTGTCCATAGTAATGAAATTGTGTCAGAGAACACATAAACTGCAGGAACACTTTTTCTTTCTTTCATATCCTATACCTATTTATTGCAATATTCTTTCTACAGAGTGGTCTGGTGCTAGGTTCTCAGAATTTTCTGTGAAACTCTTGAAATATCTGGAATAAGGCAGACCAGTGGATCAAATAAGCATGGATTTTAAAAACATTAGTACCCTGTGACTGAAGCTGATGAGCAGGTCAGTAGAATTAAGATTTAATTTTTAAGCTTTTCAGAAATATTTTAGATTTAAGTGACTAGCACTTTCCAACAGAACAAAGTGCTATGGTGCAAACTGTTTAATATCATTCTAATCAGTATTTTAATTTTTATTTAGCTAATGATTACAACTACAATTCCAAATCCTAGGAATAAAAAAAATTAAAAGGTAAAATAATAATAATAAAAAAGGCATTCTAATATTTTGTCTCTGAAAGCCAGCCTCCAGCTGAGGAGGCGACTATTTGAGAGATCTAGAAATCCAAAGCATGTATTCCAAAATTTGTCAGTACCCTTTGTTGGTTGGGTGTTTTAAGTCTGGGTAAAGGGGAAGGATATGTACCAGCTCAGTGTTTCACTGGACTGTAATGTAGCTTTCGCAAGTCTAGAAGAACAAGCAACTTGAAAATTTTCTTTTTTTCCTACATTATATTTAGTCTATTTTTTCTCTGTTGTGCTATTTCATAGAAACTAACCACCTAGCTAAGTAACTCACTCACTGTTTAGCGTGTCAAATATATGAATATTAGGTTTTTTTCTAGCCGTGTCCCTGCTTTAGCAGGGAGCTGGACAAGATGGCTTCCAGATGTCTCTTCCAGCTTTAACCATTCTGTGTGATTCTGTGATTTGGCAGTAATTTCAAGAAAAACATTTGTGTAGACAAATCAATCTAGAGAAATACTCTTTTCTAAGGCAATGGATATTACTGCAGAACTATATTTATTTTAATGAGTTACCAAATCACTACATACTAAGTTTAAGTACTAAGTTTTACCAGATACAAAAGTTAAAAGTTTTAAAGAAATCCCCACACCAAAGCAACACATCAAAGAGGCCTATAGACAGAAACCTATTTCAAAAGAGACATGATTTCTAACAAAATGATGAGACTGTTTGCAGGGATAGCTTATGATTCAAATTAAGCATTTCAAAGGAATTCAGAGTGGGCAGTCAAGCCTTTAAAGCTGTCTAGAGGTAACAACTGAAGATTTCCATTTCAAAGACAGTATACATCAGGGTCAGAATGGACCTACTGCATGTAGGACACAAATTGCAGTTTAAAAGTCAGTGAACAATTTACACAGGTTTAACGAAATATATTCCTGTAATCCCAAAGCCCTAATCCTTTGCAATCCTACACTTTTTCCTGAAAGACTAAAGACCACCAGCTTTCTTACTGCATACAACAGTTACATAATTAAAACATGTTTAGAAAGGTAAAAGAGGTGTCAAAAGCCAAATATTCAAACTATAACAAATCTTGCATTTTTGATTGCCTATTAAAGCTTAATAGAACACAAATTCTGAAACAAAGACTTGGACATGCATGGAACACACGGAGAAGAAAGGTGACAAAGACCTTACTTAGGCAATGTTAGTGTTTTCTAACAGCTAAGCGCTTCTGTAATCTAAATGCCAATCACTTATAGGTATTTTCTATTCATTTTACTCCTTTACAAAAAATGAAAACAGCAGAAAGAATTCACTACAGGACATAGGATCTAACAATGTTATGTGGCTACTGCAGAAAATGTTATTTCCCCAGGAGATATGACTATCTGTTCTGTCTCAGAGGGACATATACTCACTCTGTCACAGTCACCCAATCAACCTCTTTACCTGAACAATGAAAGACAATTCTTGCATGTGTAGTGATCCTAGAGTGTGGTGGGAAATTAAATCCGAGAGCAAGGTATTTCTTTGCACGTGACATTTCACTTGCTGTCATGGTCTCCTCAATGCATTGTACTAGGCTTGGCTAGCCTAAAAGTGGCCACATTCCCTTAGTGTAGATACAGCTCTGTTCAGGTAAATTTCTTTTTCTTTTAGAGTTTTTGCTTTTTCCTCAAGATTTTTTCATATTTTCTAAATAAATCTGCATTCAGGATAAAAGAGAAAAAAGTAAGAGCTGAGACAGATGTGTTACAACTGAGATGCAAAGGCATAAATTCATTAAGAAGGTATTGCTTTCCTTGATTGTTTTAGTCAGTTGCCTGTCCTGAGTTGAACTAGAGACTATGTCAGGGTTTGTGTCAACACAGTTGCCACTGTCACCATTGAAGAAAACACATGTTTACTCCTCTTAAAAGAGATGTTTGATCATTATATCTGGATAAAAAACAAGACCTTGGAGCAAGGTATTCTGCATAGGTCATTCTCTCTAGGGCAGTTATTTCCTTAGGATGAGACGTCAGTGGTCTCCAAAGATGATACTCATGTCTAGGATATGTATAGTAAATACCCAGCATAAAACCACTTGGGTAAAGACACTGTGTATGTCTGTGCACTTGGGCACAACTTATTTAGAAAAAAACACCCAAAACCAACCAACCAACTAACCAAAACCCAAAAACCAACCCCTCCCAAAAAAAACTCAACCCCAAAGAACCCTGAAAATGAAAGAGAAATATTTAGCAGAAGATAAACAAGGAACAGAACTAAAATTTCCTTGTAAGTCTTTGAGGAAGCCATGTAGCACCAAACAATTCAAGGGTCTGATAGGAGATATATGTCAGATAATTTACAGAAAAGAGATTAGTTTTTACTTTCATATTTAGAGCTAAAGACTTTATCTGACTGGTCTTGAACATATTCTTTTCAGTTGTTAAATGCCTTGTTTGAAAAGGAGACAAAATACAAGGATAGAACAACAATACTTGACTAGAACCTACATCTACCTAGGAGTGTAGTCCGTTTAAAAACAGATGTTATTTCCCTTGATTTTCCAAGGAAACCTTTGTTTTTTGTGTATTGAGTGTATTGAGTATTTAGTTTCAAACTATACTTCAACCATCCTTTCTGATGGATCACGCAGAAGAATAACCAATGGTAGATGCCACGGAAAAAGTATATAAACATTGCAGAAATTCAGTAATAGTTTTCTGGTTCTGCATTCTCAGCTTCTAGCTCTTTAGTAAAAGCTATGCAAATAAAGGGCAGAGAAAAGAGAAAGGAACAAAGATAAGATTTCACCAGATAATACTGTCATGTTCAAGAATTGAACCATGGCTTTGCATCACTTCAGAGTTCTGAATTAAATGTAGAGAAAGGAGGTATGCTCCTTCAATTGAAAGAGTGATGTGCAAAAGACAAAAGTATAACTTGGGACAATAATGCAGAAAGTAGTTCAGGCAAGAAGCAGTCATATCAAAGACAAAGGAAAATCAAGGGAAAATATGAAGTTAGAGATTTCCAGAATTTAGAAAGGGTGATCTCTTGAGATTTAGTAAAACAAAAGCATTGGTGTGAAAGTGGTGAAAACAAAAGAGAAAGAAAAAGGCAAAAAAAAATTACCCCAATTGCAGTTGATTAAAGGACTTGAGAAAAAAAAAGAAGTGTCATTCATCACAAAGGTATGGAAAAAGAAGAACACCTATGACTGTTCCATAGAAAAGCAGTCAGACACATTGCAAAACACGTGGTGTATGCTCCTGTGCACAGAAGTGTACACCATATATGTAGTACAGCATGGAAACTGATCTGCTGGGAAGCAGCTCTGAGGAGAAGGACCTGGGGGTCCTGGTGGGCAACACGCTGCCCATGAGCCAGCAGAAGGCCAATGGTGTGTTGGGGTGCATTAGGAAGAGCATTGCCAGTAGGTCAAGGGAGGTGATCCTGCTCCTCTACTCAAATGCAGCGAGGCCACATCTGGAGTGCTGTGCCCACTTCTGGGGTCCTCATTGTTTCTTCTGTTTGTTTCATTACATCCATGGAATGAAAGAACAGGATCAGAGCCTCAGTACATTTAGATATTTATACTTAGCCAGATGGGGAGGCATAATTTTTAGTCTAAAGTACTTACAACAGGACAATTGATTCTATTATCATAGCTATGTCTCAAGAATTTTCAATAAGAGGAATCACAAGACATAAAAATTCACATGTAGCTTTTTTTTTTTTTTTTNTTATTTTTTTTTTTTTTTTTTTTTTTAATTTGCCTGTTTGGCTAAAAGTAACTCTTAAATAATTTTCCTGCAATAAATATCTGCAGTCCCTGCTCCTGTTGAGAGAACATGGTTAAATATTTTCTGTAAAACTGACTGTCAAATACAAGAAAATTATTTTAACTAAATATTGGTAAAAGAAAAATTTTTGTATTAGATACCAGGAAACATATTAATAAGGATGTCACTAACCAAAGAGTATATTCAATATTTTCCCAACCAGATCATCTTTGCTATAATGGTAAAATGCGAAGGTTCTCCTCACCACTATTATTGTGTAATTTTTGGTTTTGAAGCAAATCAAGCACAGAAGAAGATTGAGTATAAGGTATTATTACTCTCCGCATCTGCTTTTACAGATTCATTTGAAGTCTCTCAGAATATCAAAAAGTACTGAAGATGTCCTATTGAATTTTTGGCTCTTGAGGTACATTTGATTCAGGATACACTTAATTTAATGCTTTTTGTTAGGTGTACGTCTATTGAGGGCACCAAAACAGGAAATCAAACCCAGAATTTTGAAACAAAGCATGCAATTAGGCAATATACAGGTTTTTCACCTTTAATTTTCTTGTCACTTTTAACCTAGGGCTACATTCCTTTTGTCAAACTACTTAGAAGAACTAAACTTGCCCTTTGGATTTACTTAAGTTAACTGTAAGTAAACTATCCTTCATCTATTACTTCTATCATAATGAATTGTATTTTTCATTAATTTCTAATGAATATGTGTACATGGTTCAACACTGAATAGAAAATATAAAGACAGAGATTTTTAATCCTTGGAAATGGCCACATTTCTTATATCAATTACAACATCTTTATAGTTGGTGGGGTTTCCAAAATGAGGATTTTTCCAGCCTCAGAATTCTCCAAAATCCCCAAAAGGCCAAAGAATACAATCCAGAGAGAGAACAGATAATGGGATAATGTCTATATTTTTTAATGCTAAACTGAACCCCTTTTCCTTTTCCCTGACCTCCCAATAAGAATAAGGTTGCAAAAAGAAATACTGAAAACTTCAGTTTTAAGGGAAGAGATCCCTCAACAAACCATATAACAGCTATGCATGATCCTTGTTCTTTGTATTACAGTAAAATCAAACCACATTTAAAAACTTGATTACTTTGTCTGACCACCCATCTAAGTGTAAAAAATCTGTGAGTGGGAAGCATGTCAAACTAAAATTTTTATTGACTTTTACACCATTTTGCTATATGCTGCCGTTAAGTAGCAAGACATCATAGAGTGTTTCTCTTTCTGTGTAGTAGTGGGGTGAATTTAGCTAAGGCTGTACACAGACATGAAGACTGTGTTGCCATTAACCTCGATAGGCTGTAGAGCTGGGCAGAGAGAAACCTGGTGAGGTTCAGCAAGGGCAGGTGTCGGGTCCTGCACCTGGGGAGGAGCAGCCCCAAGTGCCAGCACAGGCTGGGGCTGACCTCCTACAGAGCAGCCCTGGGGAGAAGGAGCTGGGACTCCTGGTGGATCACAAGCTGTCCATGAGCTGGCAGTGCTCCTGTGGCCAGGAGGGACAATGCCATCCTGGGGTGCATCGGGAAGAGCATGGCCAGCAGGTCGAGGGAGGTGATCCTGCCCCTCTACTCGGCCCTAGTGAGGCCACACCTGGAGTGCTGTGTCCAGTTCTGGGCTCCTCAACACAAAAGAGACAAGGAGCTGCTGGAGAGGGTCCAGTGGAGTGCCACAAGGATGATCAGGGGTCTGGAGCATCTCTCTTGTGAGGAGAGACTGCGGGAGCTGGGCCTGTTTAGTCTGGAGAAGACTGAGAGGGGATCTCAGCAATACAAATATCTCAAAGGTGGGTGCCAAGAGGATGATGCCAGACTCTTTTCAGTGCTGTCCAGCAACAGGATGCGGAGCAATGACCATAAACTAAAACATGAAGATTTTCACCTCACCATGGGGAAGAATTTGTTTACACTGAGGGCATCAGAGCACTGGAACAGGCTGCCAAGGAAGGTACTTGTGCACTCTCCCTCTCTGGAGACATTCAAAACCCAGCTGGACACATTCCTGTGTAACCTGCTCCAGGTGACCCTGCCTTGGTGGGGGAGTTGGACTGGATGATCTACAGAGGTCCCTTCCAACCATAACTATTCTGTGGTTCTGTGATTCTTCCTGCTGCTTACTTACAACTTACTTACAACAGGTACATTATCACTTAATACCAGAGATTTTCAGACATAGGCAGGTTTGCTCAACCTCCCTGGAGATCTCAAAGAATATATGGCATTATTTTCATTACGAAAAATGACAGAATTTCTTTATAATCAATAATAAATGGGTTTTTAAAAAAATATTAGTCCTATTTTTGAAAAGTAAAAACATTATTTCTGTCCCCCATTTTGACAGTTAACTTACTGCAAGAAAAAATGGCTAAATATTATCATTTGATTTTGCCATATCTGTTCAGAAGCCTAGGATTTAACTAGGTTCTGATTTATCAAGTAATCACGCAGATATGTAGGTTAAGATCAAGAGGACCCATGGGAAATACCTGTAAGTTACAGACTTATTAAAGCTACATGTTCAGAAACCTTGCCGAAGCCTTGCTTTATGCATTATTGAAAATATCTTAAGATATGAAATAAACTTTTTGTAGATGAATGATGGTCATCAAAAGTTATCAGTCACTAAAATCTAAAATGGAAAAGGAAAGGATGTTTAAATATACACATTCAAAAATAAATCAGAAATCATATTAAGCAACTAAGTTAAATTAGTCTTTGCTCTTACTTAAATGAAATGAGGATATCATTGAGATAAATTGGTATATCTAACAAGAATAAAGAAACATATTAAACTGCATGAAAATGAAAAATGTTGTAAAGTGCTTTGTATCATTACAAAATTCCTAAATAAATTACTGGTGTGTTAACAACCAAATAGTTCATACTTACGGTAATTGTAGCCTTTTTCAGTACATGGAAATACTTCTTGATAGGATTCCTTTGCATTTTTTTCAGAAAGAGTGGATTTGCAACAACTCCCTATGAAACAATTTTTAGGGCTGTGATTGCGTTCTACATATTTGAGTATACTCTTATTGAAGTCATTAGATCTATTTCTGTATATACCGGAAGTGAAGAACATCTTTGGAATAGGGTGAAAGACTTCAACATTTTTATTGCAGGATCCCAAATATTTAGTTGTAGATATTTGATATCATGAAAAAACCCCATAGACAATATCAATAGTAAAAGTAAAAAAAAAAAAAATTTAAAAAAAAAAAAAGGGACATTTCTATTATGGTATGTTCATTTTTCATATTACTTTGGATTTTTTTCACTATTTTTATCACTGTCCTTAAAGTTTATCTTCAGAGAAGTTATTAAAGAATTTTGGCAGAAATTCTTTAGTTGGTTTTCTGAAATAGCTGAGGGTCTAGCGGTGACATAAATAAACAGTCAAGTTGAATTCAGGGCTTTGGCTAGTCCTTTTTAACATCTGTACTAATAAATCAATTTGATGGTGTGGATCACCCTGATGCATTCCTTCCTCTAATGCTGCTAACTTGGAAGGGCTGTTGTTTTACTGTTGAACTTTCATTTGCAATACTGGCCAGCTGTTCTACAAACCCAGATGTTTGAACAGAAAAAATAAACAGATGACCTAACTGATATAAAGAGTTTACAAAGAGCTTTAGTTTTTCCTCTGCATAGTTGATCTTCAGCATCAAAGCTTCGTACATCTGAAATTCTGTGAATCTAAAACTATTTCAGTTAAATCATCCCAAAACAGGCATAAAAGCATATTTAATATAATTTAAATTATTTTTCCAGTACCTTACATGAGGCCTTAATTGCTACAAAAGAACTTATAAAGTACTTTGTATAAGGCATCTGTTTCTGAAAAAGGTTTTCCTGCTTTCATGTGTTTTAAAATTAATGTGTATGACACAAGTAGAGGGTCATGTTCTGACCCTATAACTATCACGTTCATAAAAGTTAAAATGAAAATTCTGATGTATAATTGTTTTATGAAAATGTAAATCTCTGGAATTTTTTTTTTTTTTTGTAAGAGGATACTCATGCTTGCTTTACTATGACATGGGAAGCCTCAAGGACTGCCTTGATTTTACAAGGCTCAATGTTTCTGTGAAAGTATCTATCTAGTTGCATATACGCAGCCATCTTAGGTGCAAAGAGTGTAACAAGTGTAACAATTATTACATGCACTAAATCAGGTTTGCCTCTGTATGTCACTTTACACAAAATGCAATATGTGTGGTGCATGACATTCCATCCTTCTTTTCTCCATTTAAACATCTAAATGGCCACTAACTTTGTAGCATGTGAAAGCTTCAGCATGATCAATAGCTTCACCTCCATAACTGTAAGTATTAGCATTATGTTTTTATAGCTTGGGAACTAAAGATGACTGTGGCAGAAATAATTTGTCGACCTTATCCTTATGTAAACGAAAAATGAGCTGCCGATGTTGACATGATTCTTCCGTGGTGACTGGGAAATTCTGTATGATTTATGAAGTAAGGGGGGTTTTCTATAGTTTATCGACTTGCCCCTCAATCAAATTGCTTAGACAAAAGCCAATGCTTTGGTATGAGTTTTGGACTTTAGACGGAGAGCTCATGTTTATGTATGAGATGTGTATGCTCCATGGCAATAGAGGAGATGAAGGTCTGCTTCTCCTTAGCCCTCACAGAAAAGACCCAGCGCAAAGAGAAGCTACTCAGGAAGCAATTCAGTACACAGACCTTTTTTAGGTTCTCTGGATCACCCTGTCAAAGCACAGCTTTGTGCCCAAGTGGTAGAACTCCACTGGGTTACAGCTGCTATGTAGGTGTAATACTGAGCCCACTAGTATCAGGCTAATTTAAGAACCTAACAGTTTTTCTTAGGTTAAATATACTATAGGCTCACTGTTAACATCTGAAACTATAACAGTGCCTTAACCTCAGCTAAAACACAAGTCTACATAAACAGTAATCATGATATTTGTTTACCCAGCAAAGTTACTTTACAGTGAGCTGGGATAAGATTTTATATTATTATAGATACTTTATAAAAATTTTCTCTGTTATCATTTCCATGTGATTACTACTTTCTAACAGTAAGATTATTTTATTGTGAGACAGCTTACTCCTTTAGAAGAGCAGTAAGTTAAACTCTGAAAACAGTCGACCACTTATCTATTCCCTGCTCAGTGAACACCAAATATCTAAATAAGGAGCAGCGTAACGTAAATTGTGAAGAGTCATTGTCATGATATGACTAGCTCATATAACTCATATAACTCATATAACTCATATAACTCATACAACTCATATAACTATGAGTTTACGTGCAGACAAGTTTTCCAACTCTCTCGATAAGATAGCTTGGGTTGCCTTTTTTGTTGCTGTCAAAATATGGAATGATATTAGTCTTAAGGCTAATTCTTGAGGAGCTATCATGTACATGCTTTTCACCATGAGATGTATCCTTTCAGCAACTTTTTTACCCTACTTTGAATTCTCTGTAAATCATCCTCTTCTCAAGTTTGGTTAATAATTTCCTATGTGTATGAAAAGTTCTACTGAACTCCAAAGAGATCAAGAAAGTCTTTCAGTAGGCCATGTAGAAAGTTTGGTATAAGTTAAGCAGTGGGGAAGAGGAGACTACTGGATGCAGAGGCATCCTTTAAGAAATAGAAGCCAGTTCCCAGCAAAGAAAGGAACTTTCAGTCTGGTAGAAAAAATGTTAAATCACCATCAGAAAACTGAAAATTATTGAGAGCATCATCTTGCTGAAACCAGTATTTTCAAAAACCTGTCACATACATAATAAGAAAAATACATGATTAAGATGTAGATGGAATATCAAAGAGTATTGACCCATAGCAGAAAAGCCAAAGGAGATTTGTGTATGTGTGTCAGTATCCACTATAACACTGTTTTCAGAAGTTTACCCACTAATCTGTTCTTACAGAAGGCAAGGGATAGGTTCATTCTAAAATGTCAGTATAACAGAATTTAAAATAAACTCATTAATGTAAAAGTAACAAATTGAAATAATGAGATAATATTTTCCTTCAAGTGTTACAGAGGAATTAAAATCCTGAATTGCTGTCCTGTGGAACCCACCCCTATCATTAATGTCTATACCAAAAGAACAGAAAGTAATCAAAGTGTGACATCAGTCTTTAGCACAGGATCTGTGAAATTTAAAGAGAACTACATCCTTTTATTTATAACCTCTGCAGTGAGCAAAGTAACAGTATAATTGCTTGTTGTAGTAAAGAATTTGACCACCTAGTTTATTACAGTAGAAGTATGGTAGTTACAGGAACTTGTGATAGTGTGGTGGGTTCACCTTGGCCACTCTATCACTCCTTTCCTCACCTGAATAGGGGAGAGAAAATAACATGGAAAACAACTTGTAGGTTGAGATAAGGCAGCTTACTAAAGCAAAAGCAAAAGGTTGCATGTGCACGTGCTAAGGAAAAAAATCCCAAAGGTTTTGTTCTGTACATCCTATCAGCAAGTGGATTCGGGCTACTTTCTTGGTAGCAGGGCTCCAGCATGTACAGTTGTTGCTATGGTAGGCAAATATTCTAAATAGCAAATGTCCTCCTTTCCTCCTCCTTTTCCTAGCTTTTATATCTAAAAAAAGGTATGTGTTATCCTTTTGGTTAATTTGAGTCAGCTGCCCTTATCTGTGACCCCCTCCAAGACCGCATCTACCCCCAGCCTATTGATGGGGAAAATGTTGGAAGAGACATGGCTGATGCTGTGCCAGAGCTGCTCAGCAGTAGCCAAAACACAGCTGTGTTAGCAACACCTTTCTAGCCACCAATGCAAAGCACTGTGAGCGCTGCTGCGGGGAAATGAACTCCATCTCAGCTAAATTCATTATATTCAAAACTAATGTAGGAAAGATCTATGATAAATTATGAAATTTGCTGATAAATGATATAACCCAAATGAAAGTTGACTTTGAAGAGTTCCAGAAAGATCTTACTATGTTGAATGCATATATTGAAATTATTACTCAAGAGGTCTATGCCAATATAAAGCAATTTAAAGAGGGTAAAAAAAAAAGCCTTAAACAGACAGTTATACCTTCCTACTTGCCAGAAAAGAGTAATAGTAAATAGTTTTCTCAATGGTCAATTCAAGCTTTAACAACACCTAAAATGCCACACAAATTAATAGGAAGCAGCAGAGAATTGAGACTAAATTAGAAACCGCTATCACTCTGCTACTGTACAATTTCACATTTAAAATACAACATATGGTTGAGGTAATTTCATCTAAACCAGAAAGCAGCAGAAATAGGAAAACACAGAAAATAGTGAAAACAATCTTCAAATGAGAAATAGTCTCCATACAAAGAGAAATTAAATAGCCAGGAACATTTTTTCTTGGAAAAAGTCAGCAGATAGAAATGTTTTAGAAGACTATAAGATCATGAACATACAGGAGACACTGAGTAAGAAATTATCACTTTTTTTCCCTAGTATTGAAACTATGTGACAAGATTTTTGCTAGTGGGGGAGGCTATAAGAGGGCTTCTATTAAAAGACACCAGAAACTGCCCACATCTCAGACAGAGCCAGTGCCAGCCAGCTACAAGATGGTCCCACCACTGGCCAAAGCTGAACCAATCAATGACATCAGTACCATCTCGGTGATACAATATTTAAGAATAAAAAATACAGCGAAGCAGCTGTGAGATAGGGGTGAAAACATGAGAGAAGCAGCTCTGCAGACACCAGGTCACTGGACAAGGAGTGGGAGGAGGTGCTCCAGGTGTTGGATTCTAAGGTTCCCTTGCAGGCCATGGTGCAGACTATGGTGGGGCAGCTGTGCCCCTGCAGCCACTGAGGTCCATAGTGAAGCAGATATCAATATCAACCTGCAACCCATGGAGGACCCCATGTTGGAGCAGGCAGATATGCCCTGAAGGAAACCGCAGCCTGTAAAGTTCTCACACAGGAGCACCCAGCAGGACCTGCATCCCATGGAGAGAGGATCATACAGGTGTTGCAGTGCGTTATGGCTGCTTCCACGGCCAGCAATAGCATACCCCCATAATTGGCCACTGCCATCTCCTCCTCTCCCCTGTATTTGGTTTCTCCCTCTGGAAAATNCCATCCGGGCGGGTGCCCGGCACTGGCGAACACAGCCAGCCAGACAGCCAGTGTCGCGGCATACAGGTGCAGATTTTCTCGCAGAACCAGTGGCAAGGACCCATGGTGAAGTTAATGAAAGACTGTATCCTGTGGGTAGGACCAAAGCAGGGGAAAAGCAAGAGGAGAAAGGAAAGGGAGTTGAAGAGCTTTGAACTGACTGCAACTACAATTTTCCCATCCCCCTGTATGATTTGGCACTAGAAAGAGTTAGGATTGAGTTGAGCATAAGAAGAAGGGAGGGGTGGGGGGAAGATTTTTCTAGTTTTGGTCTTATTTCTCACCATACTTCGCTTTTATAATTGATTTGCAATAAATTAGGTTAATTTCTCCAAGTGAAACACGTTTTTCCCATGACAATATTGTTAAGTGATCTTGTCCTTATTTCAACACATTATATTTTGATTGAATTTTCTCCCCCTGTCCTTTTGAAGAAGTGAGGTGATAGAGAGGTCTGATGGGCACCTGGTGGCCAGCCAAGGTCAGCCCACCACATCTCAACATAAACAGTAGTGAGTGCTCATTCAATTGTCAGGAAGCAGGTTTAAAACAAAATCAATCGAACGTTTTTTTGACACAGTGTCTATCCCTCAATTAATTCAGAAGAAGTAACATACAACCATTGCCCACATTGTTGCATCACAACCGCCTGGCCCTTCATGACAAGAGGCACAACTGCTATATCAGCCCAGGCATGTGGTTCCTGTTTTCAGGGATCAAGTTAATTCCCTGGCATGGTACTACCCAGGAGCTAATTTGCTACTATGTTCTGTGGTAGGTAGATATGCTCTTGATCATTCTGTAGTTCCCCCAGGTACAAAACAAGTGGCAGACCTACTTGCTTTGTTTTCAGAAATATAGGAAGGATTAAGTTTTTACTCTTTATACAGTGAGTTTAAAAATACAAAAAAAAAAAAAAAATTGCTCCATCGTTGTTAATGTAAGTTCTGTGCCTAACTTCTGTAAGGCCAAGTTGTTTATCATCTACATAGGCTGTTTGCTGTAAACGCTGAACTGTACTGATTTGCATCAGTATCCTAAGTTTTGGTGGTTTGTTTGTTGTTGGTTTTTTTTTTTCATTTTCTTCTGGCTTTCCTGGAATGAACTTCCTTTGCTTGATCTCTGCTCAGGGATTCCAACTATTCTTATTTATCTACAATGAAAAAACATATTTCCTCTATATAACCAGATCAGGATTTTTCCACTTGAGTTATTGAAAATTGGTTTGAAATAAGGTGGATAGAGGGGGACAGGGAGTAAAATAGTAATTTTTCAATAGACACCTAAAAGCAAAATGTACTTTTTCATAAATTGTTAATGTTGCCAGTTTTGTAAATATAAAGTACAATTTCTGAACAGTTTTATGGGTTGCATTTTATAGGTGAAGTGGTTAAGTTCTTACATTTGAGGATGAATTCTTAACTTGTTAATTTAACTGCTAGAGATTTGCTGGGCAGAAAAAGAGAAATTAGGGATCACTGATAGTATAAGTCAAAAGAGTGCAAAAGGAATTTTAGGCAGATGAAGTTCTGTCTCCTGACATATGTCTTCTAGCCATTCTGCAAAATTATTAGTCTTTCTTTATTTTCACAGTTATCAAATGGATCATTGTATTTCCTACAGGTAATACTCTGAATGTGTATTTCCTGACTATTATTCTAGACTATTGTAGAAAATCACTAAAAGCTCACAAGTATTTAGGCCTGAATATAATAAGGATTCATTGCAAACCCTAACACAGAACCACTTCAGATATTTGTGGGCATTAAGATAAAACTATGAAAATAGAATTATCACACTGATTATTTAGAAGTGTAAACTATGGCACAAAATAGTAACAAGTAAATGAAAATTGAATTTTCTGATCCATTAATAGAATTCCAACCTAGTAGATTAAATAAATCAAGGAATGATAAAGAGGAAAAGTGCAGAGGTTGAGAAAGGGAAGGTAAGAGATCACCAGTAAACCTTGAGTTAAGCACTAAGCACTAAAATCATGAGTATGCACTGAACTATTTGAATAGCAAATGCTGCTGGCAGAAATGTAGGGTATCTGGCTTGCAGGTATGTGGATAACACCTGTCCCCATCTACTGAGACATTGCACTAGAAACTATGATGAATCCTATCACCTACAAATTTCTGAAACTTCACTACAGCTTCCATTTTGTTATTTCATTATGTGATGACTTACAATTGCACTCTGTGGCTATTACAACAGATTACATAAACAAAATAATGTGGAATATCAGCAATTTAGAGTAAGGTTTTTCCTTGAAAGTGCCTTGGATCAAAAAAACCTTATGATTCAAATATCAATTTGCATTTAAGTAAGTTTGTTCCTGGAGATACGCTCATGAATTTTCATAGAATCATAGAATGGTTTGGGCTGGAAGAGATTTGAGAGATAACCTAGTTTCAACCTCCCCACCACAGACAGATTCACCTTCTACTAGACCAGATTGTTCAAATCCCCATCCAGCCTGGTCTTGAACACTCCCAGAGGTTTTGTGAATATGTGTGAATATATATACACATACCAGCTAAAGAGAAAAAAAATGTTTTCTTAGATGAAACAGAAACATATATTCTCCTTGGACCCTTATTTTGATAGATGGATTCATGGGTACTTTCATCTTTAGTAAAGGAATAATAAAATCCTTTGAAAAACAATGGATCTTACAAAATAGTAAATGATAACAACTGATGCACAACTTTTTGTGATTCAAGACTTACAGATAAAATCAACATCTCTAATATGAATATACTGTGTTATATAATACTCCATTAACACACTAAATAACAACAGATGTAGTTTTTACTTTACTGAATGAAAAAGTATCAGTTTTGCAACTGCAGCCTTTTCTTGCTCTATCAATTCACTTACATTTACGTGAAGCTTTCACAGGCATTTTAAAGGAATAAATTGGTACCATGCAAATACTAAGGTCAATGCTAAATCCAAAAGCAGAACATCCATAGCTGTGTGGTTCTGCATCTGAGTTAATTAGCCCTGCTGTTAGAGCTAATGAGCCTGGCCAGTGTACTGCAGAAATGCAGCCTCCTTTCTTTGCACCATGAAGTGCAGGCATACCCTGATTAGCAGGCCCAGAGATAAATATAGTATATATGTAAGTCTGCTTTTTTCCAAGGAACCTGAGGGTAACACATTTTATGTGGCAATTTGAAATCATATATTTAAACCAGAGTTTGTTATGGTCATTTTGAGGAAACACTTAAACATACATATTTTGACAGATTTAACCAGCACACATGATTCAGCTTCCCATGCTCTTCCTCACCATGGCTTTCTTTAATTTTTAACTAGACAGAGACATAAAGTCGTGTCTCAGTAGTGGTTAAAAAATAACTGTACCTCATCAAATACCAAAAAAAAAAAAAAAATAATTAGGAAGATAATTTTGGTCATTAATATGGTTTTCAAATGTTTTAAACACTTTTTGAGAGAATTAGTAACCAGTGCAAAAATTCAAATTACTAAGATTTTGCACGATATGGCTGAAGTTGAGGAAACTTCAAATTAGCTTTAAATGCAAGTCTTAAGAGGAATTCTTCTTTACAGCATAATTTACAGTGTAATTGCATTTTCTATGTGTTTTATGAGATTTATATGCTCTCAAGGACTCAGGTCTCAGGCTGCGCCATCACAAATTGGGTAGAAGCAAGCATTGTTTCAAAGACTAAAGTGAAGTATAGAATTCTAAAGCTACTTCCAGGCAAATAATTTTGTCTATCTGAACACTAAATCAAAAACAGCTGATTTATTAATGTACTAATGATATGCTAAGCAATTAAACAAGGATTTCAATTATAGTGTTATGCATGAAGGATAAGTTTGAGTTCTCTTTTGATAACTGAACAACAATATTACTTAAGCAGTCTGCAAGTGGAACAGATAGAAGAAATTACAGATTGAAATATGAAAAAGATAACTATATATGAAAGTCTAAATCTGAAGAAAAACCCTCCAGTCAAATCACGATGAACAATACTGGGAAGCTGAATTAATTAAATATGATATTTAACATATGAAAAATATTTACAAAATATAAAATACCAAGTGTATAATAAATTCTTATATTTCTAGAAATACTTGACATTTTAAATATTCAACTTAACTGTGTGTTTTTTAAGGTAAATGCTATTTTTTGGTTTGCATGTAAATAGTAATTTTTATATTGGTGAAAACAATTTAATTTACTAACTATGTGATAAAAACTGTGAATATTTTGATTTCTCATAAACATTTTCCTGAACATAGCGGATACAAGCACATTAATGTGCATGGTCATGGTCCTCAGCAACAGCCTGTAGATGGCCATTCTTGAGCAAGGTGGTCAGACCAGATGATCTTGGAGGTTCCTTTCAAACTCAACCACTCTGTGATTCTGTGATATGGTACTGTCGAGATGGACATTTAGCATTTTTCAGTGTCTTTCTAGAACACTGATTGAGATCTTTTTAGAATGTCTTCTCCCAGAATTTTCCCATCGAAATTTTATGGAATATGTTTCCGGATGAAATTTAAGTATTTAAATATTTGTTTTATTTTGCTACTGCACAAATTTCAGAGTATTTCTTTCCAACAAGGAGAAATTTTGATTCAAAATACTATCTCTACGTAACACTAACTACTACTAAAATAGAAGGATTACTTTTGTTTAACAATGAGAAGGCCTCAGGGGAATTGTCCATGCACAGATTCGTGGATGCACAAATAGGATGGGCGACCCCTCTTGCTGCCTACCCCACATTCCTTTCTGAGACACAGCTGAGATACTGTATAACCCAGCTGGAACACTTCTGTCAACACTAGGACTGGAGTGGCTCCTGCAGGGAAGGCTATTTTATTTGCTGTGGACAGAGCAACTGCTCAAGTCATAAAGCATGTGCAAGGTGTAATGCCCTAGCCTACTCAGCAGGTTTAGGGGAAGGTAATTTATTTACTCTGGGTAGTGCCTGAGAGAAACAAAAAAATTCTCAGGAGGCTCAATACTTGCAAACTTTAGAATACAGTATCTAGCAAATTTTAAACAACATCCAGACAAAGTAAGGCCCTTCTCACACGAAAAGGGGAAATTTCCTAGAACCTTAATGTGGGGAGATTTCCTTGGTCCTTGGTATTTAATTTGTCTGTCAGCACCCCAGGAAAGCCAAAACCCTGGTGCCTGACCAGTCTGTCAGCCTCCGGTTATGGGGGTCCTTCACTGAGCATTCCTGCTGGATTGGGGGTGTTTTGACTCACTGACTCAGGGCAACACAACAGCACAAAGGAGATCTCTCAGCAGGTCTTTCCAGTTTAGGACCCCTCAGTGGATCTTCCTCTTTTTGTGATTATGTTACCCTCTGCCAGCAACTCCTAGTGCCCTTTAAGGACTCACAGCAAATGTTTACAGAATAACACTATTTATTAATATAAAATTGTGACAAGTTTGATGATTGCCATTGATAGTATCTGACTGCAAAAAACATATTCAAAGCAATACACAGACAAGCTCAAATCCCCAGTAAAATATTCAGCGTGCATGGTTATGGTTCTTACCTGATAGGCATTGCTATGGGGAAGAAGACAGGTTCATCCTATTGACTGATCCCAGTAGTTATGATGGAGTCTTCCCTAACTTTTCCCCATTCT
Source organism: Daphoenositta chrysoptera (assembly GCA_013397915.1). Taxonomy (NCBI): domain Eukaryota; kingdom Metazoa; phylum Chordata; class Aves; order Passeriformes; genus Daphoenositta; species Daphoenositta chrysoptera. Next base: position 537,891 of record VZRO01002434.1, read on the forward strand.
CAACTTACTTTTTTACTTCTTCTCTATGTTTAGGTGGAGATTGAGTGACTCTAGTAATACATATCTCTGTTACTGATGGTGTAAAATTCTCTCACTGTGCTTTTAAAGATATGGTCAAAAAATATAGATAACATGCCCAGTGAGGGGAGGTTGTACCTTGGAGGCTGGTACCCTTGAGATGGAGGGGTGTACTAATATTACAGATAGGCTGTAATGAACCGCTTTCATCCAAGGAAAAAGATTTTGCCACGGTGGGAAACCTCTGTGAAATTAGAAAACTATTATCTAACTGCTGCCAGTTAAACTTCACGGGATGAAACACACAGTCGGAACACTGCAACTCATGGCTTAAAAGCAGATCAAAACACAGGCATTCAAAGAAGGGGCAGGGGACAGGGGTTGCCCCACGTGTAAAAGATATTCATTGCTTCCACCAAGCTGTCTTTGGAAAACACTGATGAACAGATTGAGATCTTATGGATGAAAATTAGAGGCCAAGGCAATAAATGAAACTTTGTGGCTTGTGCTTACTCCAGCCAAGGGGAGTCTGTCAACAAAGTTCAACTATTGGAAGCATCATGCTCACAGTCTGTGCTCATTCTGGGCACTTCTCTGCTGAAAAAATAGAACAGAAAGCTGTAAACTGCCCCAAAAACCCTTGGGGTACATTAAGTATAGGTTCATAAGGCAGGTAGAAGTCTGATCAGAGGCAAACCCTTACTGGATCTGTTGCTTCCCAAAACACATAAACTAACTAGAGACGTCAAGGGTCTTGTCAGCCTGGGTTGCAGTGGTCATGCTGGTTTTGGCTTCAGTTTTGAGGCTTCACAAATCCCTGAACATCAACTCCTTTCCATCATAAAAGAACACCAGATTCGTGACCCCCTGAGGACTCTCAACAATCATAGATCTATGGGACCTGGTGAGATGCATCCCTGTCAAGGTTTGAAAACAAACCGGTGAGAGACTCCAAGTCAGAAAATACGATTTAATAGGAAGAAGAAAAAAAAAGGTAAAAATAAATGCAAAAATGCAAAAAATAAAAAAAAAACACTGACAAAGTCAGAATACAACCTGACATCCTGTCGGGCAGGGTGTTGGTAGCAGTCCGAATGAAGTGGTCCTGTTGAAAGTAGTGATCCTGGGTCTGGTATCAGAATGTCCAGCGATGGCTGTGTAGCTCTTGTCCTCTGTGTATCCAGTGGAAAAGGCCACTTGTGGTGTTTGAAATCTCAGCTTATATCCAGGACGGAATGCTTGGTTCCTCCCTCTGGGCGGGGCATCTCACAATGGGATGATGTAATTTTGTCAGTCATGTGGTAAGGCCTTGATTGGCCATTAACAGAATATTCTCTGGAACGGGTTAGCTATGAGTCATGTGGTGAAACCCATTAACAGAAGATAGTCCGGAGGGAGGAGGCAAGCAACACCACCCACCTGGTGTCAACAGTTCATGTAGATGGTGATAGAATACACTGCAGCCCAGGACAATCCCATAGTCCTGAGGGAATTAGCTGATGCAGTTGCCAAGCTACTCACCACCATATTTGAAAAGTCATGGCAGTCAGGTGAAGTTCTTGGTGACTGGAAAATGGCAACATGGCACTCATTTTTAAAAATACTTATAAGGAGGGCCCTAGGAGCTATCAACCAGGATGCCTCACATCAACCAGGCAGCCTGGTAAGATATGGAACAGATGCTCCTGAAATTATGTCAAAGCATATGGAAGACAGGGGCAGTTTTCAGAGGTAGTTAATGTGGCTTCACCAAGAGCAAATTAAACACAGACTTAAGTGAGTCAACTACTGAGCAATAAAATGTTTCAAAATCATTTTTATGTTGTCTTCCCATTTGAAATCCAATTTGAAAGCCCTATATTCTCACATAATGAAATATCCCTGAAGTAGACATAAGACATTCTACTCAGAGGGAAAATCTTGCATTTTTTGAAATTTCTAGAGAGGAGGATCAATTTCAGTTGTTTGTTTCACTTTGAAACAGTTTGGCTTATACTATTTTGTTGTTCATTCTTCTTCCACAGTCCGTGCTGTTTTATTTTTCAGTGTAGCATCAGAACACAAAATTCAGTCACTCACTGTGCCCTAGCACATACTTAGGTTAAAATTGGTCACTTCATGAACAGTCTTGTAGGAAATATTTTTAACTAGACTCCTCACTTCATACTTTTTTTTACCTTGAAGCAAGTTTTAAATTACTATTTTCTAAAAGAGAGTGCTTCTGTATGTTTTACAAAGCAAAAAAATCTCCCATTTAGTGAACACAAGGCATTACTGAGAATTCTCGTTTTTATCTCTAAAGAAAAAGGGTGAAAACTATGCTAATTCCTTCTTCCTAATTGCTGTTTAGGTTCATGGGATACATTCTGAGTGTTGAAAATGTGCAATGAGGCATGAGAGAGGATGGATATTAGCATTTGTCTTCTTCACTACGGTTTACTTTAAAAATAATATGGTTCACTCATGTAGCACTTCAAAGTCCATTCTGGAAAGTGCCATGGTCTTAATTAAGGTTAAAGGTTTGGGTTTGGTTGGGCATTCATTATTTTATTTTATTTTATTTTATTTTATTTTATTTTATTTTATTTTATTTTATTTTATTTTATTTTATGTAGGAAAGTGCTGAAAGACTGTGCAAAAGAACTGAAGTTGTCATTATTGAGCTTCTATCCCATAAGACTTCACTGGATATTCTATTACATTATTCAATTTCCCATTGACCTGATTTTGTTCCCCTGATTATAACAGTCAGGGTATTGCTCAGAATGCTCAGGATGGCTTCTGTGATAAAACCAGTTAAGCCTAAAATCTCCCCCCATGCTCTTTAAAGTATAAGTGACTTTTAAATTGATTGACTAAAACAAAACACCCTCCTCATTCCTCAGGGAATTTATCAGTTGAACTTAGGTCACACCATGAGTTCTTGCATGGGTGTCTAGGGATTCAGTATTGAAAATGATGAGAAGTGATGAATCTTGGTCATATGAAAACCCTGAGGGATACAAAATTTTATTAGATGGCAGATGCAAAACACAATGAGCCTTCAACCCAGCCATTCTATTCCTAGTAAAGGGTCTGTCTGAGTCAAGCTAATTTTCCCCACTTGTCTGGGAATCTATGAAAAGATCTATTGCTCACAGAATTTCTGTTAATAATTTATTTTTTTTTCCACTTGTACCTCTGGCTTCTGTTATGGTCACAAGTTAACACAATAAAGTCTGAATGAGATCAGTGATTTCTACAGTCAGACAGACCTATCTTTCTTTAAGTTATATTCATTTTGAACTGTTCCAGTTACCTGCCTTCGAGAAAAAGGACATCTACAGTCAATTAGAGCAAACTTATATCTGTTGGTCTTTGTACAACTAGCTCTGTATTTTCTTACTTCTAACATATTTTATGCATTTTGAATATTTAGAGTAATTTAAATTTACTGAATATTTCATAGCTGAAAGAGTGGAGCTTTCAAATTCTTACTTCCACTGTAGGAGGAATTAATTAAATTCATGCTATTAAGCAATGTGATTTTTTTCATGTATAGAACAATCTTTACATGCATGAAGCCATTTAAAAAAGAATATTACTGTGAAAATATTCATAGCTGTATAAGAACAAGCATACTTTATAACTACCAGTGTTGCAAACGTATCTTTCTTTTTTCATGTTCATTTTTCATTAATCACCAGAGCAGGAAGAAACCCACAGTGAACAACCCATTTTTATTCTGAGATAAAATTATATTTGTGGAACTGCCATTTTAATTTCAGTTTTTTTCCTACCATATACAGAATTAACTTCAAAACTGAAAACTTTCCCAAAAAGTAAAAACTGAAAATTTTCCCAAAAATTCAGCTTCAATATTTTGACAAAAATTAGAAAGTAAAAATTCCCATTCCAAGAAAAAATGCTAAGTGAAAATTAAAACATCTGCACTTTCTGTGGTAATGTTAAGACCATATGATAAATAAGAATGGGACTCCTTAGTATGTTAGAGAGTACCTGTTCGAGAAGGTGTCTGTCACAGAGCCATGACACCTCCCAGAAGGACAGTTTGGCGGGACATAAGTAATCAAAACTTCTGGAGAGTTTTAGGAGGAAATTCCCAATAAAGAAACTGAGTGAGCCAAACAGGGGTTACACACAGCTGGATCTACTGTTTGCTAACAAGGAGGCACGGGATGGGCATGTGGTAATCAATAGCTTCCTCACCAACCATGATCATGAAGTAATGGTCTTTGAGCTCCTGAAAGGAGTGAGAAAGGAGGATGCAGAACCTGAGCTTCACAAGAACAGATTTCAGCTTATTCAGAAACTTGAAGATGGTCTTGCAGTTTCTGAAGACAGTTCTGAATGGCAAACCAGAACTGTTTATCCCTATACTTAGAAAATCAAAGTTGTTTCAGCTAAGTGGGAAACTCCCAGCATAACTCCGATGGAAAAAAGACAGCATAAAGGGTTGAAACAGGGACAGGTTACCAAAGAAGAGTTTAAAAACATTTCCCTTCACGGATGCACAAATGGCTTCAGGAAAGTCAAACTCAGCTGAGGCTGGAGGCATATCATAGGCAACAGGAGTCTCTATTGCTGTGTGAGTAGTAAAAAGACAAACAAAGGCAAAGTGTCAATGCTGCTGAATGAAGGCTGTTGCTTTAGTGACAGTGGAGAGAGAAGATTGAGGAATTCAGTGTCTTCTTTACCTCAGTCCTCACTGACAAGCTGTGTCAGGCCTTGCAGGTTAGTGACAGGGCTCAAGGAGGAGGGCAGCTACCAGACAAGAGTGAGGATTGAGTCAAAGACTGATTGCAAGACATCCTCCCTCATGAGCCTCTGGAATCTGATGGTCAGTAACAAGGAGGTAACAGGCCAGCATCCCTTCTAGGAAATTTTCTGTTATATTTTAAATGTCATGGAGACTGAACAAAGACTTTGGCAACTGAAGAAAGATGAATTTTACACCCATCTTCAAAACACAGCCAAAAAAAGAAAAAAAAGGGGAGCTGTGGGCCAGCTGGCCTCACTTTCATCTCTGGGAAAGTCACGTTATGTGGCAGGTGAGGGAGAAGAAGGAAATTTAGGATAGCTAGCACAGATTTGCTAGGGGTAAAATAGACCTGCCCAACCTGACTCCTTCAGTAATAAAACAAACAGAGATGTGGATGTAGGTTGAATGGTTTTTGTCATTTATTTACCATTATTTCCATATTCACTATTTTTGTTAGCAATCTAGACTACAAATGCTCAGTAGCAGAGAATTTCTAGCACTCTGTTCAATGAAGTAGAACACAAGACAGGTTTCCCTGAAGCCACCCTGCCATATTTGATTCTGCAAATGAGTAGCTTCAGATTAAGTAAAAAACCAGTGTCTGACTGCATCAGACACAGTGAATATTTGAACTATATTAATATTTTGTTTACATTGTAAGTTTCCCCCTATATATCAAAATATATCTATTTGAATTTCACTTGAATGTTCAAGAAGATATTCAACTCTAGTTTCAGTGACTTAAATGAGCTGTATCATTTATTCCTATTTCATGCTTACATTAAATCACAAATTATGTCTCTGTTCAAAATTTATGTGAACCCTCTTCTGTTCTTTAGCTTTGCCATTATGCATTTAAGATGTTAAACAAAGCGCACAGAGAATGGAGGCTTATTCACATACAATCAAAAGGCCAAATTCTGTCAGTTGATAATCCTGTGCTAGCCCAATAGCAAAGATCAAAGACATTGTATTATTACTTATGTGCTAAGGCTTGTAGCTTGAGATTTATTTTTCATTCAATGAGATGAAAACATTATTTTATTCAATGAGACAAAAGACATTTCTGTTCAGCCCACCAGTGGCCACCAAATTAGGAAAAAACTTTATTGGTCTTTCAGATATTTTCTTCCTGGTATTCACATTTTTTACATAAAAGTTAAGGTCATAGTACAAAAACAGAGCTAAAGTGCTAAGTTCCTAAAAGCTTTAGCTAAGGCTCTACAAGTCTTTGTTTCCTGGGTTCATACAAGTTATAAAGTTATAGTTGGCTGTAATCTCAGATAATGTGTTTGGGATTTTTTCATACAGAAAGAAACTTTATTAAATTTCTTTAGTTTAATTTTCCACTTCTGAAACAAAAGAAGGGTGAGAGAAGAAGAAATAGTGTACTGCATACCTACCTATTTAAATATAATAGTGATTATTAGCTCATAAAAACACAGTTCTGAAAGTAATTAGTCTAATGTTGTCACAGAACAAAACCTGGTAGAATTTTTCAGCTTGTAACAACAGCTTTATAGCTTCAGTAACTATGTTTGTGAAGTTATTTGGATTTTATTTTGTTGTTAAATATGACTGCTAAATTGACACTCTACAACTCTAAGTGCACTGTTACTCTCTAATATAATTATCGCACATTAAGATGAAAAAAGCCACTGTTATGTGAATTTAGGTGTATATTTAAAATAGTCAATATTAGGATTTTCAGAGCAGTTACTGGACAATTCACTGCTCAGGTAAATAAAACACTTGTGTGAAATTCAAACACAACCTAAAATGTTAATTAAGTTGCTCTGGGCAATTTCTACGCTGTGGAAAGACTCAAACTTTGTGTGCATTTGACCAAGACATGGAAACATCATAGGCTGGCATGTCAGTGATCCACATAATTACTAACGAGAAGACACTTGCCAGGTTTTAATGTAAGGTAATAAAAGGAATGGTTTGCTAGAAGCACAGAAAGATTGCCTTATATAATATCTATTAGATGTCGCATTTTTATGTAAGTCAAATCTCATAGATACACTAACCTCCAGAAAGTAAGTCTTAAAGTCACAAGGACAGACATTAGAGCTCTCTCTTAACGTCTTTAGAAGTATCATTTTAAAAAAATTCATTTATTGCAGTGTAAACCAGTGCACTTCACCATACGATTTTCTTCTCAAGAAAACCTAAATAACCATTTTATGTTCCAAAACACATCTCTGAACAGAACTGTGTACTGATGTACAGGTATAGATCTTATACTGATATTCTTTTCACACTTGTGAACACAAAAATTCATAATTTCCTGAAGTGACCTTTAAACAGTTGCCTTCTATTAGCAGATACTTTATAAATGCCCACGTAGCAACACAGATCTGCAGATAATTGCACTAGGGATATGATAGCATTCTTAATTTTCAATGTCATTACTTTTCAATATTATTTTATTGTCAGCAAATTGAACACCTCTTCTTGAACACAATTTTTTTCTCACAATTAAATGCTTTGCAGTACAATTATGTCCCATGCAGACATTAGAATAATAAATAATATACAGAGGTTCAGGCAATTTTTGAGTAAGTGTTATGGTAATTGAAATAATTTTTCTCAATCTCCTTTTTGTTTTTCAGTGAACTTCCTTAGCATCTGCTTTTGTGTCTGAACAGATCATCCCATGAAGTTGTCTATCTGTGGACGGTAAGGAGTGGATTTCAAAAAGAAAACTTTCAATATCCCCCACACTTACTGTTAAATAAATATTTTATCTTTTAAAGTTGTCAAGGGTCTAAATAAGTCCACAGCATCAAAAAGATCTACATATTTGATATTTGCAACAGATATAAAACACTGAATGAAATATTTTGATTTAATTAATTAATAAGTTAACCAACAGAATTGAGCATTTTTTTTCATGGTCTCCCTGGTTCTTCTCATATCTTCAGATAAAAGAATGTGATCAGATGTTCAGTAGGTGATTGATTATATACACCAGAGTGGCATTTGTATCCCTGAATTATACTCAGTACAATTTTAGAAAGCTTTGTTCAAAGGAAAAATTAAAAGGAGGGAAAATGGCAATAATTTAGTCCTTTAGGAGATTTTTACTTTGTAGTTTAAATTACAAAATAACATCACTAAGCAGATTTGTGCTGTATTGGAGAGGAAATTAGAAGCAGAAAGCGAGAGGCAGAGCCCACCAAAAGTGTGGGAAGTTACTCAGCACCAGGATCGTCTTTTATTAAATGAAGAAACAGACAGATGAGCAAAACCTTGTAGTGTCTAATGAAAGTTAAAGGCCAAAAGTTTTATTTGAAGTCAAAGTATAACTGTCCTGATCAGTTAAGGAAGTTTAAAAAGCAGCAGTAAATTATTTCAGTTCTTTACTCCTTGGTGTCTCAATATATGCTACAAAGAACAAGGTATTTTACCCAGCTGCTCTTTCAATTTTGACAATATACAAAAGACACATTATTAGTACTTGCAGACAAAGTTCGACCCTGAGTGAAATCTAGAGTAATTTTAAAAGGCATTTTGTCTAAGTGAATCCCCTCAATTCAGCTGGATGTGGAAATGTTATTTGTTTATAGCTAGAGTCTGTCCCTGAAACCCTCTTGTGGCACTTGGACTATGCATGACCAACAGACTTTCCCTGACAACTTATAAATAAGGACATGTTTCTGTCATTGGACTTGTACTCTTTCACTACTAGTTATGGTCCTATAATTACACAGCTTGTTGTAATTATAATTTTAAAGTAGTAATTTAAAACTATAATCAGATTTTCCTTCCCTTATGTTTGCTTCTCTTTATTAGGAGTATGTTAGTAGGGATGATGTCCTTATATTTCCATTTATATTCTTAAAAAGAAATAATTTATCCTACCAGAATTTCATCATTAAATATCAGAACAGGTGTTAATTCATGCCTCCTCTCTTATTTATGTTCTTGGGCTTGGAGGTCACAGAACATACATTATTATCCCTCTGTAAAATATGTATCTAAGGCCATAAACACATAAGGTAAAAAGACGAGTTCTTTTTTAAGTGTTCAGAAAGAAAACTAACTTCTTCTTTATGGTGTGCTTACTACTACTGTTTTCTGACTGTAAGTTTCTTTAGAATAAACGAGTTTTTCATTTGTGTGTGCTTGACATTACTGATTAGGTCATCAAATAATAAATAGAAATGTATTGCAATCTAACACTTTTAAGCTAGTCTTTTAATATACTTGTGCTGATACTGAAATAATTTCTCAGAAACCCCATTTTTCCTAACAAATAAATAGCATACTGGTACTAGGAGAGGCTCCATTTTTCTTTTTGCTAGTTTTTAATCTCATTTTCGTGAAACAATTCAAATCCTTGATTCTTCGTTCTTCATCTCCATTCTTACCACATCGGCTGTGACTGAGGTACATGCTTAGCTTCAAGACTCCTTTTTACTTTCAGGATAATGGTATTAGTAATAAAATGTGAAGACATATTTCTAATCTTTCTTTTGCACAAAGTGGAGGTCTAGCAATATTGTCAAAAGAGATAGGAAATGAAAAAACCTTTCTTGAAACAACCCTCCTACACTCCTAAGTGCTTCTAGAACATAAAGTTATGAGTACCAGAGTATATTCTAACAACATTATAACAATATCTCCAAAAACAAGCATATTGTTTAGATCCCATATAGCATAAATTTGATGTTGATTAGTTACCTCCTGAAAAACATGACAAAATTAAGGGAACAAATTAATAAGAAACACTATCCAAATCTGGGTTTATGCTCAATCAGATCACTTTTCCTGGCTTTATTCTCTTCCTACAGGTAAATTTTGTGTCTCATTCAGACAAAATTTTGAATAGTACAGTCGACATTATACATGTATTCTATCATCCCTGTACAGAGGGTTAGATTAAGACAAATTATCTCAGTGAATTACCAAAGAAAATCAGTTTCCTACTAGTTGAATACAAACACAGTGAAAGCTGTCATCAAACCACCAGTCTCTTATGGACTATGTTTTAATGAAAAACATTCAATGAATTTCCTCCATCATCAATCACTATTAATGCATCTCACATATTCGTCAAACACTGCATGGAAATATAAACAGAACTTATTAATTATACCTTCCAATAAATAGGGACTAGAATTTTTTCCAAGGAGTCATAAAGGGCGTTTTTCATTGTAGAGTTAGCTATGGTCTTTGGTTGAAGAGAGGTCTGTTTTGACAGGAACTTAACATTTCTTACAAAAACACTGATTGGTTGATCAGTTAAACCAAATACTTAATCTGGATTTTAAATATACACAAGGACTCTGAAATATGTGTTAATAAGTTGAAAAAAATATATCAGAAATTAATGGAAATCCTATTTTTTTTAAAAACATTTTGATGTTGCCTCTGAATATCTTTAACATCACCTTGCTAGAAAACAAAGAAGACTTGTGTAAGAAAGGCTGAGTAACAAACTTTTTCTTTATGTATCCCACCACTGCATATGTTGATGTATCAGTAAATACTGAAAAAAAACCTCTGCTATATATGCACTTTCCAGTTCAGACACTTGGAAAAAAACCAAAATCCTTTACATTGTTGATGTCTCAAGGTATGATGCAAGGTATCACCATATTTTTTCGTTCTTTCTTCTTCCATTCCTTTCCCTTCCTTCCTTCCTGTACTGCAGACCTTCTAGATCCTTTATATATATTTTATAATTTTTTTTGCACCTTCCACATTCACATGTTTTTTGATTTTGAAACTTTTGTCATCCAGTAATATTAAGAAAAGGATCATAATGCAATTTTATTGTTTCGACCCATTTATTCCAAGAAATATAAAATACTTCTTTTGTTTTGAAAAAGAGCAAGGTCAGTCACGCAGCTGTGGCATCCCTGGGATGTCTCTTTTTGTTTGTAAAGATAGTCACAGAATCTTTTAAAAATGTTTTAGAGCCTTAAGACTCTGATTCCTTTGTTCATTAGCAATCTTCAATTTCCAGCTGCTTGCTACTTATATCACTTAACTTTAAACTCAGTACAAGGGAAAATAAAGCTTTCTTTCTCTTCTTGTTATAGCCATGGTTGTACTTTTTGTTCTTGTACAAATATAACTTGAATGGTTTTTATAGCTCAGCCATACATCTTTTATGTCTGACCTAAGCTGAGGTGTTCAGAGGCTAACAAAGATCTTCACAAATATACAGAAAAAATTAATTGAAATTCAAGTGAAAAAGTTGACAAATATTTCTCTACAGGTATTGTTTGGCAAAATGTTATCTAGAATGATGGAGTTAAACAAATTATTTGAGATTTTCTCTTGTGTAAACTATACTTAAGTGTACTATTAATTTCTTTAAGGTAGGTGTAACTTAAAAGAACACTCAACTAACTTTTTTATCAACTGTCTGCAAATAAAAATACTCTTGGAAGGTCAACAAATCCCAATTTCCATTATGAGTTTTGTATGTTAATGTGTACCAAGATAAGTAAATTACTCTCCCAACTAACATGGCCTTTCCCTTTGTCCTTTTTTTTTTTTTTACTGACACTGTGGATTGGAGTGTAGTTAGTGATTCCTTCTTCTCAGTCTTCTCAAGTAATCATGAAGTTAGAGATCACTATTTCAGTGCTCTGACCTGCAATCAGAATATTGCTTCCCTGTACTTCTGAGAAAGTGCTTTGGATATTTGGGGACACTTTTTTATAATGTGTTTACTTGTAGTAGAATATACCCATCAAAATTTCCTGGCTTTTCACAGAGATGAAAAAATCATAGCAATACAGGGAGAAATTCTCATTTTACCTGCAAAATGTAGAAAAGAGCTCCTGGAAATTGCTGAAAAGAGAAATGGTCTATATTTTGCATACTTCATAAAGAAATATTCAAGAAGTGGTTGGAATATGTGCAAATGAGATATTCAGCTGGAATGTTTTGAAATGGGAGACAAAAGTGAAGTTAAAAAAAAAGTGCCCACTTTGACCTCTGATTAGAATAATTATTCATGCCACAGACTGACATATCTCAGAAGAACCTTACAAGTGTTGGGGTACACCGTGCTTGAGCTAGGGGTAGATTATCTTTGATTGTTTCGTAGCTGGTAGATGTTACTCTATCTCTTTTTAAATCCTTACAATGACAGGGGTTGAACACACTTAGATGATTTTTTCCATTCCACAAAACAAAAGATACTCCTAACAAGGGCATAACCCCATTGTTTATTACTTTTTCCTTATATCAGTATATTAGATGATCAGTTGATCATCATCATCTCTAAAACAACAATTTTACATAATTGAAGGTAGTGACACCGCTTACAAGATTTTTTCCCACAAGGTCATACCTCTGAATTTTCTCTTACTTTTGGTATACACTGTTTTAAAACGACTTATATTTGTGCATCTTCTCCTGAGCATATTCATCTTATCAACTCTTCATTAATCTGTGTGACCTATATTGTGTACACCGTACCAGGTGATAGACATCATGACTGCCAACATGAGAAGAATAACTACCTCTTACGTCTTAGCACTTCTGTTATGAAAAATTGATACCCAGTAGCCTGTCTTTTAACACCATCTTGTTGTCAATCTACATTCAGCCTTTACCACAGCACAAAAAATGCCTATGTTCTTCCTGCAATACTAATTTAAAAGAAGTTATTTTTTCAAATGGAAATTTTTTCTTTCTAAATCTAGCACATTAATATCTCTTTTGAATTTAACTTTTATGATTTTTAGTTTACTTATCAAAATCAATTTATTTCAGCTTTAGTTCTGTACTGTAAAGGCCCTACCATATCTCAGTCCTGAATGTCATATGTAAACTTCCTCTGATTTATTATTACTCCATCAATCATGTGTTTAGCTTAAATAAAAAATAATAATCAAAAAAGTGCTAAATAAAATAAAGAAAAATCCTTGCCCAATCATGTTTGAAAACAAACAATCCTTTGAGGTTTTAACCAGCTGTGACCTCTGTAAAAGTAGTAAAATCTAAGCCATAATTGCTTAGTTTGCTTATAAAATATGTGGTGCACTAAAAAATTAAATAGAGACAGGCAACAGCATTTCTGCTGACTGTTCCTTAACCACAAAGCCAGTACCCGGAAGGAAAAGAAAATGAAATTGTTTTGACACCATTTGTTCTTCACAAATTATTGCTGACTACCTTACCACCTGATTATCCTCCAAGAACTTACAAATTGATTGTTTAATAATTTGTTTCAGTAGCTTTCCAGTATTGAAGCCAGGCCGAACAGTTTACAGCTCCCTAGGTGCTCCTTCTCGCTTTTTTGGTGATAGGAATTGCATTTGACCTTCTCTGCTCTTCTGAGACTTCAACATCATCCACAGCTTCCTAGAGATATTTGCTAATGGCTCATAGATTGCTTCAGCTAGCCATTTAACATTCAGAGGCAAATTTCCTAAAACCCTGTAAATTGCAATATACATAACCCATTTAAACATTATTTAACCCAAGCTTCCATTATTCTTGTGTTCCCAAACTCTTGAAATTAGTTGTAGAATGCATATGATTACAGTTAACTTTTAGAAGACAAAAGATATGTTATTCTTTTCAACATTAACATTTATTTGTTCAGCATACCAGCTGATAATTGGAGTTATGTTTTCCCTTATCTTACTTTTATACTTTTAATTTATTTGCAGCTTCTGAAATAAAAATATGAGTTTGTTTCCATAAGCAGCAAATGGCTGACAGGCATCTGTAACCACTTAAGTACTGAAAACTGAGCCAGTGATAAGAACATAATGCAAAAGTTGATCAACAGCAAAAAATGCATATGCAACAAGTATTATGAACTTTTTATATAAATGTAAAGCTACATTTTAAACTGCTTCTTTTTTTAATATTCTTGTTTCTATTCAAATTAAATGAGTCTGTACTTCATGCATCCCCTATGTATAGAAATTTCATGCTAAAAGAAAAAAAAATAATTTCAATATTATATGATTATAAATATAACTAAGATATTTAATTTTTGTTTTAGAACAGTATAGCTCTTCTCATTGATAGAAAAATGGCATTTACTTGTGTGGAATTATGTTGGTTGATAACATTTTGATACTATTAGGAAAATAATTTGGTTTTGCTTCACCTTTTAAGTGTGAGTGCCCCAATATTTAATACAAAAAAATCTGGATTTCATATTGGAAGAGATATTTAATTTGAGACATTGGCCTTTCATATCTGTGAAGCAGAACCTAATGTCCTAAAAAAATTTCTGAACATTGGCACACGTAGTCATACTGACTCTAGTTTAAGTCTGCTGAAAAGTATTTGTCTTAGAAAATAAGACACACTCATTCTAAGGGAAATTCAATGTGTTGAACCATAGCTTGTATCTCAGAAAGCTGTTTATAATGCATAAGAACAGCTTTATTGCACTACGTCTTATGAACAATATTAGATATTCTTGCATAATGGCAGAAAATGCTTATTAGTTAATTAGGCACAGATAGATCTGTCACACTCTCATTTAATGTCTCCCCAGAGAAGGAGGCCCCATGAAGCCTCTGCAACACTCAGGAAAAATAAGTGAAACTGGAAGAGGAACAAACTGATGTGAAGGATCCTGAGCTGGCCAAATACAGACTGACAATATAATCCACTGAAGGATCTCGGCACAAGTTTGATCTAAGTTGAACTGAGTTACTGCTAAGAAGCTGGCATTAAGCACAAAAATATCTAAGAAAAAAATCTTTTCCATAAAAATTATCACTTTTAGGCAAATCTTGATTTACTTTATAATTACTTTTCCACTCCATTGTATTACTGCTTAGGTAGATTATTTTATGCCGATTACTGCCTTAGAGAGACCTAAAATGACTTTACATGAATATAAATAAAGGCAAAACATTAATAGATGGGTCCATTTAATTTCTGATGTTTACATCCACATTTGTGAAAGTAATAATTCTCTTGTCACGTCCAGAAATTTAAAATATAGGTTGACATTCCTGGTTGCCATTACCCAGCTACTACCAAAAATCACAGAATCACAGAACAGTTATGGTTGGAAGGGACCTCTGGAGGTCATCCAGTCCAACCCCCCCACCAAGGCAGGGTCACCTGGAGCAGGTTACACAGGAATGTGTCCAGCTGGGTTTTGAATGTCTCCAGAGAGCGAGAGTGCACAAGTACCTTCCTTGGCAGCCTGTTCCAGTGCTCTGATGCCCTCAGTGTAAACAAATTCTTATTCATGTTGAGGTGAAAATCTTCATGTTTTAGTTTATGGCCATTGCTCCTCATCCTGTCGCTGGGCAGCACTGAAAAGAGTCTGGCATCATCCTCTTGGCACCCACCTTTGAGATATTTGTATTGCTGAGATCCCCTCTCAGTCATCTCCAGACTAAACAGGCCCAGCTCCCGCAGTCTCTCCTCACAAGAGAGATGCTCCAGACCCCTGATCATCCTTGTGGCACTCCACTGGACCCTCTCCAGCAGCTCCTTGTCTCTTTTGTGTTGAGGAGCCCAGAACTGGACACAGCACTCCAGGTGTGGCCTCACTAGGGCCGAGTAGAGGGGGAGGATCACCTCCCTCGACCTGCTGGCCATGCTCTTCCCGATGCACCCCAGGATGGCATTGTCCCTCCTGGCCACAGGGGCACTGCCAGCTCATGGACAGCTTGTGATCCACCAGGAGTCCCAGCTCCTTCTCCCCAGGGCTGCTCTGTAGGAGGTCAGCCCCAGCCTGTGCTGGCACTTGGGGCTGCTCCTCCCCAGGTGCAGGACCCGACACCTGCCCTTGCTGAACCTCACCAGGTTTCTCTCTGCCCAGCCCTCCAGCCTATCCCACTGAATGGCAGCACAGCTTTCAGGTGATTTTATGGCTAAAAACATTCTTGTAGTGAAATTCTATATTTTGAGATACAAGACCTATTAATGTACTTTCTCACAGTAGGTGGTCAGACCGTCAGGGACTCTTGGAGCTCTCATGAAGTTCTAACAGAAACTTTTAGTATATACAATGCCTGCTGACATAAAAAATTATTTAGTGCTATTTTAAGTTCTTTTCTGCATTACATTTAAAACATTTATATCTTAATACGTATTGAAAATTGTTGTAAATATCTTTTCTGTTATTCGAACAGGGTGATGAAATTCTCTTAAATAAATTTATAGAACATTTATTTAGATAAATGTGAATATTTTTTCAGTCAGTTCTTTGAAAGTAATATTTTAAGTAATATCTGTATTACTTACTGTAATGCTACAAATATCACAGAGCTGAAGAGTTTCAAGTTTTGAACCATTATGTTTTGGTTTGGTCTGGAGAGTGACCTTTTTTTAAAGGAGGCATAAATATTTTTAGGAAAGATTGCTGTCCTGTTTTCTGAATTTCCTAAGAGTCTGTAGTGGGTTGACCCTGGCTGGATGCCAGGCATCCACCAAAGCCTCTCTATCACTCCCCTCTGCAGCTGTACAGGGGAGAGAAAATGTAATGAAGGATTCATGAGTTGAGATAAGGACCAGATGAGATCAGTCACCAAATACTGTCACAGGCAAAAAAAAACAAGAATTAAAGATATTAATTGAATTTTTTACTAACAAAATCAGAACAAGACAGTGAGAAGTAAAAACAGACCTTTGAAACACCTGCCTACCACCTCCCCTCCCTTCCTCCCTCCCAGCTCTACCTCCTCCACCCCAACAGCACAGGGACACAGGGAACAGGGGTTATGGTCAGTTCATCACATTGTTATTTCTCCCATTGCTCAGGGAGAGGAGCCCATCCCCTGCTCCAGTGTAAGGGCCTTTCCATGGGACAGAGTTCTCAGTGAACTTCTCCAGCATGAGTCCATCCCATGGGCAACAGTGCTCCCCAGACTGCTGTAGAGGGCCACTCTTCCACAGGGTGCAGTCCTTCAAGGACAGGCTGCTACAGTGGGAACTCCTCTCACCATAGGCCTCCCAGGGGGTCACCTGCTCTGGTGTGGGGCTCCTCCACGTGCTGCAGGTGGATCTCTGCATCCCATGGACCTCCTTGGGCTGCAGGGGCACAGCTGCCTCACCATGGTCTGCACCACGGGCTGCAGGGGAATCTCAGCTCTGGTGCCTGGAGAACCTCCTTCCCCTCCTTCTCCACTGACCTTGGATCAGTTGTCTGCAAGGTTGTTCCTCCCACATATTCCCACTCTGGTCATCTCTAGGCTCAATTAAAACTATGCAATAACTTGTTTTTTCTTCTTCTTAAATATTTTATCACAGAGGCATTACCATAATTTCTAATTGGCCCAGCCTTGACCAGTGGCACATCTGTCTCTGAGGCTGCCAGGGATTTGCTCTGCCAGACGTGGAGGAAGCTTCCAGCAGCTTCTCACAGAAGCCATCCCTGTACCCCATCCTGCTACCAAATCTTGACTATAAAAATCCAATATATAGTCAAGTATCTGTAAGAAAGCCCTTAAAAAGTCTATCCAAAGTTTTCTCTAGAAAAGTTTTTTGGTTTTTTTTCTGTTGGTTAGTTGTCATTCTATTACTATTCTATTAAGTGATTAAAACTGAAACCAAATTTGATTCAGTTCCCATGCAAAATACCACTCAAAAGTTATGGACTTAAATGTCCTGATACCATTTGCACACACTGTCTCCCTTCTTCTGGTCTTTTCCCTTCCAATATTTTAACGACAGGAAAACTTGTAACTAGCCTCTTTTCTTCTTTCCTTCCTTCCTTCCTTCCTTCCTTCCTTCCTTCCTTCCTTCCTNTTGTGAGAATGCCTTCCTTCCTTCCTTCCTTCCTTCCTTCCTTCCTTCCTTCCTTCCTTCCTTCCTTCCTTCCCTCCCTCCTTCCTTGCTCTCCAAGTAGCTTTTAAAAAGAATATAAGACTACTACTTCTTAATTTTTTAATAAGATGCATTATAGTATGCATATACATTCAATATATCATACCATCACTATCTTCAATCATTCCTCCTATTGCTTTAAGTAAATTGAATATAGAGGAAAAACTCTAGTTTTGCAGGTTGCTGTAATACAACAGCAGCCCTAAAAGTGAACAAACACAGAAAATTGAACCAAGAAGTAAATGAACTGTGTAGCATATATTTCTCTGATACCCCTTCATCAAAGCCCTAAGAATTTAGGGTTTGCTCTTGCTGGTTTCTGGACTCTATTTATTACTCCTGTTTTAGGAAGATTTCTCACAGAGCTGTGTCTAACTGTTAAATCAACTTTTATACAAAAAAAAAAAAAGAAGGAACCTGGGAATAAATATGATTCCATTACTGACCTTAGATATGCATACTCTGGATGAGATTGTCTGGTAAACTTAAGTTCAACACTGTAATGTTCATTAAATCCCATGAAAATTAGTATGCATAACATTGTGTTGTGCAGAAGATAAGTTTCCTGTAAGTATTTCAGAGCTACCCGTGCTGAGCTCTTTGTATGAACTAAGGTAGCAAGTCACAAGGACAGTTATGACCAAAGATACTCACCATCATATAGCTGCAACATACCTGCAAAGCAGAAATGGTTTTGGACCCTCTAGAAGTCCGTTTGGAAGAAAAGTATAAAACGCCATCCATTTACTGGGAAAAAAAATCATATGGAATATTTCATCTATATATATAGAAAAATTTGCATCTATCTATTTGTCTTGTAAAAAAATAGTAAACAAATATATAAACCAGGAGAAATTCCAATCATTACTACTAGGGAAAATAACATTTAGTTGTACCGATTGTAAAAGGACAATTTACATAAGGAACTTAAAAATATAATAAATATATAGAGAGTATCTAAATTACTTATGAGATTCCAAATGTAAATTTTCGTACTGGAATTTACTTGGGTAGAATCTTAGCCACCCCATTATTCCCAAATATGGTGCTCTATTCATTGCTTCAGCTCAGTTCACAGTCATTTTTTTGTTAGTGAATCATCAAAGCAAGCAACAGAAAAATCCAGAAATCAGGATAACGTTCAGAGTAAAATATATTCAGTTCACAGAGAGTCATGGTAGTTTTGATATTTTACTGAGTTTGCTCGCTGGTTTTGGAGGCAGGAAGGCATTGCAAGAGATGCTTCTGTGAGAAGACACCAGCAGTTGCCCCCAGGCTACACGGAGCCACTGCCAGCTGGCTCCAAGACTGTCCCACTGTTGGCCAAAACTGAACCCCTCAGTGATGTTTGCAGCCACTCTGTGATAATGTATTTAAGTAAGTAAAAAAAATCAGCTGTGAAACAGCAGTTGGGAGAAGAGAGTGAGAATGTGTCAGAGAAATGGCCCTCTAGACACCAAGGTCAATGGAAAAGGAAGGGAAGGAGGCGCTCTAGGCACCGCAGAAGAAATTCTCCTGCAGCATTTGGAGGTTCATGCTACAGCAGACCATGTCCTGAAGAAAGCTGCAGCCTGCGGGAGCCCACAGAGGGACAGGTGCCTGACCAGAGCTGCAGCCCATGGAGAGGAGCACCTCTTGATTCAGGCTTGCTGTCAGGATCAATGATCTCATGGGGGACCCATATGGAAGCAGTCTGTTCCTGAAGGACTGCACCCCGTGGAAAGATTCGATGCTGAAGCAGTTCTTGAAGAACTGTTGTTCCCAGAAAGGACTCACATAGGAAAAGTTCATGAAGAGCTTTCTCCTATGGAAGGGGCTCAGGGCTGGAGCAGGGAAAGAGAGTGAGAAGGAAAAAGATACATAGATGAAGGGCTATGAACTGACTTCAACCCCAATTTCCCATTCCTCTGGGCTAGTCAAGCAGGGAGTGGAAGGTAGAGGATTTAGGATTGAAATTGAGCCTGTGAAGAAGGGAGGGGTTGGGGAAAGATGTTTTTACTTTTGTTGCTATTTCTCACCTTCTTCCTCTACTACAGTAAATTGTGATAAATTAAATTCATTTCCCCAAGCCAAATCTGCTTTGCCCATTGCCCTGAGATTAGCTCAGTTGTTTAGAGCATGGTGGTAAGAACACCAAGGTTGCTGGTTCCATCACCACATGGGCCATTCACTTATGACTTGGTCTTGGTTATTCCTGTTGGTCCCTTCCAACCCAGAATATTCTGTGATTCTGTGTAATTGTGAGTGATCTTTTTCCTTATCTCAACCCATGGTTTTTAATTGTGTTTTCTCCCACTGTCCTTTTGAAGAGGTGAAGTGGTTTTGTGGGGATCTGGTGTCCAGTAAAGATTAACCCACCACACAGACACAAACGGTCTTTCAGGTCCTCTTTAGTCTTTATGACAGACTTGCAGCCCCGTGCTAAGTGCAACACTATGAACTCTGGAAACAGATACCAAAATTCACCTGGGATTCTAGCGCTGTACTTTCAACAGTGAAACAAACTAAAAATTTCTTCCCATCTGCTCTCTCTTCCCTTTGCAAGTGATACTCCTGTTGGTCAGGCAAAAAAATTGTTGTGGTAGATCAATTTTATTATATTATAAATACTCACAAGCATTTGTTAAAGGTATATATTTTACCCAAAAATTATTTCTGAAATAAGTGAGAAAGAAAAGGGAGGAGACAGATGGCCCAGTGTGTAGAAGTAAAGCTGAGAAATTATACATATACCCTACAATTTAGTAGAAAACACAATGCAAAATTCTTGCCTGAAATTTGTAGTGAAATAAAAGAGTATTAGAATATGAGAGAGGCCAAAGACAGCTAGTGGAGTGCAATGCAATAAATCATCATTTGCTGATCCAATAGAAGTACATGGGAGCAATTACACTTTGGCAGCTATTTTATTTTTCCCTTATGGAGTTTCAGACTTATACACTAAGATAGCTTTCATGTGATTAAAACTTGCACCATGTTTAATTTCCTTCAAGAGAACAATCCCTTTAGAAGGGAGAGAGAGGGAGTGAAAGAGACCCACAAGAGAGTGAAATAATGCTGGGGGTGGAAAAGGGGCAGTAATTTTGCCCAGATAATGTTGTCATACTTTGTAAAGCCTTTAATGCTGGAATTTATTTATTAATGATGCACGGGTTATTACCCACCATCTGTCTTGTGTTAGCAGTGGGCTGTTTCAGATTATGGTAATGTGTTTCTGATTTGAGTCATGTTGAAAGCCAGAACAAGGCATCTCATGTGCAGTCCTCTTTGAGGCCTGCTGTTTTCAATTCCTCTTCACAGAATGGGCTTTTATTTGATTTGTTATGGGGATTTTTTCTTCTGTTGCCAAAACAGCTGCAAGCCTGGAAGGGAATGAGACACAGGGCCACAGCAAACTTGTTAGCTCATAAGAGAAACAGAATGTTCCAGGAAAAAAAAGGGGAGCTGAAGGAAAAGGGAGAGAGAGAGAAAGATGAGGGGAAGAGAGATAGTAGGAAGGGACAGAAGAGAAGAGGGTAAGTGAAAGGATAAAGAGCTCTAATGAATTTTTAGTTGGTTTTTCATAAGAAGATCACAA
Organism: Daphoenositta chrysoptera; assembly: GCA_013397915.1. NCBI lineage: Eukaryota > Metazoa > Chordata > Aves > Passeriformes > Daphoenositta > Daphoenositta chrysoptera. The sequence continues at coordinate 559,034 of VZRO01002434.1, forward strand.
AAAATATTTTCTAAGTGTCATACAGTAAACTATTTCATTTTTAATTTAATATCTTAGTTAACTCAGAAAGTCTTTATTTCTTTTTTCTCTTGTTTCTGAAAGACTTCAACTGCTTTTATGCTAGTGCAAAGCAGGAAATAAAACATTTACCCCAAATGAGCTTGCATCAAAAAGCTCAAAAATCCCAAAGCTAAAACCCAGGTCTCCTTATGTTTCTGGTATGGCATGCAGTGTGCCAATTGTAGAGAGATGCAAAGGCAAGGAGAAAAAAACAGCAGTTTCCTTCCCGAGAATCCTCATATTTAGTTCTCAGAGTCTGTCAGTCAGAATGTTGAACTGTATTTTTGAAAATAAATAAGCCAGTAGACGAGTTCATTTGTCTCTGTAAAAGTTGATTCCTCTTCACAATACCTGTACCATAGGTTTCTTATCCCAAGTGCATTTGCAGTACATATTTAATTTAGAGAACATTTTTGGAAAATAGCATGTGTAGTATAAATAAACATGTTTAACTTAAATCTTATGAAATATTTTACAGAAGTCTGTTGGTAAGGAAAAGTTGAACATTCCACATGCCAAAATGAAGTTCTTTCATGTTACATCCTGGAGCAATATGCCATCTCATTTTCAGACCATGACATACGCTTGTCTCACATGCTATCAATACACAGAATAGCCCTTAATTTCTATGTAGAAAGTATCTTTGTTTACTGATGGAAAAGCACTAGATAAACATTTCTTATTCTTTCCATCAGACTGATGCTCTAACCAGCAGTCTTTTTTCTGTCAACTTTTACGATACATACTTTTATTAAAATTTGGTAATGGTTTAAATATTTTTCATGTAAATAGTAGGAAAAAAAGCAATTTGGGTTTTGTTGCTGTTGTTTGGTTGGGGTTTTTTTGGTTGGTTGATTGGTAGCTTGGTTGATTTAGTGGGTTTTTGGGGGGATTTGTTTGTTTGTTTGTTTGTTTGGGGGTTTTGGGTGGGAGGGATTGCATACTGGTAAGAACAAAGTGTGTGTTGGAAAGTTCTATACAGTAGAATTCCACACCTGAAACCAGTATTCTCATATTTTTGCAAGGTATGTTGAATTTGTAAAAGTAATGATGCCACTCACAGCCACTTACTGAACTGTGGCTTAAACACTGTACATCAACTTCTAGTATATACCAGAAGCTTCAGTTCTGTAGTCCAGTTGAAATGGTAGTTGGGTGTCAGTCTCCAAGAAGGAGTTCACAAACTCTCCAGAAAACCATATACAAAGCAGGCATTTTTCAATTAATTATTTCTTTTAGAGTTATTCAGAAGTTGATAAGCAAGTACCTTTTTTTTCTCCCCCTTTCTGCCTTTTTTTTTAAGCAGCTCTCCTTCCCCTTTCTTAATTTTTACAAACCAAGATCTATGAAGTGGTATGATGTAAGTGATCTTAAAGCTGATTTTGTGTTGAGTTTCTGTGTCACTTCTTAGTGCATTGAATTAGGTTAAAACACTAGTCTTTAAAAGTCCTTCTAACATATATGATGATGTGATTGGACTCCCATTTTTAGCAGAGCTCAGCAGGTATGAACAAATGCTAAGTTCTTGCTAACAATCTTCAGTAGAAACCTCTGTTTCTGAAAACAAACATAATGGGGTCACAATGACTGAGATTTCCAACTTAAATTGGCTATGAATGATCTAATCTGTTTTATCAGGCCTCTTTCAATTTAACAGTAGGAAAATAAATGTATTCATTTGGGGAAAAAATTGAGTCACTATTTTCTATATTAAAAATACAAAAGAAGGCAAATGGGGCTCTTAAGGGAAATTTAAATCTGAAGAGAATATTTACCTTTTAGAGGACTTTTTGGAATAGAGAGGAACTTATTTAGAACACCTCAAAAAACCCCAAAACTCTCCACCTTCTTTGTGTGTGAGAAAACAAACATCAAAAAAGCACAGGCAATGGTGACAAAGCACATAGAAAGACACAAATTGAATAATCCAAAATTGAAATCTATGAAGAGCATTGTAAGTTACAATCTCTTTCTACACCACAAACACCTTAACTGCATTTGATCACAGCACATATGCATTCTGATAATAGTTTATCCTTAGAGTGAGATAATCCAATTCAATTTTTCTTGTGCAGTTTAAGTAAATATGAAAAGGAAGCCAAATATGCCTGTGTAAATCTCAATGATTTCATATGTTCTCTCACACTTCTATAGAGTATATGATGAAAATTACTAAAGTGGTTTTTTTCATGTGTATTCTTTACTACATGGGGCTCCAGAGAAATTGATATATGTGAGTTCTGCTGACAGACAACAGTTATTATCTGTTAGGAATTAAAGAAGATTAGAGGACAAATACTTTAAAGCAAACGGCTGTTTTGTCCCAACATTGTTAAACATGGTCTTTCACCTGTTACTAATTTTCTTCATAGTATCAAAGGTTTTTGCTTGTTTGAACGCAAGGGGAAACCAGCTATTTCAAGCTGTTTACACAGAGCAAACAAGGGCACAAACAGGGGAGGATGTGCATGTTAATTAGGTATGGGCTTCAATAAGATAAAAACCCTACGTGCTCTCTGGAGTCGTTTCTCCGCTGTCTGTCTCAAACCTCAGAGAATCTCACCAATGACTTTATATTAATTTAGTGGATGAACTAGATATGTTCTTTCTGATTTTATTCTCATAACACAGTCTTCTTTTCATCATTGTGTTGCTTGCAAACACTCTTAAATATATCATTGCTTTCTGAATGTTTCCAATGGGATTAAAAATTAAGCACATGTGATGGTTGCTTACTTAACCAATGCTCCAGGCTTAAGAGCAACCCTCTGAATTCATTCACGTCTAGCAACATGTGAGATCAAAAAGCAATCTAATTTGAAAATGGTGGTTCTAACATTAGCTAAGGGTATAAGTTTAAGAAAAGACTGTATGAACAAGAAAGCATGCCATGAATACTGTCACTGGTTTACTTTCTGACAATCTGAACTGTAAATCTTTCTGAGGTAATGGTTATTTAGAGATATTTGCATTAATAGCCTCCACATGGGAGTTTTATTCCATGACTTACTTACTCACTATTTGAATTTATTTGTATTTCTGACCTGGAGGAAATCTTGTGCTATTCAGTTCCATGATCCAGTTACATGTGCCATAAAAAAAAAGTTCTTTGATTTAAAAACTGATGCCTGTTAATTTTGATGGGGTTTTTTCTACTTATTTTACAAGTAACAATATGCAAGCATTCCCTATTTATGTTCATCATACCATTCACATAACTTTTCTGTATGTCAAGCTCATCTATTCTTTCACTCTGAGTTCTAATAAAAACAAACTTCATTCACTGAAGATACTGCATGACACAGTATGTATTCACAAAGAACTGTGGATCAGACATCCACAATCCTAACACTTGATTGGGTTGTAAACTAAAAGTAATCCAAAACCTGTAGGTACCCAAAAAAATTGGTATCAGAAAAGATTCTGCAATGAATAGAAATTAAATCACATTTGCAGTTGAAGAATGTAATTGATATTTACATAATTTTTAAGTATTCAAATATGAAAGAAATTGTAATAAAAGTCAACAGGAACTTTAGCTTATTATTTTAGTAAGTCATAAGCCTGCTGTCCTTTTGTTACTGCAAGTTTTTCAGAATCACATGGGTAAGTAAGTTCCTTTTTACTCAGGATAATACATAAATATTTAAGTACATAAATGTGTTGGAATCAGCAAAAAAAAAAACAAAAGAACAAGCCACCAAAAAAACCAACCCAAAACACCAAAGAAAGGACAAACCAACAAAAAAATTAGGAAGTTTTTCAAACATATCATCATATTTCAAACGTGACCAAAACTCATGACTATATTAATGCTCCCACTTCTCGTCATCTCCTAGTTTTTGTGAAGAAAACAAGGAGATATGTGGTCCTAAAGATATATGCAGGTTTAAATGAAAGGAATCAGAAAACATAAGTGTGGAAGCAACCATCACAGGAAAAAGAAAAAAGGGTAGTCTTCCATAACTTCATGGCTTAAACCTCTTATACTCCGCAAACAAAACAAAGACATCTTCAGCTTTCTAACATCTGCAATTTTGTTTGAAAACGTGATACTCTGTAATTTTTCTTAGTTCAAATACATATACTGTCATGAATAGCTTTAATTATCTCTTTTTTTGTTCTGTTGTACCATAATCCACTGATCAAAATATGATGTAGACTTCTAACTTTATCTTTGTAAGAAGAAATTTCTCTTCTGAACTCATACTGTCTTCCAAAGGCTTAAGTTACTCCAACATACTGATCTGTACACAGATCACAAGAAGAGAAGGTAAATGATAAAAATAAACATTTTCTTATCTCTATTTTAAAAAAAAGAGATACGATCTACAAAAACATACAACATAATTTATTAGAAATTTGCATGTAAAGCATCTTGGAATTCAGTTACATGATGAGTGAATGACTGTATTAGTAGGCTATTTATAACACTTTAATTAAACAAAGCCATGAATTTGAATGCCTTCCAAACTCTGGTGCATGAAATGAGACCAGAAGAGGTAATTATATACAATACACATGCTTTACAGCTTTTTTTCACAGATTGTAAAGCAGAACTTTTTTAAACAATGACTTTACACTCAAACTAATAAGTTTTAATGGATCTTCAGGCCACAGTATCTGTAAAGTAACTTTTCTGTTGGTCAATATAAGGTCAATATATTTGCCATCTTCCGTTCACTTCAAGTGGTATGTTGCAGTGTATGCCATAATTTCTCAAAGACTTGTGATGTGGGGATATATGACACCACTTGTGATGTGGTGTCATATGTTTATATGAAAAAGATTCTTAACTATTGCATCGGCATATCCTGTGCCTCCTCATCACCCCACCCCCAGCATGGGAATGGCAATTTTTCTATGTGAAAATTGTAGCTCTATTGTGCACATGTGAATCTTTCCTTCTCTATCCCAACTCAGCTGTTCCACACTGAGTAACAACACAGCCAAAGTCTCTGAAATCCAGGTGGCAAAGTTGTACTTTGAAAGACAAACAGAGGCTGCCCTTTATTATTTTTGGAAAATACACAATAATATAGAAAACCACAGCAGGACAAATTCTCCCTTCATATGCATATACAAAACTTTCATTGACGTCAAAAGGTTTTCTGGCATTATACGTCTAATGGAAAAAATATGGCCCATTGTGTCAGCTACACAGCACTGAAATTTAGACTGACTTAGACTTCAGGACATGAAGGGCTCACATCCCAGTCCAATTGTCACCGCTTTTAATGACTCCTTTCTATGTCCTTAGTAGATATTTTCACCTGTGTGCTACTATGTTCACATTAAATATAAATCACATGCTATAAAATGAAATTTAAATGTAATAAAAATTAAAAATTACAAATTTTATATTTGTGAATGTCTGCTGTGGATGAAAAAAGTTAATTCTGTGCACCTGAATTTCTTTAAACCTATAATGTCCTCCAGATTTCCATTGACTTGCTCATACCAAATTTATTTTTGCAAACACTATTTTTTGAGCATAATTTTCGCCCGAAGGTGAGCTTAGCATGCTTATACCATGCTGGTTTTCCATCAGTGCAAAAATGCAGTCAGATAAGAGCTATCAGCTCTCTCCACAAACGTTGTCATTTATCCTCATGCTAAAAAAATGTTACCATTACAATCCATAGATGCCCGAGCATTCATAAAGTGTTTTTAACCATTCTCCAAAAGGTGACTTTAGGAATGCACCTTTCACAGGCTATGGAATCTGCTTCTCTATTGGAAATATATCCACACAGTGTGAGGGAGATGAATTTTCATTGTCCTAAAGTGTCAGAGATACTGCTTTGTTTGCTCTATCCACTATTTGGATAGGAAAGCTGAACTTTTAACTCAAAGTGGGGCTTTAATGAACAGCTGTGCATATTAAATTTCCTTTGTGCATCTACTCAGAATCTATGAAAAGGAAAAAAAAGAATTGGTTTTGGGAGGTTTTTGACATGGAGGTGTGGAGAGAGATGTAGGTTTTGGTTTGGAGGGTTTTTTGGTTGTTTGGTTTTGTTTGGCATTTGATGTTTTCCTTATTAATTAACTAATTATTTTATTTGTTTATTTATTTATTTATTTATTAATATTCTTTCTTTGAAGACAAAATCTATCCAAATCTCTAGTATGTAATTTCTGCCATTAACTTCTGTCAGGACACTGGTCAGGTCTCTTAAAAAAACTCCCATAGGAATTAGAGGAGAGAAAAGCAGAACATTTCGCAGTCAGGGAACAAGTACGTGCCATCTACCACATAATATTTATTAGGCCCAACAGTGGGAAAAGACCAGTGATTTACTAACTGGTTAGAACACCTCCTCTCATTTAAAAGCCTTTCACCAAGGCCAAATTGCTAATTACTTGGAGATCCAGCAGAAACCAAGTATAGACAGACCAGCTGGGAAGACATGCCTGCCAGAACAGCCAGACAGACCTGCTTTTTTTGTCCAACTGGCTCGAACAATAATGACTGAGTTTGGCAAAAAAGCCAAAAGTCTAAAAGCTGCCACCAAGTTTAAAATGTCAGTAACCCGGAGACTGATGTCTTGATCCCACAGGGTCTGAAATTATGTTACCTGGAATATTTGTAATCCTGCAGGATCTAATAACATATGTCCTGACCCTGATACAGATATTTGACCAGGAATGGGAATAATAGGGTTTTAAGGTATATTTAACTCTTAAAATTGCTGTATTCAACAGCAACACCTCAGGTTTGATTCATTAATACCTTTATGAACTGCTGAGTAAAGAGTTTATTTTTTAAACCACGACTAAATCCACATCATACTTGAGAATCTATACTCCTTTGCCTCCAGAAGACTACTTTACTGTTCATTTTAGATTTATTAATCTAAATTTAATATTTATTTCTTGATTAAAAAATAAAGCAAAGCAAAAAACAAGCCTGCTACTTGCTGCCATAAGCAATGTGCCATTACATGAGAGCTTTAAATTTCAAAGCAGCATGAGAAAATTTACATGAAGAAACAAAACATTTCCTTGTTTTCCTGGCCATAAAGTTTCAACTAATTAAAATCCTAAAATAAAATAAACATAAATACAAGTAGCCAAAACAAACAAAACCCCCCCACACACATTTTCAGGAGATATGAAAAGAAAAGAAGATTCATCTTTTAAAAGAAATTTAGACTACAGGACCTAACAATATTATCCACAAAGGTAGGGTTCTGTGTTGTTTTATTTGTGTTCCCTTTGGAGTGCAATTATTTCCTCATGGGTCCAGGGTGCTGATTATTTGAATTAGCTGTAAAACCAGGGACTAAGCCTGGAAGTGATGATTTTCTCCATATACAGATGTGGAGGTATTTGGAGAAAGAATAGTAGAATGATTAGAAATTCAGATCTTTTCTCCCAGGGATTTTATAGAAAGTAATAACTGTGGTTTTTCTTGCTTTCTATGTGCATATTGAACGTAGGAAAGTGCAAAATTTGTAATATAATTAATAATAATTTTCTTATAATAGAAATGTAACTTGACAGGGTAATTGAAACATTAGCAAAAAGTCACATTAAATTTATGAGAAACTTACTGCATTTTTCTAAGAAGATGGAACTTTGAAGAATGAGTGAGTAGTTCTGTATTTTTGTCCTTTCAGCTTGTTTTACCATTACAAAAGTTCTTCTACGCATCTGAAAATCAGTAATTTCTGCTAAGAAGTTTTCTTTCAATATGAGCAGCTATTCACCAGGAACCAGACTGAGGTTGTCAAACTTCATTCCTAAAGCTGAAACTAGTGTAAGCAAGGTTTTGGCAATAGAAGATATATATAGGATTTGAATTGGACAGTAAGAATATCACTTGCTAACTACTGCATTTTAGAGAGGAGGAATGAAACAGTTTCTCCATGTAAAGGGTCAGCTTTATAAAAAACGATTTTAAAAAGCACGTCGTTCTTCAGTAGCAGGGAAAGGACAAGCGGTTATCAAAGAAAAGCCAGAAAACTGCACATATAGATCAGTAGGGTCATTTAAACAAATTCTGCCACCCCATTTAAGATTATTTGGTTGCTTTATTTGACCCAGAGGCCCCACTCATCACATGAAGTTGCTCATCTGTTTAAAAAGCAGAATGCCTACTAACCATTTTCCTGTGCTTTGATGTATTTGTTTCCAAAGTATTTCTTTTAAATTGAGTGAGAATCAAGCTTAATGCACACAGTTCCATAACAACATTCCTTGTAATGAGAGACATCTTTTAATGGAAAGTACTGCCTTAAATTAAAAACATACAAGTATAAACCACATATATCAGTATGTAAGAAATAGAGCCCTTCCATTTATTCGTTTCACTAAACAATGTGAAGATGCATACTAAAATGAAACACATACACACCAAAGAGGTTTTATCCCCACTAGCACGAAGATGGCTCTTGGAAAAAGGTGAAATACTGAAGCTGAGCAGGTAAACAAGGAATAATACCTATCCAATATTAATTTGGACCTCTAACAGCAATTATTTCCATCTCCCTTGAACTTATATTCCATGATAAATTTCATAAAATCACAGAATCAATACAGAATAAAGCTGAGCAGTTTGGGGTTTGATATTGGAAAATTTTAAATTTTTTAATTTGAAGTTCTTCTGTTTGTATTTATGAAATTCTAAGTGACAAGTATCCCATCATGTTTCAGTGTTAGCAGAGGAGTATTAGGAGCAAGAAAGGAAAACTATTCCCACAACCTCTGAAATATGACTAAATTTTCTTTTAAGATGTTGGTCTTCTATTCCATACTGCACAAACTGTGATCAATGGATGAGAATAGCCTAAAGAGACATAAAATATCCAAAGCATCTTTACTTTTAATTTACTTTCTAAGGATATTGTGCACAAGGGTATGGGTCATACAATAATCAGTGTTTGAAAATATATTTTATTCTAAATTATTCTAAATTAATGGAAAAGTAAAATGAGGTGACAGATTACACTAATCTTTTAAAATTACATTTTCAGCAATGCATAAGATTATGGTTTAAAGGAAAGAAAAAAACTCACAAGCTCTTTTTCTTAATTTGTATTTTTACAGACATCTTGAAACATAAGAAACAGACCACACAATACAAAACATGTCAGATCCAGAAAAAGTGTGCCACATTTCATTAAGCATAAGTTGTCTAAATTGCATGCTAAGAATAAAGTGTTATTGTCAAAGGGAAAGTTCAAAAGGAAAATACATAACCCCAAATTGTATAAAGAATGTTTATAACCATAGTGGAAGATCACAGTCACAATAATTAATCTAAAAAATATTGCAGCCGAGTTTATTCCATACAGTGTTCTTCAAAAACATTATGTGTCATACTTACTCTACAGTTCATAAAAGCCATCTGTCAACACTTTCATGATGACATTTTTGCTTTTACTCTGTTTAGAGACACAGGGACTCCAGTAACATGAAATTTCTTGGATGCTACTGACTGAACACCATGTATTCTGTGACTTTTTTACCCATTGCTAAGTTTCAGATTTTACCTTTTTGTTCATTTTGTTCTGCTCAGTTTCTGCCAGGAACACTATTTTATGTCCTGTCACTTTTAGAAAGAAATAATATGTGACTGTCCAGGCTGCTTGTTTCTTGACATTCAGGTAAAAATCTGGCACTTATTCTGATATAAAAGCTAAAAGAAATCACCATTTCTTATTGCTCCTAAATCCATCTGCCGTAAGATATTTTAAAAAGAAAAATAACATTATTCCAAGAACAAAAGGGATACTAAACAAGTATTGCCTCAGTCTTCCATGGAAACTCATCTTCCCATGCCTCTCAACTGGATGTAATGCAAGACAAGAACTAGGGGAGCAAAGTCCCACTGTAATTAAAGATCAGATCCATGGCTACCTGAGACACCTCAATATACATTATTCTATGGGATCTGATGGAATTTATCTCAGAGTCCTGAGGGAATTCACTGATGTAGTTGCCAAGCCACTTTCCATGATATTTGAAAAGTCATGGCAGTCAGGTGAAGTCCCAGGGGACTGGAAAAGGGGAAACACCCATCTTTATAAAGGGTAGGAAGGAGGACCTTGGGAACTACCACCCTGTCAGCCTCCCCTCTGTGCCTGGGAAGATCCTGGAATTGAATTGGTTTATATAATCTTATCCAGAGTGTAGAGGTCAGTGACTCAATGTCTCAACGGACAATGGTGACAAAGGGTGTCCCTCAGCAGTCTGTATTGGGAGCAGTAGTGTTTAAAGACCTCATCATTGACATAGACAAAAGGGATCAAGTGCACCCTCAGCAAATTTGCTGATGACACCCAGCTGAGTGGCGCAGTTGCTGCACCTGAAGGACAGGATGTCATTTAGAGGAACCTGGAAGAGCTTGAGAACTGGGCCCATGGGAATCACATGAGGTTTAACAAGAACACGTGCAAGGTGCTGCACCTGGGTCAGGGCAACCCCTGGTATCAACACAGGCTGGGGGATGTAGGGATTACAAGAAGTCCTGCCAAGAAGGACTTGGGAGTGCTGGTGGACAAAAAAATTGACATGACCTGACAATGTGCACTTGCAGTCTAGAAAATCAACCACACCTTGGACTGGATCCAAAGCAGGTTGAGGGAGGGAATTCTGCCCCTCTGCTCTGCTCTGCTCTGCTCTGCTCTGCTCTGCTCTGGTGAGACCTCAGCCGGACTGCTGCATCTAGCTGTGGAGTTCCAAACACAAGAAGGACATCTTATTACTGGAGCAAGTCCAGAGGAGGCCATGAGGATGACCAGAGGGCTAGAGCACGTCTCCTTTGAAGACAGACTGAGAGAGTTGGAACTGTTCAGCCTGCTGAGGAGAAAGCTCCAGGGAGACTTTATAGCAGGATTTCAGTACATAGAGAGGGTCTTTATAGTGGGAGACAGACTTTTTACAAGAGCATGTAGTGATAGGATGAGGGGGAAAGGCTTTATACTGAAAGGGAGTCAATTTAAATTAGCTATAAAAAAGAATGTTTTTGCAATGTGTGTGGTGAGACAATGAGACAAGTTGCCCAGAGAGGTGATGGATGGTAGCTGGAAACATTCAAGGTCAGGTTGAATGAGGCTCTGAGCAACCTGATCTAGTTGTAATGTCCCTGATCATTGCAGATGACCTTTAAAAGGTCCGTTCCAACCCAAACTATTCTATGATTCCATAAACTTTAGCCTTTTTTTTTGCCCAAACGTACCTCTATAATTCTCTAAACATGACTCATCAGATTTCAGGTAAACTTACTTCAAAATATTCCATAAAACAAAGTAATCGATAATTATAGAAGGAGACGCTTCAGAAATGCAAAGGAGAACAATGATTTGGAAAATATTTGCAAGAAATAGGAAATCAGATAAGCAGAACAAACAGTTTATGGATGTATTAACTTTAGTGTTCTGTTTGGATCTGGAGTATGATCTTGAAAGAAATATTCCAATTGTCTCCATTTATATTTTGGTTCATATCACAGAGCACTCCTGGAACACATGGATGAAATAAGCCCAGAGGATGTATTCCAATTGCCTGAAGTAAAACGACTAAAAAATGCTTCAGTACAAACATCAGGTTCTCAATATGGATGATTTTTCACTCTAAATTTCTAGGTTGCCACTGATTTCATCAGGTACTGAAAATCCCTGGACCAATAGCAATGAAACAAGATGTTTTCCACAGTTCTTTATGGGAAAGTCCGGTTCCAGTGAAAATGAAAAGCTTTGGCCACTTTCTTTTTTTTATGTTTTTGTTTTTTTTTTTTTTTAATTTATTTCTGGAAAAGCTAAGTGAGCACGATAAACAGATAAAATACATAATGCTTTCACAATAAAGGTTATTTGCATAGCATCCATCAGATCTACTGAAAACTTGTCATACAGAAAGAGTACCAAGACACATCAGATGCACTACACACACTCTTTTGTTTAGGAACTCTTTACAAAATAGGTATAACAAAGGATTTAATGAAGAGACACTAAGAAAAGTAATGGTTGAGTTACATGAAAAAACAGTAAAAGAACAAAGGAAATTTGAATGCACCAAACTTTTAAAAAAGTTTAGGATGCATGAACTTCAGGGATAAGAGTAAAAGACAATGAAAAATGAAATTATAAATGCTTGTTTTCTCGAAATCCAATCCTGGTTTTGATATTCATAGTGACAGAAACTGGAAATTAACAGACTTTTTGGAAGAAAGACAAGTGGCAAGTAAGCAAATGATTCACAAAAGAAGAACAAATTAAAAACATCCTTTGCTTGAGTGTATTGCTGTTGATGACACTAACTAGCCACAACATGTAAAAGAGAGCAAACTTAAAACATTTCTTAGAATTACGAATGCTTTTCAGTGCTCTTTTACAATCTTGTTTATCTTTTCCTTACATTCTACTGCAATGTGCAAACCAGCGTTACTGTTTCTGGCTATTAACTTATCCAGATTTAAAAGATTTGGGGGACATTACCCCTTATTAGATTTACTGAAAAAGAAGGTATACCTAAAGAACTAATTCAATGTACTTTTTTTCAGATCTTGAAAAAGCTTAGTGCATTATCCACACAAATAGTCACAGTGTTTCAATCCCTATATATCTTTTATGCACCTCAGACTTACCTATATGGTTTGGCTTGCTGCTGTATATGTAAATGTCTAAATGTGCATACTACTTGATAACAAATAATTTGAGAGACTCAAATTGAAGGCTCAGTTTTAGTGTCAGTGTTCTTTAATGGTTTTACAAATTACATGGATGCAGGAATCAAATATACATTAAGAAAAGTTGTCAATTATACAAAGATGGGAGAAACTTTTGGGCTTCTTTCAGAGTAGAGAGGCCTTGCAGAGAGATTTGGATAGACCAGAGGACTGGGCAATCCTGAACTGTATCCATTTTAACAGGTTCAGGATTCTCCTCCTGGAATGGGCTAATCCTGGTCATACATGCAAATTGGGAAGCAAGAGGCTGGAGAGCAGCCTCAAGGAAAGACATCTGGAGCTTTGGGTAGGCGGGAAGTTGAACAGAAGTCAGCAGTGCCCTGGCAGCCAGGAGGGTCAACCATGTCCTGAGATACAATCATGCACAGTGTTGCTGGACAGCTGAGGAAGGGGACTGTTCCTCCATATTCTGTGCTGGATCTCCCTTACTGTGAGTTCTATGTGTTGTTTTGAGTGCTGCAATAGAAGAAGGATGTCAAAGTACTAGAATGTGTGCAGAGGAGGGTGATCAAGATGCTGAAAGGCCTCAAGAGAAGGGATGAATTCTACATAGCAGCTGAGGTTACTTGGCTTGTTCACCTTGGAGGAGTAAAGTCTGAGAAGGTTGTCAGAGTTCAAGGAGCACCTGGGTAATGCTATATGATTTAGTTTTAGGTTGCTGTCTTTAGGGGGGAGCACAGAGTTGGAGTTGATGATACTTCATCAGTCTTTATGCAATGAAGACCAATACTTCAGCAAAACACTTCCATAGCCTAATAGTTAAACTAACAAACAGGAAATTAATTAGCTTCTTTCCTTCTAAAATCAGAAGAGTTGACCGATTTGCTTTCAAAAATCACCTCATTAGTGAAGGTCACAAAGGACAGTCAAAGATATTTGGGTAAATGGCAAACTTTTATATCCAAAATCATTGTGGAGCTAAGGCATAATGTTTCCCTTTTCTTTTTGAGATGGGCAAGTGGCCTATTAAGTTTCACAGCAAGAACAACAAAACACAATCTTTGAAAAAAGTTTTGAAATGAATCAATGGTAGATGAAAAAATTAATCCTAGCACTTTGTCTGAAGAAAGCTGGGAGAATTTAACAAGTGTAGCAAAACCCATATATTATTTTTATAGCAGAAAGTTGGATACACTTTTGAAAGAATAATTTTCGGTACTATTACATATTTAGATTGATTTAAAGCTTTGATTTTGACTGCAGTCCTCCAAACACGATGGTTCAAATTTAAATTCTTGTCTGTGTTCTGATTTCACACAGATTTCTAACAACTGTTCACATAAAATGGCTTAGACCTCCTAAATACCTTTACCCAAAAAGATTTTCAAAATTAAGATTTCTTTTTTTTTAAAAAAAAGAGGAGTATTTATTTTATCAGAAAAAACCCAACACTTTTGCTACAATTATGAAACTCTAGATGATGGAGCCTTAGTTCCTTTTTCAAAAGCCCCCTCAGATGGTTTCAGGAGTCTTTTGATAATCATTGCTCATTTTTTTTTCTATCTCCAAATTCTGTGCTGTGTATTATTTTTTAAAAATACCCCTGCGTGGGAGGGGAAGTAAAGTAAATAGGAAAAGAGAATTAGCTTCTAGGTATTACTTTCTCTTTTCTAAACTATCTGTTGTCATCTAGAAGTAAACAAAATGACTAATCATAAGTCCTTGAGCAGGGTATCACATATATGCTTAACTGAGATGGGAGTTGTGTATCTCATTTAGTGGACTAGCCCATTCAGGTTACTGTATCTCACAGCCCACTTTTCAGTATATTGCAAATCTTATGTCCATTGTGATGCCCACTGGAACATCACATTTAGAAAACTACCCTGTTTCCTCTTAGAGGCCTCAGAAAATCTTCATGAGCCCTAGCAGTACTTTTCCATCTGTTGTAACTGTCTCTTGTTTTTTCATTAGCTTGACAAACATGTCAGTTGCTGAGTTGTTGTCTTACAGTCATCTCTCCATCCAAATGCCTAAAAGAGACATGATACATCACCCAAGATCCAAGGGCTTCACCCAAGCTACAAGGACTTCCAATTTCTTACAGACTATTGTCAGTCACCATTCAATCTTGGCGTCTGTTGCATCTGCCAGGAAAGCTGGAAAGTAAGCAGTGGGCATACCTCCTTAAGAATAAAAAGTTTCTTACTTCACTCATATGCCCTATCTAGCATTCACTAAAGAGAAGTGACTTCAGGTGGGTACCATTAGTGGCTGTCCCTATGACTGATCAATGAGTGAATAATTCTATGTCATATTAATATGAAGCCCTCAGTCTATCATCTTTCTCTGATCTGTATTTTAATATGTGCCTATTTCTTAAAAGTGTGAAGCAACAAAGTAAAAAGAAAACATCAACAAGCACACTGTGCCAGATTTTCCAAGATATGGTTACCTCATAACTGTATGCATATTAAAATTTGTGATATATTACCTACTTACCTCTCCCTCAGAACATACATTTTGCACATTTTTATTACTACTTCTGTTCCCCATTTGGAAATAAACTTTTAAGAATTATAATAGAGAGGCCTTGAAAGCCAAACACTTACCTCTGTCATGTGGAAAAACTTACCTTCCAAGGCATTGCTTGACAATGAAATCCAGATCTCAGCATTCTCTAGCAAAAACACAGCCAGGCTCAGAAAGAGTAGAGGTCATAGGAGGGCAAAATTTGGCAGCATTAGATTGCTCAAGATTGCTAGAAGTGTTTCATTATTAAAGAAATTGTCAAAACTTCAGCAGTTAAAACTTCTCAGAAATACAATTAGTTTCTACATCAGTAGTGATTTGTAAGAATAAAGAATCCAAATAAAACCATTTAGAAATAAAACATTTGGAAAGTCTTTTTTTTTTTTTTTTTTTCCCCCACATTCCAGCAGAAATTCAAGTCATAGTAATATGTTATGTCTCAGAAACTTATTGGTTCTGCAATGGCACAAAAGACACCATCATATCACAGAAAATTTTACAATCAGCTTTTTCAAGGTAAGCAATGATGCTTAGGTGGGTTCTACAAGTGAAAAACTCCCAATTATACTCAGGTGTTATGGACAGAATAACTATGGGCTTTAAGCTTTGTTATGCATTATCCCAGGGAAGAGTCTCCTGTAAGCCAGCACATGAGACAGCTGATAACAAAAAGATCACTGGAGTAAAAATCCAGTATGGATCTGTGATAGGTAGTGGTTACAGAATAAAGAGGAATGCAGTGGAGATTCCCCCAGCTCCATCCTTATCTCATCCTCCTTCATCTGTGGTATCCTGTTGTACAGAAAGCCTTGCATAAAGCCTAGTTGTAGTTTTGAAACCACACATTCATGAGATGTACTAGACCAAAGGACATGTTACTCTGTTATCAGTGGATTCTCTGTAGCCCATCTGGATACAAAAGTACTGGGGAAAGATCATTCAATAGGAATAAACTCTTTAACAAAATAAAAGTCATGGTTTCTTTGGGAATTCTACATAATTTAAGTTGGATATTAGGAAGAAGTTCTTCACAGAAAGGGTGACTGGGCATTGGAATGGGCTGCCCTGGGAGATGGTGGAGTCATTGTCCCTGGAGATGTTTAAGAGAAGACTGGATGTGGCACTCAGTGGTTGACAAGACGGTGTTGAGTCATAAATTGGACTAGATGATCTCAGAGGTCTTTTCCAGCTAAATTGATTCTGTTATTCTGTGATAATCCTTCTATCTCAGATTACTAAATAGTGCAAGGTTTGTCCATGGTTGAGGTTGAAGCCAAGCAGTGTAATTGAAACACCTTAGTGATTGTAAACATATCAATTCTTTGATAGTAAAGGGTTCTTTTCTCTGGCCATATTTTAAGAAAGCAGAGCCTTCTCATATCTCATGCATCTAACAAGTAACACACTCTGCTTCTTGTCACACATGCTCACACACACAACTTTCTGCAAGCCTGGAAAGTCAGCCCCCTAAAACACAGTTTAAAATTTAGCCTTGTGGTTATCAGGCTTGCAGAGAAAGGGGACATCTTATCCTTTCTTGATTGATGTTCAAAGCTGGCCACACTACCCTACTATTACTGAAAATCAGTACTTTCTCCTTCAGCCTTCCACCACAAATACTCTGTTTATTTTCTATCCCTATGTCAGTTTCTCAGGGTCACTTCCTCCTTTTTACTTTCGAACACATTATTTTTTTTTTCTCTCAACTTTTCCACTTAAGTCATAACTGTTTCCATAAAGCATCATCATCATTCCTCCCTGTTCAATGAAAACAGAATATAACCTTGACTATAACAAAAACAGCAGATATTCAGCCAACGCCTTCTGTTGAAGCCATCCAGTAAAACCCACATTTAGTTTATCTTTTCAAGTCAGGAAGAGTCAAGATTTCAGGCTCTTACTTCTTACTACTGTAGGGATGTGTCATCACATCTCTGACAGCTTCAAAGTACCACCCAGTTAGAGGAGATAACACAGAGGAAATCTGCAAGCATTGTATTAATGTTCTGCTTGCAATCTTTTCGTCCCCTCATCTATTGTTTTCCTGTAAAGAGATCTAATATTAATTCTTGTTTGTCATTAAGTCTTCGATTAGTAACATACCCACAAAGAGATAAGTTGCTTTTTAATCTTTCAGAAAACTAAAAATTAGTTTCTGACCAACTCAACAAATACAGCCAGGGAACAGAGACTCATTATGGATCTGCACTAACTGCAGCTAAGCCCTCAATCTTTGCCTTCCCTACTAAACTACAGGCAAAAAAAAACTTATCTCAAAACGCCTCATATTTTATCCAGTAAGATCCAAGAACAATTGAATAATTATGTCCAAGAGAATAATCTGCAGTTAGCTAAGGTCCAATCACAAATGATGCTGCATACTTTCCTTGCTGAGACCACAAAATATGGGATTGTTCATTGTTGGTGGTTTTCTACACGGATCCTGCTAATCATGGGCTAATGATTGTATCAAAAATTGACCTTGTTTCAAATTAGATGTATCTGGACCTGCTAGAATAGGCAAAACCTAAGTCCAGACAATGTTCTATTCAGATATAAATTGTAATTTGGGTTAAAAAAATTAAAAATCTACCAACAAAACAAGAAGAATACTGAGGATAGTTACTAGCTTATTCTATTATGATTTACTAGAAAAAAATCTACTTTTTACAGTTCATTGTGTGTTTCATTGTTTCTTTTGGTTTTTCATCTTAAAATTGGTAGTTTCTGACATACGCATTTTATAAAAGAAATACACACAGAATATAGAATTATTTTTTAGACAAATATTAGCAAAAACAGCTGCTATTGTTAAAATCTCAGGGAAAACAAACATGGGCCAGCATGGTGTAGGGTTTAGTGCAGGTGAAAGTAAAACTCAAATATCCATCTCCCCTAGGAAGGGTGTGCAGCTACAGAGGGGAACATTCACATTCGGAAGTGGGGTGTTGTGAGAGACTGCAGGGGTTTCTGTCAGTAAAGCCCTGGTGCGTGTGCGAGGGGAGGGCGCAGCCGGGCCGGGCCCTGGAGAGGCGAGGCCCTGCCCCGCGCAGCCCCGCCCGGGCCCGTGTCCCAGCCCCGCGGGGGCCGCCGGGCCCTGGCACACCCGAGGCACTGCCCACACCCCTGCAGCCCCAGGGTGGCCTTGCGGTGGCCAAATGACCAGAAGTCCCACCTGGGGGAGGGCCCAGGAAGGCCGAAGGGTACTCAAAGCAGAACATGGGGTAAGAGTGTGTCCTGACCCTACCTCCTCTTGGACATTCTACCAGCTGAACACTGCTGGAACCAGGAGCGGTAGCTATATTTGTTCTTTTCTATTCTACATCTTTTCTGTGTTTCTCTCTCTTTCTGCATCCTCTAATTCCCTTTTCACAGTTTTGAAAAACTTATATCAGATGCATTTGGAGCTTGCTAAATTAAATAGGCTAAATTAGTGCTTTGGAAAATGTTTCATGTTGATTGAATGCTGATCTAAACTTCTGGCAGAGTTCTCTGATTTTCTGAATTTGCCAGTAAAGTTTTATGTTGTTTTGACTTCTTGAGAATCNATATATTTGGTTTTTTCTACATCTTTTCTGTCTTTCTCTCTCTTTCTGCATCCTCTAATTCCCTTTTCACAGTTTTGAAAAACTTATATCAGATGCATTTGGAGCTTGCTAAATTAAATAGGCTAAATTAGTGCTTTGGAAAATGTTTCATGTTGATTGAATGCTGATCTAAACTTCTGGCAGAGTTCTCTGATTTTCTGAATTTGCCAGTAAAGTTTTATGTTGTTTTGACTTCTTGAGAATCTCTT
Organism: Daphoenositta chrysoptera; assembly: GCA_013397915.1. Lineage (NCBI taxonomy): Eukaryota > Metazoa > Chordata > Aves > Passeriformes > Daphoenositta > Daphoenositta chrysoptera. The sequence goes on from VZRO01002434.1 coordinate 578,056, forward strand.
GTCTGTGTTTTTCCCTCGCATCTAACTCAGGTTACATTAAAAAAATATAAGCTTTTCTAATAGTCTCATCAAGCGAGTTTTTGGGGCTTTATGGGTGACACTGCAATCCCCAAAGACTGGGGATTGTGACGGGGGGGATATGCATGTGACTGTGTCTGTGTCTGCATATGTGACTGTGTGTATCTGCATATGTGTGTTATTTTTTTTTTATGTCTGGTATTATAGTTCATCTATTATTGCTATTGATCCTGAATGTGCTGGCCACTGAATGCTGATCCATCATATCATTCATAAATTAATGAAGTGCTTTGATCCTAATTTTGCTTTAAAGTCTGTAAACTAAGTAGCATTTTCCTGTTATAAGCTATTCCCATGAATGCTGTTCTCAGCAATTGTCAGCAGCAGATTTGGCCTTATTCTCATGAAACAGTGGCATAAACATAATTTTTGAAAGATTCTGAGACTTAAATTCTTGTCTTTCCTAACCTGCAACCCAACCTTATATGTAGTTCTGTTTTTGTAAGAGAAGATAAATTTTGTGCTCTTTGTTCCCAATCTATTTCCTTCAATTTTGCTGTTTCAATTGCTGATGTTGGAGATAGATAAATAATCTCCTCTTCAAAAGCTGCATTTTGCTATTAGCTTTATTTCCATCTAATCCTGTCTCTATTGATGGACTTGCTTAAAATTGAGGTGAGAGCAGAATAAAGCATAAGGTGAAGCAGAGTAGGTGAGAGAAATTTCTTCACCAGGCATGAGCAATATATAATAATGGTGGATGATTACAATTAGATTTATTGCTAATACAGTATCTAAATATTACTAGTGCAGTGTCTAAATAACAACTCCATCATCTATTTCTACAGATTACAGTAGAATCAGATCTTGGTTATGAGGCTATTTAGTCATGAGCTTCAGTGAGACCTCCTTGCTTTCTAAACTTGGAGAAGGCTAGGTGTGGCTAGGTCTACTTCATCTCAGATTTGGTCAATGGTCTGTGTCTAAAGAGTTATAAGCAGGTTGGGCTAGATATGTATAGGTTTACATTTTCTTGCCTCACAGAATTCATAAACGTAAATGAACAAATTACTTACATTACATTAAGATTTTATCTCCATATTTGACTGGATCTTAGCTCTTTCACTCGGCCATCCAGAAGAGTGTCCCCAGTGTTCAGTAGGGACCTGCAGGCATCCCTGTGAGGAAGGGGCAGGGGAGGGGGATAGAAGGATATGCACCCAGAAGCTGCCTGCAACCTTGAAAGACCAGTTTGCCCAGTTGGTCCAGTCTCCAACAGTGTTTTATATCCGTTTCCAGGCCAATGTGCACCTATGTCAGTTGCTAATATCTCTGTTCCTCCATTTCTGGAATGCATTAATTATGCAACCATCCAAACATCTCCTCCTGCAATACTGACCTGGTGTTCTTATCTTAGGACAACTCATACTGCCCATCTCAGACAGTGGAATGGGAAAGGGGGTGGGTGTTTGGAGGGAGAGAGGAGGAATGCAAAGTCCTGGTTATTTTTCATCACCATCACCACAGGGAAGAGGCCCAGAGATTAAATGACTGTAGGGGAGGAAAAAAATATAATGTATGTTAAAATCACAAATTTTAGATGCAAGATTTACCCATCGTTACTCAGAAAACCAATTTTCCCTGACAGAATTGACAGTCTGCAGACAATATTCACCACTGAGCAGCATCAGCGTCAATGTCGTCACTTCAGAAAACGCATACTCTTTTACCGTGCTTGAAAATCGTGACATCCAACCTTTTGAAGAGCAGAAGTTTTTGTAATATGTGTAAAAAAAAAAATTCAAAAAATGAAAAAAAATTGAGTTAGACTCTTTTCCTGTATAGAGACTATTTACAATCCATCTTCTTAAATCTACTGAACATAGAGAACACTGACAGCTATTGGATCAAGCACCTACCTGAGGCACACCTACACTAGGTTTCTTATTAGCATTTTAACCCTCCTTTAAAGCAACTGTTGACTTCACAGTTTGTTGACAGGAGGGAAGTTAGGCATTTTAGCCTCATCTCTGATAAAGAAGCACCATGAAGTATAAGGTTGCACAAGGTAGTTTGCATAAAATAGAAATTTATATTTCTATAACATGAATATTCTGAGGTTTGGAGACACAAAAGTTTCTGAGAGACAAAATAAAAATCATTGTGATAGACAGTATAACAAAATAATTTCTCTTTATCTAAATAAAATCAAACAGAAGTCTGCGTCCTAAGAATGCCAAATAAATAAAGGAACTGGTTTACAGTATTTTGGTCTTGAATTGTAGCAGGATTGAATCACTCCTAACAAAACGGCTGTTATGTAAATTTATACATAATGTTCCAATATGACTTTATCACCTTTAGTTATATTAATTTCTCTGTTAAAATTTTTTCTCCAAATTCAGACCAGTACATTCTTCACATTAAAGCTTAATCTACTAGTTAATTCTCAAATATAGAGTGGTATTGAAGAACAGAAAATCATTGCTCTGTTTCTGATGGGTTTTTTTTAGGTAGGCCAGCTAATCTGTAACTTATATTGTGTTTTCTGTTTCAGTAGCATTCTAAATTGGCAGATCCTGAAGACTGTGCTGTCATGTAAGGTTTGCAGTGGTACATATGTTTCTAATGTACAGTGCCAAATTTAATGACAAAACACTTCAGTGGTCTACCCACTTCAAATTTCAGTTGTTAAAAATGTCTGGAGCAAGATGTCTTTAAATAGTAGGCACTTTCTTGGTACATTAATTTTCTCACACTCAGAAGCAGAAAATGTAATAGTAGCTGTCACTTAGTGTAAAGCTCTGTTTACTTTTAAAAGCTATTTACAGCTTAAATGTCTTGTTCAAACTGATTAGCTATAGTAGGATTTAAAACTTTTATAAAGCCTATTTATTACAGTTAATATGTTTTTCCTCAGACCACAGTTCAGGAAATCTGTCCCATCAGCATTAGGACAAGAGTTAAGGTTTGGGTTTTGGTTTTTTTCTTGCTACACCTGAAAAATATAAGTCAGTGGAATTTTGAGAACAACTGAAATCAAAACATAAAACCCTAACCTACAAGTAATGCAGTGGCTGGCGTATTTGCATTTAATCCCTTTCCTTCACATTTACAAACAGAGAGAGCCAGAACAGCTTCCCAACACAATACCTGAACAGTCACAAACCCATATCCTCATTTATAATTCATCTTGGCTAATAATATGCTTACTGACTGACACTGTATCCAACAAGCCCTTCACAATGTGGAAGATCTAATTACAGAGGCCATAATATTTTTATTCCACAACTAAAAGATTGAGAAACATTCCAAACATGCAGAGACATATATAAATAATAATTTAAAAATCCCAGATTTAATGTATATGTAGAATAAATCCCCTTTCCAAGACAAAGATGAAAAAGCATTAAAGGATGGAAAAATTCAGTGGAGATAGGTTTTTTTACCATTCCAGTCTCAGACTATACTAATCATTAAAATGGTGCTTCAAATGCCGTAGTCTTCCATGGCAATATTACCTCTCAAACAATCTTTTCCTTCTATTTTTTCCTTTTTCCTCATGCAATCCAGGCAAGTTTTTCTGCATCACTGAAAGTCCCTGATTTCGTTGAAACTGAGATGACTAATTGGTGTGACTAGGAAAAAATGGGAGATTTGGTTGGGTTTTTTCCATGTCAATAAATGCATGTTGTCTTTCTGCCAATCAGTTTCTACATTACTGTGAAATTTGAGCTTACTGGCTCTCAAATTGAGTTAGGAAATAATACATTTCAGGAATGGCTTTTTAGTACAGGATGGTAGAAGGCAGTAGACTATTACCTTTCCTCGCAGTTTACTCCTGAGATTGCAGAATATTTCCTCATATACACAAAGCTCCCCACTTCTAGTTGACACTACCTCCTGCATCTCTGTACTGGGAAGATCTGTTGATTTAGCTGGTACTAGAAAGAAAGTACGGTCATCTTATCATCTACTTTATTATTGTTTATTATTGTGTTATGGCTGTCGACAACATTAATGTACCATCCACACGATTTGGTGGATGAGAACAGAATCATTTGCACTCTCAGTCATGCCACTGAGTCTGAGGTTCTATGAGCCTCATTGAACAATTGCTAGCCCTTTGCACACTGAGCTCAGTTGGTACAAGAGTAGACTTCCATAAGTTTTCCCACACTTAGGCACACTTCTCACAACCTGTGTCCGGCACATTCAACACCTTTGGCAACCAAAAAATGTTTGCCCACTTGTATGTTTGCATGTTTCCTCTATTGTTTATAAATGAACTATCCATAGCTATTTTGTGGCACACAGGTTCCCATATTTTCTTGAGGAAGTTTTCTGTTTTACTTCTGAGTTATTTTGGAAGTTATATTTTTCATTAAAATAAGCAAAAAGCAAAACTCAAAGCACTTCTTTTCCTTTCCCTTTATCTGGTGTATATCTACAAGAACATGGGCCAAATTCAAAATGTTTTAGTCCTACAGAGGACTAATACTTTTATTTAGTCCTAGAAAAATAACCAAACTTTTCAGGGTAATGAGTGTCAATGATTAGAAAACCTAAAACTTTCTGTAAGCAAAACTAAAATGATGCAAATCTGAGCCCAGTTTATTGTTTCACTCCCAAAATGACACTTAGCTATGGATGCCAAAATGTTTGCTAAAACTATAAGCATACTTAGGCATGGTTTGTTAATAATCTTGAGTAAGTTTTTAGTGGATGGGGACAGATTCACTGTCTGTGTAGGAAAACATGATAATTGAGTTAGCTTTTTTGGGTTGAAATGGAGCAATCAAGACACTGATAAATGCCTTTTGTTGTTTGGGTCAGCAGAAGTGTAAAGACAACACAGTTAAACAGCGCAAGCAGGAACAGGTAGAGATGACATACTGCAAAGGAAATGCACCTTACTCCTGCCTTAAACTATGTTCCATTTCCAATCTGAACAGCAATGTTGGAACAGAAAGTGCTTGAGAGGTAACAAGGAAAGAGGAGAATTTAGGGTTAAGTGACTTGCAGTCTAATGACCACCTGTTACTTTGTGTTGGTGCAATTCTTTAGCTTAATTTATGCTACAAATAGATATTAAGTGACACACCAGTATGCCTATGTGTTGGAACTAAGATTGACACCACGTTCAGCTAGCCTTCCAGCATATGAGAGGCTACAGATTTTGACCAGCTGCTTCATTCCAGTCAGAGTATTACTTTATCGGTTATTACTGGCCAGTCTTAAGAAACTTGTCAAAATGACACTGGACATGCTTACATAGGAATATTACTTGCTTTGATTTTCGAACACATCAAACATGAAGCAGAAGCCCTGGGTACAGAATGCTTGCACTTGGTTAGACATTTTCCTAACTTGAACAAAGATTAAGATGCTATGACATCAGTTCAGAAAAGTACAGTGTTCTGATCCACCTGTCTTGACTCGTGTTACCAGTTTGATTACACTTATTTTTCTCATATCATGAATGTTACCTTTGATCTAGGGTTCTTTTGCAGGCATTGGCCTATGACATAAACTTAATTAAAAATAGTGTTTTGTATCTGACTGAGATTTAACAAGTGTCAGCCCAGTTCTGTGTTTTGTCACTAGACATGAGTGGAATAACATGAGGAAAAATTTACAATGCCTTTGCCTTTCATCTAGAAAAATTAAGGTTTTGGTAAATTTCATTTGAGCTTTTTTAATCTAAAGATAAATTTTTTAGTTTCACTTGGGTTTGATTTCAATCAGTGAGTCTACATTTAATTTTTGAGCCCGAAGTGGTGGTCTTTGATCTAAGACATCAGTTAGATTATATATGTGGAACTTCTTAACTTAAGGGAAGGGATGTTCGAATCCTCCCACTAGTCTGGCATTCATTCAGGCACCTGAAAAGAAATTATTCAGATACAAAGGAATTACCATGTGAATAGTGTTTCCACACAGTTTCTGCATATGCTGTCCTGCATTTTTATCAAGACTGCAAACATAAGCCAGCGTGAGAAAGCAGGTGTTATTTTCCTCTGTCTTTTGAGCACCAGTCTTTCCCAGCAGTAAGCTCTGTGTGTTAACGGCCACAGCAAGGCACTCTAAAACCAGATTTTTTTTTTTTTTTTTTTTAAAGTCTGGGGCTTTTGATCCAGTTTTAATTAAGTGGCAGAACGTTTAAATAAGAAGAGACAGAAAGCAAAAGCCATATGATTCTTAATATTTTTAAGAACATCTGAGGTGACTGTGGTGTAGAAGGATCTAAAAAGTTTCAAAACTATTAAGATGTTTTAGTTTATCTTCACAAATTTTTAATTTGCACAGAATGTAGAAATGAAATGCCTTTTGAATTATTTCTGACTTTCAGTAATTCATCCATATTGACTTATTATCTGTTTCAAGGTCATCTGTACCATGAAAAACAAAGAAAATATTTTCTTCCTCACATTAGTCAAAAAGTCTAATAGAAACTATTTAATTGTGGTTAATAAAAACTACCATTATTATTAAAACAGCCACTGACTTGCAAATAGTCCACTCTCCTCTATGAAATTACTCACTGATTATTACATTATATAATCAAGCAACACAAGATATAGTATGTCTGTTGCATAAGGAATATACCAAATAAGTCATTCAGCTGAAATTAAAAAAAAAGAGGAAACCAAACAAACATAAGAAATGAAATAAAAGAAAAAAAACTACAGAGACAAAGAAAACCCCATGGAAATGTTTTCTAAAAACCCGCACAAATAAACCCTAACAACTGTAAACTTTTGGGGGAAAAATTCGTCACATAAGAGTGGAAAAATAAAAAAAAACAAGACTGATACCAAAATTAAGGGAAAATGAGAAACTACTGGTAGTTCAAAGTTTAAAAAGGAAAGCTTAAAGCATTTATTTACACACTGTGAATTGAAGATAAATGTAGACAGGAGAGAAACAAAAAGCAAAACAAGAATATCCAGTGATGCACACAGTATCAGAAGAACAATAAGTATTTTCTAATGCCTATCCGTAGTAAGATATTTCATTATGCTACAATCATTTAGATTTCATCTGAAATCTGAAAAAAAGATGTAAAATTCAACCTGTCAGGCAAAAAAAAATAATTGTCTCTTATAGCCTTACCTAGATTTTCTTTGCTTTCACCCATCACCAGTTGGTGATCAATCAGTGTCACATCATTAATACAAGCTGCAGTTTTCAGAAGTATTGCTCCACTACAAACATAAAATATGATTGGAAGTAATGACATTTATCCTCTTAAAGTAACTTGGGTATTTCTTACATTTAGATACTGAAAACTCAGAGTTTAACCAGATTAGATTTGCAAGTGCTTTACAGTCAAGTGCTGTGCTGGTATCACAGTGATGTGTGAAACAAAGTGCTAATAAAGCTGGATATCCCTCAAGTACTTTCCCAATCATCATGTTTGGCAATGAAAAGAAAAGTTAAAGGTAAATGCAGAAATTAACAACTAGTGAAAAGGTATAGAAGTAATAAAATGAGCGAGGAAAAGGAAAATGATAAGTACGAGCAAGGTTTTGTTGTATAGCATGTCATCAAGGAACTTATAATAGCTGACAGGTGCATACAATAAGGGAAAGGAATCTCAGTAAAAATAATATGAATTTTTTCATAATTTTTTAAACCATTGGCTGAAAAAATAGTATGATGAATGTAGAGCAAAGATCTGTATGTAGAAATAGGATATCTAAAGAGAATTTGGGCCTTAAACACTGTAGTTTCAAGCTTTTGAAACTGAATCCTCCCTGTTTGAATAGACAGTTTGAGTAATTCAGTTATTGATGACCGCAAATGTACATTTCCACTGCATATTACTTGTCAGACAGCAATCTAATTTCAGAATAGCTTCAAAATAGCTTCCTCAGAATAGGTACAAAAACCCCAAAATAAACTGAGCTTAAGAAAAATTAATCAGCCAAAAGACACTAAAATAAAACTTGTCATAGGTCCGTAGTGTATATAACCAATCTTATCCTATGTCTTGAGTAGTAACATACAAAGGAGAGAAATTTATGACCACTAAATTCAGAATGACATGGCACAAAAAAAAAAAAAATTGTCTCAATTACGCTAACCCTTACTTAAACAAAAAGATCGCCACAACCTGAAAAATAGGCATGGATTAAATTATCCCAAAATTGAAGGGAACCCCCCACATTTTCCTGCTTTTAAACCTGTAGTGAAATGTAAAGAGTAAACCCCATCAAATAAACCAAAAAGGACTTCGAAAAGCATGAGAAACCATTAAAGTCCTTAATGTGTTCACTGAAAAAGTGGGAAACTCGTGTTCATGTACCTTCGCTACCTTGCACTAAATTCTTATCACAATGAGGGACCTAATCTTTACTTCATTCACCCTCATATAATGAAGGTGAATTGGCTTGAGTGGAAAAGTATCTTTTTTGAAACTTGAAATATTCCTGCAAAATTTAGATTTCCTCAAATAGAAATCTGTTCATTAGTTATTCTCACGTTGAAGATTCTAATCAGCTCTGCTTCTGTGTGTTGATCACCAGTTAGTTTCAATAGCTGTAGAATTGTACTTGATACATTGTAACTCAGTAGGAGTATAATTGGTGAAATAAGAAAAATTAAAGCTGGTCAATAAAATTTGTTGTAAAACCTCGAAAAATAGGGCCTGAGAAAACTCCACTGAAGCCAGTGATCAGATGGAATGTTTTTTTATTTAAATGTAAAATAGCCATTAAGCAATTACGATCCATTGAGCCTGCCATGTTTGATTAAACATTAATTCATATACTTAATTTCTGTCACAGAGAAATTGACATATGTGATAAATATTTCTGGAACTTTAACATAAACAAGAACTAAACACTCTGTTGACATGGGCCTTTTAACTTTACATGATGCCATTATGGTTTTGATGATGGGCTCTCAGGTTTTTAAAAACAACAAGCCCCTCAAAACATAAAAAGGCAGTATTCAGAACATCACAGAAGTTTTTATGGTGTTTTAATCCAGGCATATAAATTTGTTCATAGACTTCATGAATATCATCCATATCCAAGAAATGCTATTTTCAGATTTTCAAAAATCTGTTAGCTTGGGACACAGGTGAGCAAATTTATTTATATATATCAGCATTTTCTGCTCAAAATTGTCATACCTCCTTGACATTTAAGTAATTTACATCAGCCAAAGATATGACACAAAATAACCATTAAGTATTTCTCTTACCGCGGTGTGGGGGGGGGAAAAACCCATAATAATTTTTACAGGGCAGCTAAGTTTCTGAAGAATTTTCAAAATCCATGGAAAGTAGCCTCTTCAGTCACTTTTTCTAAATGAAAAGGCATAGTTCCTTGCAGAGGCATGCAAACTTTGTTGAGCTACTATATCATATTACCAGAAATTTTAGTGTCACGCATTAAAAAAAAATAATAATTAAAAGAAGACAGAGTGCATTACTGATTCAGATTTAGAACTTTTTATAAAGCCAGTATTAGAACCTCAGAATTTTGGCAATACACTGCTATACACAGTTCTGTAGCTCATTATTTTCTACACAAAGCCACTTTAAAACCTCTCATATGCTTCTAATATATCACTTAGCATTATGCAATATCTACTTCCTCTTCAGTTTTCAGACTGTTAAGTCTTTGAACTCTTAAAACTACAGTGCTCTGACATTTTTTATAAAACCACAGGGAATGCAAACTATTTTTTGCTTACCAGGTTACAAGCATGAAAAAAAGGTGGGCTTGCTACAATTTCTTCTACTTTAAAATCTTTTAAGTTAGTGGTGGGTCAGGTTTAATTTTTGTTTTGCAAGTGTTCTCATCAAATAAGGTAAAACTTAGGAACTCGCATGGCATGCATATTTGCTACAAACTCAGTTGCTTATACGAAGTTCACTGTATGCTTTATGGAGGAAAGAATAATCTACATGGAAGATGTAAGGAAGCAATTGTGAGGTTATTTTGCTTGTATTTTACTCTGTAAAGAATATTCAAAATGTTGACAAATGAAAACAATATTAGAATAATAAAGTCTGCAGATACTTACCTATATAAAGTATCTGTGATGCACAATGTGCACTTTTGTGTTTCATGTCAATGAATGTCAACATTTTGAAGTTCCTTTTCTTTCTGTTTCTTGCCAGAGAAATAATAAATTTCACAAGGCAAAAAATGAATATCTGCATTAAAAATTGCTTTTAATTACTGTTTAGATGAGAAAGTCAAAGAAAACACTACTGGCACTCGTATTTCATAATAACTGTTCAAAATGGAATATTATAGGTCTTATGATGGGAAAGGTACATCATCAGTAAAGTACTGGCAAGGTACTAAGAGGAACAACCAAAAAAGAGAAAAAAAACTTCTAAAGCTTTCTGATTACCAAAGCTTTACTTCATAGGCCTTCAGAATAAATTTTAGTACCTGCTATTCGTTAATTATGAATGAAAGAATTCAACACTAGGCCTATCCTCTCTTGGTATTTCATCATCCAAAAATGATCGCTCACTTTAGCTGAGCTTTATCTCATATCCTGTTACATCTGGCTGAATTTAAATTTTTAACTGCTTTTTGACTAAATATTGCAAAGTAATAAATTCTTCATTCAGATTTGTTTGACATAATAATATTTTAAAGTCAAATGCAGTCCAGAAGATGACCTTGGCACAATCTCTTGACAGACCCTCAAAGACATGGAAATAGTTTAGGGAACTGTGAAAGTACAGAATGCAAAAGGCTGTAGGCATTGCATGGGATGATGACAAGAAAATCAAGACCCAAAGCAGATGATGCATTTCAGATGAAATTTTTTCAAGTAATAGCTAAATACTGGCATAAGGTTGAAGGATTCCTAAACATAACCATATTACAAACTTTCAGATCAAAGTATATTTTTTCAGTGGTTGCAAAGAACCCAACATTTACATTAGGGAGCATTTCCAACTTAGGGGAAACCTTGCTGTTTCAATACTTCAGTAATGCCAAAGATTTGCAAGCAATTAAACATGAAGTAAATAGAATATATTGATTATTTATATAACATTTTTATATTAAAAATGTGTTTCTCAACAGATATCAAAAGAAAATACCAATAGCCGCATTTATTCATTCTTTCAGGATCTTATTAGTGAAAAATATTATAGTTACAGCTAATTCCACATACGTTTTCTTAATACCATTTGTAAAATCTGTCAATTTGAAACAGCATTTAAGCAAGTTATGCTCTATCTACTCTGTATATATACATAAAGAGAAAAGCAAATTACATCAGAGGTATAAATAGCAAAAAATGATACTATTAATAATGGATCATAAATAATTTTATTTGTATTTTTTGTTTCCTAGGACATATGATAATGTCTGTAAGTTGGACACAGAACTGAAGACGTATTGGAATATCAAGTATTTCTTCACTATCACTGGTAATCATGATCTAAATCCTTTTTAAAAACATACCAATTCTTTTCTTAAAATTAGCCATGATTTCCCAATGTCTTGGGGTGACTTTATGATGTTGCATCCCATATTGCCCAGATAAGAATCCTGTGCCTTTCTCTTACACCCAGTTTTAAAGGCACAGAAAGGCACAGGATTCATATCTGGGCGATATAGACTACAAGATTATAAAGTCTCATGCTCTACCGACTGAGCTAATGGAGGTTTTTTTTTTCCCCCTCCAAATTTGCCTCAAACCGGCACACCCTTAAAATAACTGAGCAAAGTTTAAAACTTTCTTTCCTAGAATATTTGGATAACTTCTTCTAATAACCTCTTTTCCTTAGGGTGATGGATTTCATGATGAGAAATGTGATGTTTATGATGAAAACAACTAAATGGAGAACTTATGAATTGTCTTTTGTCTTTGCAGTACTGATACCTGCGTTTTATTGAATATTAATAGTTCAGAATGTCAGTTAGCACTTTTTTTTTCATTTTTCAGTGTCTGATTCAAGACCTTATCTCCTTTTAGAAGGTTGGTCCATGTAGGCAGGTGAAGTCAACAGAAACTGTGCTTGAATTTGCAAAGAGCACCCTAGTAACAAACAAAGTAAAAATGACCAGCCCAAAACCAATCAAGCAAAAAAAACTCTTTATGCCAAAGATTTTATGAGATTAATGTAGATACTTTTGGTTTTAAGTTCTCTTATCATTCTCTTCCAAATTTAAAATCTGATAGCAAATTCCTAGAAGTTGGATAGGGTTTTCATAGAAAAGTTAATTTGAGGGAAATAATGTAAGGCAAATGTCAATAGAAAACCTACATGTAAATAAGTAAATATTTCTTTGAAAAATAGTTGGCGTGGAATTAAGTATGATGGCCAAGGGCTACCCATTGAATCAAGGGGAAAATAGAAAATATAGATTGATTTCTGATTTAATATAATTTATCCTATCGATGGCATGAGTTATAGAATATAAACAAAACACAGCCCTGTAAATCAAAGAATCATAAAATATCCTGAGTTAAAGAGCGCACAAGTTTCATCAAGACCATATCCTGGCTCTGCCCAGGACAACCCCAAAGAAAGACCATACTACACAGTGTTCAACTCCAAAGGTAACTGATGTCTTAGCTTTTCACCAGCTGAGCTTTACAAACATGCCTTTTCAGTGTGAGAGGAGAGACCCTAGTAGCTATATTTGTAGTACACTTTTAGTAATTTGATAAATTGATGTTTTCTGTACAGGTTTAGAAGATGACCTGTGAGTATGTTTTCTTCTCTGCAGAGTGAGTTTCAGTCCCAGGTCTGCTGGTCTTTCTCTCTGTAACCTCACCAGCTAGCACAGAGCAGTGAGGAATCTACTGCAAGAATGCCCCAGTAGCAGATATCTCCCCTTTGAAACAAGAGGGTTTGACATTTAGTATCGCTATTGGTGGCCAATGCTCCTCTGTCTCAGTCTAGTTAAGGACTGGCTCTTGCTTGGGATAGTTTATTTAATCACAATTAAAGCCTTAAAACAAGAGTCTGTCATTCAAGAAGGCCTTCCAGAGGAAGCCAACTGAGACAGTGTAGTCAGCCCACGTGCAGAAGATAATGCTCTAATTGAAACTGCATTACAGCTATATTGTGTGGTTAATTTACTGTGACACATCTTAATTTTTTCCAATCCACCTGGCAGTAACCAAATTCTGACTTCTGGAATTCTTAGACATTTTCATTGAAATACATATGGAAGTTGAGTACAGATTTTTCTGTGATTAATGTTGTTTGTGTTTTATTTTTATGTTCTATATTTGTATATGTTATATGTCAAAATACGTGGTTGCAGTATTCCAAGGTAGGTCCATTTCTGTAATGTAAAAATCCTATGATTTATTCTAGGGAAAACAATTCTCATTACTTACTATGACTATGACTGTACATTAACTTCACTTAACGTATGCTATCTAGAAATATGTGACAGCCTTTCTTTGGCTATTTAAACATTCTGCTAAAAGGCTACAGCTTCCAAGCTCTCTCCATTGAGCAGGAAAAAAGCCAAAGTTCTGCATCTGGCTCATTGTATGACTCCTTACCAAAATATTGTTTCAAACAATACCACAAGACAATCATTTAATTATTCAAAGCAATAAAACTCCCTATAAAAATAACATTTTCTAAAACTTCAAGAAAACAGTTTATTTTTAGTACTGCATGGTGAAATATGTTTTAGCCTTTAATAATTGTATTCATTTAATAGGAACTCAAACAACGTAGTAGCTCTAGGTAGCCCCGCTTGACCAGTGATTTGGACTAGATGACCTTCAGATGTATCTTCTACCTCAAAAATTCTGTAATTCTGCCGTACATATGAATGCATTTTAAAGTCATCAAGCTAATATAGAAGCAGTATCAGGTTATTCTCTTACCTTTTCCTTGATTTTAACTCTCTACTTTCATTATTAGAATGATTGTTAGATGAGGCTGTTATTTATTCTCTCTTCTGCAGTCCCTTGCTTGCCTCTCTCTGGGTTCTCTACTTGAAGTGAGAGAGCTCTTTCAGTGCTAGAAGTTATTTTCCTTTGATAAAATAATCTGTGGAGGAATGGTTTAGGAATTATCTCTTAAAAGTGGAAGTGTTCAACAACCTGCCTACTTTAATGATTGAAGAGCTGCATCTCTGAATACTTGTTGCAAAGCTTGAAAGAACATGTAAAAATGCATCGCATTCATTATTTTAATACAATAATAGGACTGTAATGATAATAAAAGTCATAGCATGTTCGTTTTCATCAGAGGTGTGTGGGAAAATGACTGGTGGTAAAATCAGGTAAAACTAAGAAGTTATATTCACGTTCTAATAGAAGTTATAGCAGTATCGATGTTACGGGGTGAAATGCAATTGCTACCCTCCGGATGGGATATGGTCAGCATGTCTGACCACAGTGCCGCCTTCAGTACATGCAGTCAGCATGCCATACACAACACATCCTAAGGGGGACAAAACAGAGGGTGGAACAGAGTGGAGACACCATGACCAGTCTCTGTCAAAACCCATGCAGAGAAGGGAACTCAGTCATACCTGGTAGCTGATAAAGCCGCATAGCAGCTGTTCAACAAAAGAAGACTTCTTGCTGTTGAACCATCAACTGCAGACAGATCACAGATGCCCACTATGGGAAGAGATGGGATAGAGTTGAGCTGTGGGCTGTGGGATATGCCTGTAGAGAGAGCACATGGCAACTCAAAGGAGCACATTGCTACACAAAAAGGCTTGTCTCCACCAGATGCTGGGGGGAGGAGATGTCACGCGGCAGAGCCCTATGAGAAGGGCATGCCAGGAGCTAACAGAGGGGCAAATCACCCTATAGAAAGACATTTTTAAAATGTGCTACTGTCATGGCAGTGTATAATACGTTGTGTAGTAAAAGTTGCCATAAGAGAAAATAATATGCCCTAAAAAATCTATAAAACCAACATACTTCTTTAAATAAATGATTAGATTCCCTGCCAGACTGGGTCCATGTACTCAATCGCCAACAGCCCACCTTCATCCTAAAGGTTATCCCAGATGTAATACTGATGTTACCCACCTCCAAGGTATGAGCACCCACCACTGAACATGATGTATGACTGGATTCACTCAAGTTCCATCTAAACATAAAGATAGTATAAAAGTAAGTCAAATATGGGCAGAAGTTAGAGAAGAATACATAGTAGCTCCTGGGAACAGTTAACGGTCTGAACCTGTCTTCTCTCCCATAGGGATGGCTGTTGGGTAAGAACTGTATTCTATATGTGCTGATTGATTATCCCAAGCTAGTTTTTGTTAGAGATAAGACCTTATCCATATATTGTTTTGAATATGTTTTTGCAGCCAGATACTATCACTGGCAATCTTCAAATCTTAACCTGTCAGAATCTGGTATTGTATTAATAAAGAGTGTTACTCCATAAAGTGTTAATTGTGAGCCCTCTAAGGGTTTTAGCAGCTGCAGGCAGCAGTAACTCTCCACTTGCATATAGAGACCCAGAACGGAGTCTCTCTAATGCTGTTGACATGTGTCCCTGAATCCTTCCTTTTGCTGACAGACCAATTAAAAGTGTGGAAACCCAGGAGAGGGGCCTTCTGTTTGCATAGAACCCTGAACAAGTCAGTTGAACCACCCTCCAATCCAGCAGGACTGCTCAGAGAAGGGTACCCATAAAAGGACACTGAATGGCTGGGCACAAGGGTCTCAGCTTTTCTGTGGCACTGACAGATTCTTCAAACACAAATGGTTTGAAAAAATCTCTACTTTCACATAACAGAAGTGTTATAAATAAGCACAGGAAAGGAAATAATATCCATCTATTTCAATTGTCCACAAGAATAACAACTCTGACTAGAAAAATTCTGGATTAAGAAAAAAACCAAAAAACAACAACAGAAACACAAAGAAAGAAAACCACAGCAAAAGGCAAGATTCAAACCACCTTCTGTATCATCAATACATGAAATTTAGGGAAACAACTATTTATAAAAACTAGTGGTTACTTATAGGAAAAAAAAGAAATGTTTGGGGTTTTTAAACGAATCCCACAAAACACACACTCTTCTTCCTAGAATGCTACACTTATAATGGTTAGAAACTAGTTTTGCATGAAAGAACATCAGATAAAAATCTAGGCAATACCTCCAAATACAAAGGAGCTCAACACTGATGACAGAGCTGTGCACATATCAAACAAATCAACACAGCACAGGAGATCCCTGATGATGAAAGAGCTGGCTTGTCTAACATGCATGTCCCTCTCAGTATCTTACACTGAATATCTGAGGATTTTACCGTCAAAGTGGCATAACTTAATAATTCATCATCTGGAAAAGGTTTTCCCCAGCTTAAAATGAATTCCTTTTCTTCTTTTCTGAAGCCATTGGCTTCAGAGACAGAGCACTTAAGATCTTATTAAACTCCAAAGCAAGAAAATCTTGCTACCTGTATTAGCTTTAATATTGCAAGGTAAATTATTTTACATGGGTCACTTAGAAAATGCCAACATAAGTTACACTAAGAAGTATTTCTTACTATTCACTCTTCTATATTATAGGCAAGAAAGTAACTTTAACATTTTAGTTCAAATAAATGAATGCCAAACTAAAGAATTTGTGAAACACTTGTTATATGATGAAGATAATAAAAAGAAAGAAAAATTAACAAAATATTTTTTTGTCCATCATGAAGGTACTGAAAAGAGATATGTCATTTTTGTAAACACCTTAGTCAAACCTAAAGCGTTGCTAAAGGAATCATCTCATTTCTTACTTAGTTGTCTGACCACAGCATTGAGTTTCCTGATGTATGTGCTGTTTATACTTAGAGTAGTCTTTTAGACAGATGATACTAAAATGCCCAAGATGAACAGCAAATTCAGAAATACAGAACTTCGCACAATAGGAAATACTGAGCCTAAAAATAAAAAGTTACCTTCTCTTATATGCTTGATTTTCTATGAGGTAGCTCTAAGTCCAGGTGTGGGCATGAAAAAACATCAAGAGGCAGAAATTTCTTATTGTTTGGGAATGGAGATTAGTTTTGTACACTACAGAAACACTGAGCATTTTTCAAAGTACAAATTGGGCAAAGTGTGCAGGTGAATGTCTCCATGATTTAAAAAAACTTACATGAATGATTGCAGACAGGGAGAAGTCAGCCCCTTCTCAGACTTGTGTACATCACCCATCTGAAGCAGCATATTGTGGTTTCAAAATTTGCATTTAATCAAGTTAGATAATGCTATTCTGCTATAGAACAGGGGCTGTAGCATCCAGTTTGGACCAGACCAGGTCACCCTAGGCAAGACTTATCGGGTCATAAATGGAATAGTCTGAAATTTCCATTAAAAATTCAAGACTAAATCACAAATATCTGTCAACACATAGAATTTTCCGCTCCACATTTCAAATAAATGAAATGGATATCAAGAAAATAAGAAAGTAAGATGACATAAATAAGACGTACCTAATTAAATTACTTGGCGATATTTTTAATACATGTTTTAAGGATTTTGTCAATACAATACAAACATAAACGAAGCCTGAGCTATGTAGAATTACTATAATAAAAAAAATCCTAAAACCCAAAACCCAGTTTAAAAAAAACACTCACAAGAACTACCAGAAAGAAAAAAAGAAGTCACATTCACCAATAAAAAAGCTTCAAGGTTGAGAAAATATCTAAAATTCCCTCTATTGGATGCAAAATCTGCAAGATAACGCCCCTTCACTGATTTAATGCTGCATGCGAGAGGAAATACTGATATTAATATTGACACTACCTAGATGACTCTAGTGCAATGTTGTTAGAAAAATAAAAATTTTGAAATGCCAATATTTTCTTCACTTTACCACTATATTTTAAAGTCTTCTTTCCCTTCTTCTTTCCCTCCCTCCAACTTTGACTGTTTAGCTGTTAGGTGAAAGTCAGTCTGCTGGTTTTGCTTTTTAAAGCTCTTTGGATTTCTGAGTAGAGCATCCTTTCCACTTACTTGTTTTGCTCCTCACAAATGTAAAGTGAGGATAGTGTGTAAAATTGTTCGTTCTTGTAAGCATCTTGCATTTCCCTGCTCTGTCTACCTCTTAACTTCCAGCCATAAAGTTTTCCAGACACCAATGTATATCCTAAGTGACTCCAACTAAAATGTGGCATTATAATTCACTGAATTTTTTACATATTTCAAAATTTTTATTTGGTGACATTTTACCCAGGGTCATATATGCCTTTAGGCATATCAGTACAAAATTCAATTAAGTCCATTAAAGTAAAACTTTTTTCATTGCAATTTACTGCCTGTAACTTCATACAAAATATTCAGTAATTTCTTTAATTTCTTCTTTTTACTCTTATTTCTCCATCTCTCTACTACTTGCATGTCCTTTTGTTCCTCACACATTCTCCCTCAGACTCCCTAAATCCCCAATTACTTAACAAAATCCATTGCCTTTCAAAAGTACTGACCAACTGTATGCTCAAAATTTAGTATAGGGTACTACAGTTCTGTGATGCTATAATGAATGTCTAATTTACTGATAATTGTATCCTTAAAGTTAGGAAAGAATATTTTTAGGAAATGGAATGGCATGCTTCAGAATTACTCTCTCTATTCTAAAAAAGGAGCAAGATACTGCTGAATACCTTCCTCTGTCCACCTCTTGTTCTCCTAACATTCTTTCTATTTTCCTTATGTACATGCTAAAATTAATTCAGAAAGTTGTGGCATATTGAAAATAATTTAAAATTTTCTGCTTCATTTTTTTTGTCTTTTTTTTTTTCTATGAACTAAAATATTTAATGTGAGAATATAATATTTTAAAAAGTAATTTATTTATTCTATTTTTAAAACCTATTTATTTATCAGAAAATAAGATACTTTCCTAAGTGGGCTTGCTAGATACTTGCATTGACAAAAATTTCAAAATTTTAGGAAATTTGTTTTGAATTAATGACTTCTAAGAGTAAATTATGTATTAAAATATCTTCTTCTAGCATCTTGTGAGAATGGGAATTTGGTGAAAACATACATACTATTTCAAAGCAAACCTGACATGACACCATAAATTACTCTTTTTGTTCCCTAAAGTGGAAGAGTACAGGAGATTTGTCTGTGCTATTACATATGTCAAACCTATGAGTTTCATTCCTTCTCAGTGAGCCATTGCATTTAGAGATTCCAATGTGTCTTATTATATGTGAATCAGAGAGTGGAATATGTAAATTGATGAATAAATTTGAGACAAGATCTTTGCACATTGCCTATGAGCCTTCTGTCAAAATCAGTACTGCAGACACACTCTCAAACAGAGTGGTGGAATAGCTGGTTCTCCAAGTGAAACATAGGTTTAATCAGGTTGCTAATTCTATAGGAGCACATTTTAGATCCAAAACCAAAATGTAGGTACAGCACTTTAAACATGTTTGAAACTCATCTTGCCAGACCATTCCTTTAATCTGATGAAATTCACACTTCAGTGCAGGTGGGTTTGTGTTTGGGTTAGGTCTTCCTATTCACCTTCTCTGCCGTTTTCTGAGGCAAAAGAACAATTTTCTTGGAGTGTAACTCAGTTGTGGGTTTTTCAGTGGCAGCTTTCTGTATTACATAAAGATCCATGTGAATGTATTTCTTTGGAAGATTTAATGGATAGATTTATTCCCAGTGAGTGACTTTTTCTTTGTTTTCTGTTTTAAAGATACATAGTGCTCACTGAAAGCAGAGTCAAAAATAGTGTATACGGAAGTCTGTGCTTATAAAAAAAATCATAGAAAAGTCAAGACAGCTGCCACAATTAAAGACAATTCTTCAAAAAACTTTTATTTGAAAAGGGACAAAAGGAGACTTTGTTTAAAATTTCTTTACTATATTGTAAATGACGTTTGTGGGAGGGTAGAAAAGTATTTCCTTACTCATTTAGTCTGTAATGTAGAAAGGTATCTAATCACTGAGCTCTATCAGAGCTTGTCATGTCACTTTCCCTGAGGAGTTGACTGAGAACAATCTATCACAAAAAGTACTAGTTTGATAGATATTTCTAAAAATACTTTTTGCAATGTCATATAGAAAATGGTATGTTAAGAACTGGACAAAAGAAATCAAGTACAAGCCTGTTAAGTATTTAGGATAATTAAGAATATTTCATAAAGGATTATCTGTCAAGCATGCCTGAACCTCCAGCTCCCATGCAATCTTTGGTTTTCAGTAGTCCTATGTTTGATTTTACCACATGTAGCATATTTCCCATGGTTCTCAATGGGTCCAGTGCTTGAAAGATGCCTCTTAGGATGTGTGGTCAGTGATGAGCAGAATGATCTAATATAACTGTCTAAATACATGCATAGCCTTAGTGAGGGGAATGGAGGGTCTTAGTCAACAGAGGTTCCTAGTTGATTTTAAGTCCTATTATCCTCTGAGCCAAACAAATTCTTTCCCCTATGAAACAGCAATTTGAAGTGTTTTGGTGCTTTGCACTCTCTGAAATGTTTATAAAAGTTTCTCCTAGTTTTAACTCTCTCTGTGCACCTTCAAAACACCAACACCTCTGCTTCTGTCAACTCCAGTAGAATATTGAGGCAAATGAACTAGCAAAATCTCTACACGGCCTTATTCTTTCAGCAAGAGAGCATTGACCCAATAAACAAAGAATATTCTGTTGTGAAATTCTTCATTCCGTTGTCATGGGCTTACTCAGATTCGCTTTTGCTGACACAGATCATAAAGTAAAATTCATGACACATAAACATCATTCATGACACTCATAAACATCATAATTGGATGCTCTGCTTTTTATCAAGATATAATTTTTCATTGATGTATTATAGGCATTTAATCATTTAGAACTACAAAAATGCTGCTGATGAGATGGAACAAGAGAGTGAAGTTAGTATGGACTCAGACTTTCCTTATGGAAGGGCATTTCCTGGTTTTATTCCAAAGTCCACAGCATTAACACACAAAGAGCTTCTCTTTCATTTCATTTTTGATACACCAATGACTTCATTACTCACCCTTTTTTCTACATGAGACATTGCTAAAATAAGGGAATTCAACACTCCTGATGACCAAACAAAATCCTGCGTTAACCTCCAAACACTGCACATAGACTATGTAGTCTAGACTGAAAATTTAACAGCATTTCTATAAAACTATTCCCAAGAGATGCTCATTCATACGAACATAAGCATGGTACAGAGAGGTGTCAATTTGAAAGGCATTAAAGAGAATTACACTTAACATATCTTTGTCATAAAGTTTCAGTGGGTCACAAGATACATACACGTTCTTGGCTACCAAGCAGACTAACTGAAGAACTGTAGTAAACACTGAGTCAGAAATTATTAGTGTTAATAGTGATAAAACCTTGCAAACTCTTAGTGATGAAAACAAAGTGAAATTTTCAATGGGACACGTTCTTCCTTAATAGCCAGAATATTAAATTTATATTATCTGAACAGTTAAATCTAATGATTTCTCTATTAGACTTCAGTTTCCAAATAATATTTTTAAATCGCATTTAGGTCCTGGTTTTTTGTAACTTTACTGTAAATAAAAGTGAATAGTGTAAATAAAGTACAAAATGTAACAAAAGTGAAGAAGAGAATTTTATATTTCAATTACAAAAATAAAAGAAACTTCAGAAATGCCACATTACTAGTTCAGTGTTCAAAGCCTATATTACTAAAATACTATGTAAAACTACAGACAAAGAAACATGAATACAAAACGTGTTGTGTGGGAATAAAGGAATCAGGTTTGAGGTACCTGGCATGTATTTTCCAATTCTTTTGCCTTGAACCTACACTGGAAATTTATCAAAGTTTGTCAAATCATCATATATTTCACTTTTCCCTGAAATAGTTAAAGCTACCACAAGCTAGCAATGTTTTTTTTTAGTTTCTGTTCAACTTTCTCTAAGATAACTGTGACAGCCCATTGTCCTCCAGAAGAGTCCAGGCCTGATTCCTGACTAAGCTTTGAAGCAAAGATATTGCTGTGCAAGAATATAACTCAAGTATTACCATGCTCAAATCTTTTGCTTATGTTTTCCTGGGCAATAAAAGCCATATTATTTGAAATGTACTGTATGTCATGGATGTATGAGGTATCAAACATCATCTGTTAAATCTAAAGAAATGTAAAGCTGTGAGAAATAGACATTAGACAAAAGGATTTAAAATGTCTTACCTGACAAAAGAATGTTTCAGAGAAAGGTAAGATACTGAAATACCTTTTATTTCTCCAGAAAAGCAACAATGATGAATTTACTCTGATTTAAAAAAACATTAGCCAACAAAGATTTTTTTTCTTTCAAATTATCATTATAAAGGAGCTAGATAGGTTTTCAGGCCTCCTCTTTTTTTCTTTTCCTCAAAGAAAAGTACAGCTAGGTTTTCTTTCTTTAATGACAACAATTAATTGCAATGCTTCAAAACACTCATGCTGTTGCTAGTAGTAGCAACTAAAGAAATGGTAAGTGTAATAATCATCATTAATTAAAAAAAAATAAATTGAGGTCTCTACTGAAAAAATAAAGAAAGAATTTGAATCAAGGACTGAGTGAGGGGAAAGAAAAGGCAAAAAAACCCAATACTAGAACCTGTTTATATTTTTAATATAAATACCTGCAATAATTTTTATGCATAAATACTGGTAGCCAGTAAAATTTGATATGGAATGCTAGCCATTTTTACTTTGAGCTCCCTAATACAAAAGTTACTGTTGTCATATACCATTAAAAAATTAAAGGGACAACTAGAAAAAGGAAATGCTGCAATCATACACTAGATGAAACGTTAAGCACATAGGAAACTAAGAATGATGGTTAGAGAGAATACAATTATACTTTTCTTTGCAGTTTTCTATTTATGATTTTCCAGGCATGCTTTCAGGCAAGAACTCAAAGAACCCCAAAGCCTTTACTTCTTCCTCTTATTCAGTCAACCATGTGGCATGTGCTGCTCTGATGAAGTATTTGCACTGAACGGAATGTAAGTACAAAACATGCAGTGATGGATAGCACTGTCTTTCTTGGAATTTCTGTTTTTTAAATCAGGAAATTCTAAACACACTTCCCCCTGTGCTATCAAATCACAGAATAACTGGATTAATTTGGAGTTGCAGCAATATCAGAACAGTCACTAATTTTACATGGAAAATAAATAAATAAATCCCACAAAGGCTTGACACTTTTCCAGCTCCTGAAATAATGTATTATTAAAAACAAATTATGGTGTGTCAAACTGCATCGTATTATGATGTGATGTGGATATAAAGCAGACATAAATCCAAGACTTTGGGAAATAAATTTATGATGTGCTGTGTAGTTTCATGTCATGAAATGAAGTCAAAAAATTATTTTAGAGTGTATTACTGGAAGCAGCTTTATTTCCCCCCAGTATAATTTAAATTCTCAGCTGAGCAAAACGTATTCAAGAAAGGATTCTGGTCCAGAATGAGGAAAAATCAGAAATATTTTTTCCCCTGTCCTTATCTTCCAAAGTTGGTTGTTTTGTTTTTTGATTTTTTTCTTTACCTAGGCTTAGCAGAATTTTGAACTTCTCAGGTTTGGCTTAACTTGGCAACAAATCCACCACCAGTTGACTATATTTCATCAGCTTCATTTGTATTGAATTTGAATCAGTTCTGAATATGACAGAAAAAAAAAATACTTTAACTCTAAAGGGAAATCTTCTGGCACATCCTGTATTGCAGCTGCTTCCTGGCCTAGTATTTGCCCATATTACAATAGTGTAAGGAAATCTTTGCAGCCCTGAGCAAATGTTCCTCACTTGAAGACCATTCTGAAGAATAACTCCAGACAGACTAGTTAGCCAGCACCAGCATTGCAGTGTGAGCATCACTCATATCCCTCTGTTTTCTCTGACAATTATTTGGTTATTTGATCATTTTCAAGGAAGATAATTCAACAGAGCTTTGGCCAAGTATGTCCCTAACTTATGATACATATGGTAGACATTAATGTCTAAAAGCCTCCTTTAATGACACAGATTTCAGATTAATGCCTTTGTCCAATCTGCTATTATACTAAAACTGTTAGCTCTTTAGAGAAGGAGTTGACTTTTCTGTCATATCTGAAAGTTTTTGCGAGACTATCTGCCCCCTGATCAGACAAAAGGGTCATGCAAAATGGTATTGTGTCTCTGGAAGTCACCAGTACAGAATCCTTAGGTGAGAGCTGAGGAAAAGTCAGATGAAGCATACAGTCATACTTCTCCAAAATACTATCATGCATTTAGCCTTTTTATAACAGAGTCATTTTCCATTTTTCTACATAGAAAATATCTCTTGAAAATTCTCAGGATACATATAATTACTACTCATAAAATATGGTTCCAAATAGAGGACATCAACAAATTACTGTGAGCTAACAAAGTTGTATTTCCAATTTAAGTGCTTCCTTAGTATCCTTCTAGTGATATGGAATCACGGGCTTATCCTACTGTATGTAAGGCATGGCATAGATAGCATATATCATACATGACAGGTTTGTAAATATTATTAGCTATTTGATAAATTTACAAGAACTACTTTACAGGCCTCTCAAACCACAATATACACATGTCCTGGTTTCAGCCAACGACAGCCCTAATTTTCTGCAGTAGCTGTGAGGGGGCACAGCCTGGGGATGTATGGGTGTGGCCAAGACCCTAATGTTATTCCTACATCACTGCCAGGGGCAGAGGAGACAAACTCTCTCTCACTTCCGAGAAGGGAAATGATTTTCTGGGTAGGCGAAGGTGTGGTGCAGTGGGACAGTTGGTCAGTCAGTATTTTGTCATGGTTCTTCTGAGTAAATAGTTTATTTGTTTTATACCTTTTGTTAATAATTTTGTTGCTGTGACTGTTTGTTTTTCTTATCTCATTGCTGTTTCCCGTAAATCATTCTTATCTCAGCCCATGATCTTTGCCTTGTGTGCCTCTAATTCTCCTCTCCAGCCACCTGTGAGCAGAAGACAGGTGAGAGGGGAAACAAGTGAGGAGGGTGTGGCTTTGGAGTCTCAGCTGCGAGGACACTAAACCGGGGAGTGTGTCCACCATTCCTAAACTGCAACAGCCTTAATTGGAGTCAAATATTGAGCCTGAAGGTTTGAAACAGCAACAGATACGTCCTTAGCGGATTGGAAACAAACTTGATCTAAGCACTTTTGTGTTAGGTGTGGAGCCCTGGTCACAATGTTGCCTGTCTGTTCATATGGGTGTGACACCTAACACATATGTTCTCCTATGTGCTCCTCACAGCACTCTTTTTCAGAGCAGAGAGTGGGATCAGGATTGCTTTTTCACTGTACTGTGATATCAGTTTATGACATTGTAACATCAAGGGCAGTAAGGGTCGTTTGGAATGTGTATTCAGTGTCGTTCTCCTGCCCTGGCCTTGGATGATATGTCTGAGAATTCATAAATAATCATACCGTGATTTCAGCTGCCAGTTGGGCGAGCTCACAGTGACCTGTCTGCTCTGATGCTGAGATATCATGGCCCATGGTATGAAACTAGATGGTAGTGAAGCCAAGCAACTGTGATCCCTGTCCCAGGATGTAGGCATTGGCAAGGGGATCATGAAGAAGACAGAAAGTCTCAGTCTCTGCAGGCAACTCCTGTCAAGTGTGAAGGAAAGGTGTTCTCTCAAGGATGAACTAGTAGTGCACCCAAGCAGATGGAACGCTATGGAGAAACGTATCAGGTACCTGAGACAATTACCTCGGATGGAGGAAATCTATAGGGATTCAAATAACAAGCAGTCCCAGATCCAGATGAGGATCTGTAGATTCAGATGAGGTCTAGCGGGTACAATCCCTGCAGTGGAAGTTTGTATGGAGCATGCTACTGTCATAGCATAACCTACTCATTGGCATTGACGTCAATGGAAGAAGGAGTAGAAACAGTGCTTGGTGTGACTCTCAGCTTCTACCTGACAGGGTGGTTAACACCCAAGGCTGTGCTGATTGAGCTGGCCCTGCCCAGTCAAAACCTTCTTGTACTCTGGAAAAAGGAATAGAGTCCCCATAGTGCATATGAGAAATCGTCCTGCCTCAAGAAAAGGCATGCCCATCGGGATGTGGGATTGGCTTTGCTCAAGGCGCTGGGTGCTTTTGGTGGGTAATACAGAGAGACCTGGAAACTCAATGGGCCCCTCCAGGGAATTTGATTTTGGGGTGAGAACAGTCTGTAATGTTGAATTTTATGATACTGGCTGCTGAATGGCACTGCCAGTGTATGCCAGAACTACCATGGACAACGAGTATGGACTGCTCCAGATACACCAGTTGTGAACTCCTGATGCAGACTGCAACCCCAACAGCTCGCCAGCCCTCCTGCCCTGGAAGACATCTAGGGCAGATAGTATCCACAGTTATGGACTAAGTGAACTCAACAGGCATCTTGGAGGAACAGCCACTGACTATGAAAATGATACCTGTGCTTGTGTATATTTATATATATATGTATATGTATATGTATATGTATATGTATATGTATATGTGTATGTATATGTGTATGTATATAACTGGAAGGTGTAGGATCTGGGCATGATGTAGATGGCATAGAATGGAGGGTGGATAATGTCCTGGTTTCAGACAACAGGATTAATTTTTCACAATATCTGGGAGGGACTGGAGCCTGGAGATGCATGGGCATGGCCAAGCCCCTGATCCTTATTTGACATTATCTTACATCATTGCCGGGGCAGGAGAAAGGGACTCTCTCACTTCTGAGAAGGGCCTCCCTTTTCCGGGTGACAGATATTATGGTGTGATGCAGCAGTTGTATTTTATCATGGTTTTTCTGTCTAAACCATTTCTTTGTCTTACACCTTTTGTTAGTAATATTATTGTTGGCTTTCCTATCTCATTGCTGTTTCCAGTAAGTTGTTCTTATCTCAGCCTGTGATCTGTGTGCCTTTTGTGTCTCCAATTCTTCTCTCCAGACACCTGTAAGGGAAAGAGGAGGGTGAGGGGAAGCACATGAGTGGCATGTGGTTTTGGACTCTTGGTGAGAGGGGCTAATTTAGGGAGTACCATTCGTAAACCATGACAGCTGTATATGTACCCTCCTATTTGCATTCATATGCAGTAGTCTGACCTTTGAATTCAAATATGCATTCATATTTTGAAATAACCTGATTTTAGAATAGCATGAAATCCATGAAAATACTAAGGATGTGTGCACTCACATGCTTTAATTAACATTAGGTTAACCTGCAAAATAGTGAAATGTCAATTTCAACTGACTACATGAGAGATAAGCTAGACCCTTAGGCAGGATACGTGTGTTGTCCAATAGACTATAAATTAAATAAAAAGGTCAGTTGTATCATTCTGAAGAGATCCAAGTGCACATCAATAGTGGTATGTTTACTGGCTACTGACATGTGAGCAAATGAGAATGTGTAAGCCTGTAGTCAAGCAACAAGGGACTTCAGAGTACATATTAGCAGAAATATTTAGCATGAGACAAGGCTAATAAAAAAGAGCTTATCTCCATTCCACCATGTGTATCAGAAATACAATGTGTTGCAAAAATCTGTTTTCTAAGGCTATCAATTACAAAAATAAATTGTTTCTAAAATGAAGTATTAATTTATCATGGAAAGAACTTATAGCACCTTTATAATATAATACACAAGTACCAGCACAATAGTACTGTAAAAGATCTAATTGGTATTGAGCATATGACAGCATATGACACCACTCTGTTGGTGGCATGCCGTGAGGATTGCTGATGAAGTCATTTCCTTCAGTGAACTGTAAAATAAAGCCCTCTGCCTGAGTTACTGTCTCATGTGAATGAAATTGACAGCATAATTCTAGAGTCTATTTTAGCCTCTGTTTGGTCAATTAAAAAAAATAATAAAAAGAAAACTAAATATAAGCTAGTGGCGGGCTGTCGAGAAATCTACTGCCAGGCAAGAGCAGTGTTTAGACTTCCCCTTGGAAACAATCCTGTAACAGGGTTTCTTTTAAGTCTTCAACACATTGCGCTTTTAAGCTCCAATAAAAAGAACAGAAAAGCATCTTTCAGTCCTTTGGAAATTCTCTGTAAGCATTGCACAAGGCTTAAAATTAGTAGCTTTTCCTATGCCGTCTTCCAGAAAAATAAAATACATTTAAAGTAGTTGCTCCCTGGGAGATACAAGCCATAATTGCTTGTGACCCTATCATAGAGGAAGAAAAGACTGTACACCAAAGATGCACATGTTATCTTCCAGAAATTATTGATGAAGATGTGACCATGTAATCTGCTTTTTAAATGGGCAGATATTTGTTGCCTTCTTCAAAAGGGTTAAGAGTTTGTCATTAGCTTATGGGTCATAGATCACACTTGGAGCGCCTAAGCTTAAAGATACACTTCATTGAACTCCATCTAGCAAGCTTCATGCTTATGAAGGTGTTCCTCTTGATTGCTTTTCATCTGGGCTGCAGAGTGATTTGTTTGGAGGGTGGCATTGATTAAGTGCAAGAGAACCATGGTTTACTGTGACAGCTGCTAGGCCTCTGTCAACAAATCAGTGGGGCTTTTTCGCTTTTTTTTCTGTGCCTTTCTTTTCCTCCTGGTATTCTTAGCTCTCCTGTTAGCATCCTGCTGTTGCTGGAGATTAAAAACAGCGTTATAGCTGTCTTATGATTTAACATTTTCTGATTTGTCAATCACATAAAACGTTTATTGGGTGGGAAAAAGGGCCTCTGCTCCTGGATTCTCCAGGATATATAGAAAACATAGGAGTAAATGGTGTACAACACCACAATATTTGTTCTAAAAAAAAAGTTGCTTTTTTCTACATAGATTAATGCATGAATATCAAACTTAACTTTGATTAAATTATATGGAGGGAAGTTTTCTACTGTTCTTTTCTAAAACACTCACAGCAGTCTACATTTCTGGTCATAGAGCGTAGGTTTCCAAATTAACTTTAATCAGCAATCAAGTGACAAATAGCCTAATACTGTTTTTATTAAAGTCACTTCAAACATATACATTTTCTATTTTATATATTTATTTCACGCCAAACATCTAATCACAAATTTTCCACAACCTTGTATTTTTATTGTTATTTTCAATCTTTTTTCCAGATTTGTTTTAGGAACAGAGCAGATTTTTCATTTAAGATCCTTACTTTTATTCAAATTTATTCTCAAAAACTAATTAAGGAGTCTATTTATAGAAAAGCAATTAAAAGGTTTTTCTTATATATGGCATAAACATAACAGACAATGTTATCCACTTGCTGTCCAAGGCCAGTTTGGATAAGGCTTTGAGCAACCTGGTCAAGTGGGGGGTATCCCTGTCCATGGCAGGTGAGGTTGGTACTAGATAAGCGTTAAGGTCCCTTTGCACTCCTTAACATTCTATGATTCATTCATTTTATATGCTTAATTTTGGGTCATAAATTGGTTATTCCATGGTTAAACATCATATATTTTTATTAAATTAAAATTTAAAAATTTAGAATGTGGAAATGAAATGTAGAAGAGGTGAATCATTAATCTGATTTTTTTCAAATACCTAGTAGGAAAATGCTATCTGGTAACCAGGAGAAGGAACCTTTTTGATTCAAAGAAACCTTAACATTAAAAATGCATCCAGAAAAAAAATACAATGCAAAGGAAAAAATGCATTGTCAAGTTGAAGTTACACTGTCAGTAATAGAGATAAAAGAAAAGCATCAGATAATTTTAGGGGTGCTACAAAAATCATAAAACATCATTGTATTGATGTTTCCCTTTTAAAATATGAATGCATGGACATAAAATCCTGATGACTCCAGTAGTTTGGATGAGTCATCTAAAGGTGTAAGTTGTTCTAGAGGAGCTTAGACAGGCAAAATACTTTCACATGCAAATGGTATAAAAGCCATCCTTGGAATCCCTCATATTCCAGTTACAAAGATAAATTGAAGTGAACACAAAAATGCTCTGTTGCATATAAAAACCGTTCCATTAGAGTTATAAAATTTTCAAATATATTTATATATACGTAAAATTTCCACTTAGTAAAAACTCTGAGAATCTGAAATAGCAGGATTTTGTTACACAGAGAAGTGCTCAGAGAGTGCTTTTGGATAAAGATTGCAACTCTTTTCATTGCAAAAGATGCCCCAAGAGGCAAAACACACATTTTGGAAATATAACAGAAAAGACACCAAAACAAATGGGATTTTACCATCAACTTTTGTAAAATTTCCGCTGAAATTTCTGGCAGTAGCCAGACCTTTAAGTTATATGTATTGCAGAAAAGCAGCTTCAGAATACAACTCCCTTATATCCTTATAGCTTTTACATAGTAGCAAGACATGCAAGCTTGACCATGTTTCAAACAGGTATTATACTACTGAATAATCAAAAGTAAGTGGTGGTGGTGGGGGTGGGGGGAGGCTGTGGGGTTTTTTTGTTGTTGGTTGTTTGGTTGTTTGGGTTTTGTCTGTTTTCAGAGATCTAAAGTATTCTTTTATATACAGTAGCACAGAATGGTACATCAGGCTGGTGCCAGTTCCTCAGGGCTCAATTTTCAGGACAATGCTCTTAAATCATAGAATCACAGAATAAGCTGAGTTGGGAGGGACTCACAGGAATCGTTGAAGTCCGACTCCTGGCCCTGAACAGCACACGAGTCACACCATGTGCCCAAGAGCATTCTTCAAATGCTCTTTAACTCTGTTGTGCTGCTGCTGTGACCACTCCCTGGGGGGCTGGTTTTTATAAATGATCTGGACACAGGAATCAAATGTACATTACTTGGGTTTAATGAAGGTACTAAACTGGGAGGAGCTGTGGACTCTTGTGAGGGTGGAGAGGCCTTACAGAGAGATCTGAGTAGGCTAAAGTGATGCCTTATGTTTTAGTTCAAATGCTCTTTAACTCTGTTGTGCTGCTGCTGTGACCACTCCCTGGGGGGCTGGTTTTTATAAATGATCTGGACACAGGAATCAAATGTACATTACTTGGGTTTAATGAAGGTACTAAACTGGGAGGAGCTGTGGACTCTTGTGAGGGTGGAGAGGCCTTACAGAGAGATCTGAGTAGGCTAAAGTGATGCCTTATGTTTTAGCTCTTGTATTCTTCAAGTCTTGTGTTGCTTAGTGTGTAACTCTGAAGTGACCTGTAGCCTGTTGGCTGCTGTTCTCTCATGCTAAGGTAGACATAACAAAATCTCTCTAGGTTTGCTCTCCAAGGACACCCAGACTGTCCAGGCCCAAAGCCTCTGAAGGACAGGGAGGGGGCAAGCTGAGGGGAAATTACATCATTAGCTAAAGTTTTAATTGGTGAATTTATGCTGGTATGCAAATGGATGTGGATGATTTTGAAAATCAGATACCTATCCACTCATGATCTGCAATAAAGGCACCAGGTTTTGCTACCTAGACTGTTTACTGGCTTTCTGATGTCTTTTTGTATGTTTACTTTCATGCATCCAGAGGGCATGCATTCCAAAAGCAACACAATTTCATTTTCAGGCTATTATTAGAGGTGTAAATACAGAAAACACATGTGCACACAAGTCCTCAACAAATTATTACCATATTTCTATGTATAATATTTCTCCATTTTAACTAATGAAAATCTTCAAGGTGTAAGGATAATGATTACAGAATAACATATACAGAAATTTTTACATTTTTTATTTAAATTGTTTTAACGTAACAAAGAGTGCCCAAGGATCCATTAGTGAGGTCACACAAAACAGAAGCAGTCGTGTTCTGCACATGCAGAAGTTTTAAGATCTGTATCTAAATCAAATCCAGCAGAAGACCAGTGTGATTTTTTTACCTTACCTATAACATATTCCAATTCCAATAGTGTTTTCTTTCTTCTTAAAAATTACTAACTTTATTATGAGGGCTCCAAGACTAGTGTTACTTTGCTTTTCACATAATTTAAACAAATTAATCACAGCATTGTCATAAAAATGACATGCCTTATTTTGTGTATTTTTTATGTGTTTAACGCTTACATCCACATATGTATGTCTCCCACAAATGCATTTAATGGTTCACAGAATAAAAAAGTATTAAGATTAAATTATAGACAAGTTAAAAACTGAGGCTGTCACATAGCTAAAAGCTAAAATTAGATGGTGTTTGAGGGTAAAGAAGTAATTCCATCTGTGAAATCCAGTTATCATGGGCTTTATCAAATAATAAATCTAAACTGTTACAAATGCTATACTTTCCCATTATGCTTTATCGCCATTTCCATATGTGAAAAGACGTATTTCCAAATTCACTTAAATATTTATATGGTGATATTTCTGTATTTACATGTTTGTGAAAAAACTATGTACTATGTATGACTTGATAGGTGATTCAACTTTTGGTGGGTTCTGCAAGGTGAGGTACCTGCATCAGGTGAACAAGGAGTCACTGACAAGCTGGATGATATGTTTATCAGGATAACCCACCGTGTGCTAGCATTATGGATGTATCTGTGCACAGCACACCTTAATTCTCTATCAGTCCACTTTTCGTTAGTTAAAAATTCATAAACTGACAGCCTCATTAATTTAATTATCAACATGATGGGTTTCAGTAAATCCACTGGGGACTTTATTATGTATAATTGTATCTTTGAGAGTTTCCTCTAACCCACAACTCTAATGAAGCCAGAGGTTCAAACAGCAGTCTTGCCCCAAGCAAAGATATTCATTCTGACACTGTATCCCCAAAAGGGATCTGTTGTAAGACTCTATGAATCTATGAATATAACCCATCTGTAATTCCCCAAATTTAATACAGTGGATAAACTGACAACCAAAATGTTTCTCTTACTGAAGTTTTTTTTAATATGCTTTTGGAGTTTCTTCAAACACATTACCAAGGTCAACATTGTTAATGCCAAATTGAAGGAAGGCTTGCTAAAGGCTCAGTGGTAAGCAGCAAGACAGTACGGAGAAAATAAAATGTTCTGGAATCACTTGCCAGTGGCAAAATGTAAAAAAAGTCAAAGTTCATTTACATTACAATATTGTTATCCTCATGCTTCATGCACTGAAAGTCAAAAAACTGTCAAAGTAGTATTTCTCAGCTATTGCTTCTCTGTTATGCAATGAATATGAAAACAAACATAACCTGTCCAAAATGAATTTGACAGTTAGTATTTCCCACAGCAAAATCAAGAGATAGATATGAGGAGTTTAGGTATACAGGCAGCTTTAGATCATAAAACTGGCAATAACATATCTGGGACATGAAATGGAAATTGAGCTCAGCAATATTATGACATTATACTGGATGAACTATTTTTGAAATATTTGTAAAATATGTTCAGAACAAATAGGCCTTTTTAAAGGTGCTGGAAAACCTTCTGTTTCTGCTACATTATTTATTAATTTGTTTCTCTGTTTATTTACTGAAATCCTGGGTACAAAATAAAATCTAGTTTATGGAAACAGAGCCCTTGGTATGACTGTTTACTTTAAAGCCATTTCATTAAAACTCCTTTACTTAAGAAAAGTATGTTTGTAGAGATGGGTGATACATTTACATGTAAAATATGTAAACTTTTTTCCTGAATGAAATAGGAGGACAATAAGTTCCTGAATCACCTCACTGGGTCCTGACACATAATTTTTTCCTACCATCTTTTTCATGGGTAATTTGGATCCAATTTCTGGGAAATAATATGTTAGATATAATAGATTACGTTAACAGTCTGAAAAGCCAATACAAATATTATCCATAGTCTTTGAAATGTTTTGAATACCTGTATTTCCAGGGATATTAGCAACCTGTCTTTTGTTATAGAACAGAGATCTAGTATCTTCTGTTAATACATGCAGATAGATTAAAAGCAAATATATTTTTTGAAGTTTAACATTACCTTTTTGCAATGAAAATCAATCTCCCCAGGGATTTCACTGTTGTCATTTTAATCCTTATAGCTGTTTACTCTTAAAGACATAGCACATCTAATTATGCTGTTATTGGAAGTTTTTGTTGTCTCATGCAGTTGACTAGCACTTGTGAAAAATTCTGTTTATATCTCCATGGATCCTGTGGAATATGAGACAAGCTGATATGCAAGTTTAGAGATCCTTCTACCATATTTTGAGGGAATAATACCAGTAGTATATATTTGTAACTTGCTTAGAAAATTATAACAGCAATTATTTATGCTCCATAAAATAAAATTAGAGAGTAAATAATATTAGCAATGCTTATAAAATTTCTTTACCTAAGTGAAAGTTCAAAATATTTTATTAACTTATTGGAATAGAGCTATAGTTGCAAATTATGCTTAACTGAATATTTTTATCTATTCAAGAGATTAAATTATTAAATTACCTCTATCTTTGAAAAGCAAAATGAAGGAAAGTTTTTCACGATCCTTCAGAATTGCTGTATGATTGTTTTCAACTTTCAGTGGTCCCTGCAGGAGATGAACCTTGTATTAATATTTTCAGTTGTAGACAGTAATGGACATTACCTATTGCAGATCAGCATCAATATTTTCATTATTTTGAGTTCATGAAAATTATTACTCAGACCACAGGTCCCCCCCACTTATAAATGTTAAGATTAATGTGGTTTTCCTCTGTCTCAGGATATTTTAAAATACATAGATAATTTCATATTAAAAATTAAAAAAAAAAAAAAGTGATATTTCCCAAAGATGTATAGAACTTGTCTTGAAGAGAAAAAAGAGCAAAACAGACAAGTGCAGCATGCCCAGCAGATGAGGCCGCATGGCCAGGCACCTGCCATGAGCAAGCCTTCTTGCAAGCTTTGGACAGCCAGGGTCAGAACTGGCTTTCAGACAGAAAATTAACCCTTAGACAGCAGCTGCAAATTTTTCCAGTTACCTCTAGACAGCTCAAAGTCTGGTGATATCCTCACACTCAGCAATGCTTTTCATTCATGCCCAGTGCTGAATGGTGGTTTACATTCTGAGTAGTGCAGAACAGTCACTCATCTTCCTTTGAAGTTTTCTCTTCCAATGGCTGTGGCCTTCCCTTGCTCTCTTTCAGTCTTCCAAAGTGTGAATCTCTCTGCTCTGTTCAATTGCAACATGTTTTGCTATCTAAATTCCCGGTGGCAAAAAAAAAAAAGTGCATCACATTATTTTCTGTTCTGACTATTGAGATTGTAAGGCTTTTTAGCCTCTGATTATATATTCATATGGTACTTGGTACAACGAGCCCAGAATTGACTAACATCTTCAACAACCATGTAATACAAGCAAGTTAAACCTAAAAACTATAAATATTATATAAATAGCATATTTGCCCATAAATTAAACTGCTACAAGGAAGTAATGGTGAAGGCTGTAGGCTCCAAATGGTATCATCAGATTTGCTGGTTCAGTTAAAAAAAGAGCAGTTAAACAGATTTGTTTCCACCTCTCCTGCCAGTGATATTTAGAGGACCATAGCAGACTTTCTTGTTGCATTGCCCAAAGTATAAATGTACCTTCCATCTTCAAACTTCGCTGAACAGCCTTTTAGGAAGTGCTGATGTAGTGCCTCAGATAATAAGGGACCTTAATGAATATTAAGAATGCTGCTGAAAATCTGAAAAGTTTTAGGCAAAGAATCTTCAAAAGGGTTTTAGCCACCTTCTCAAAACTGAAGAGTTTACCTTTAATAAAATTGCAATTTGAATATTTGTGAATATTTACCCTTTTAATTTGACTTGAAATTTCTTTCTGAGCATTTTTATTTTGAGTCTTAAGCTACCAAATAAATACCAAAGTTGAAATAGCAGTGCTCTATGTTCAGTTGTACATTTGCATGACATCTCCCTCCACGACTCAGACTTGCATACGTATAGAAAAGCAATGTGCGGATTTGCACATGCACTTTAAAAGTTTTGCGTTAGCTGTGTGAACTCTATTTTGATGGTATATTACAGAGTTATTTTTACAAAATTGCAATGCATAGCATACCTTAACTAGAGTTAAATGAACTCATCATGTTCATTAATAGTGAAATGTCTATATCAAACCTTTTCAGTAAGTAAGAAATACTTTTTGACAGTTTTGATAATACACATCATGACAGAGCCTTTAAGTATTAACACAAAGTGGTGCATTATGTATCACTTAAGTGAAAGATTTCATAATTATCTTATGCTTCATTAGACATCTCCAAGGTAGGCATAAATATTTTAAATACTATCTATATATATATATATATATACATATATATATATGCATATATTTATGTGTGAGTATATATATGTGTATTGTGTCTAAATACAATTATATACAGATACACTTGCTCATCTTTTCCCAAGGCTACCCAAGGCTTATCAAGTCAATTCAATTTCTAAGGTTCTGACTACAGTTTCTATATCTTCTCTACTTTTCTTTAAAAAGATAATTAAAAGATATTCCACTCAATATAAAATGTTCTCTTGCTCTTTTCACAGATCATCAGACATCAAGGAACTTCTTATCTTCCCCATCTAAATGAATCATTAACACTTTAAATAATTCTTGCTGAAAGTACTTTATAGCATATACCCTTCATGGTATATGCTCCAAGGCTGTTTGTATCCTTTTTTATGTACAGGGAAATATTTTTGATTGGGAATTCTAGAATTTTGATTTTGATTTGGAATTCAAAAATACATCTATTCTAAATGTATTAAATACTGCATACAAATAGAAATGTCTTGAAATGACACATTGTTCTTATTTATAAGGTAATTTACTTTTTCAGTCAATCCTTGTACAGCAAATGGAAGCTCACACTACTACTTTTACCAGAAGCAGCAACCAAAAAAACTTCCTGTGTAAGTAATATTTAGAGCTTAAGCCATATTTCTCCACAAATGATTCCCAACAATTTCTTTAGAAAATAAATTA
>VZRO01002434.1:622098-657098 GCA_013397915.1 Daphoenositta chrysoptera
ATAGACTATTGCGGTGACAGTTCTGGACCCACACAGAAGCAAAGTGGACCTCTTTCTTTTCCTGGAGTGTGGAAGGACTTTAAGGACTCTAATACTGACCAGAAATTCCATGTTTGTTAATTTCTTTGTCCCCTCTCTTGAGAAACCTGCGAGGAGGTCTGAGGGTTCTGAGAAGCCCCGGGGGGAGGGAGCATAGGGGAATTGGCAGAAGAAGGAATGTGGTTTTTTTTTCTTTTTACTTTCTTGGTGTAGTTTTTTCCTGTTAATTCTATCTAGTAACAATAAACTATCTTTATACTGTTTAGAAGTGAGTAGGCCTGTTTTGCCATGTTTTTCTCCTAATTTATACATTTATATCTCACAAAAACAAATTAATGAACTGAATCCCAGCTACAACTGGTGTTTCAACTTGTTCATTAAACCCAACCTGTTACAAAAGGGCACCACAGCTGAGAGCATGCTTAAAAAAAATATTTGACTCCTTTTCAGAAATATTTCAGAGTTTGATTTAAAGGTTGTTTTTTTCCTTTGTTGTGAAGTTTTAGTAATCTTCTATGATGATTTAAAATGAGACATTTATTGCAGTATGATTTTTTTTTATTGCAGATGCACTGTTGATTTTGTGCACTACTAATCCTGAATGTAAATTAGCACATTACTCAAAATAACGTTTGTTTGAAAATGTGACTGTTTATCCTTTCTTTTGATAACATAAAGCATAAATTGAAAGAGAAGATTGCTATCATTTGTTTGTTGGTACATCAGAAGGCTAGAATTCCAAAGTAAATATTTGTTTTCAGCCTTTCAGTCTCTACAGATTTAATACCACTTCTCTGCCTTTTATTTCATTTGTCTGTTTATGTTAATTTATTCCAGTGTTCATGTAAACTTATTTAACTGAGTAAGATGAAGTCAAGTTATTGAATGCTCAGCAGACATACAGGAACAGTAGCATGTGCTATCGTAACAACAGGATGATAAGATGGCAACTTCCTGTTCTGGTTTAAGACTACTGAGCTCTTGCATGGTGATAAATAAGGGATCAAAGTCTGATACATCATTTCATACTGTAGGCTTCTCTTAAAGGTTGTATATTTTCCAACTACTGAACTTCTAAAACACAATTAGTCTGAGTTTTTTACTTGCACTGGGAACCAAACTACTTTTTTTCCACTGTTCAAAAATTCCATGACTATCAATCATACAAGAATTTACAAGTCTGGATAGATGGAAAAACAAAAAACCAGATTAACTAATTCCAGTTAGTTAAGTCTGTTCATTCAGCACCTCAGTCAGTGGGGACACATTACCCTGATGCACTATTCTTGCAGCTGTTCCTCATTTGACACAGAGACTGCTACAAAACTACTGTTTTAATTTTGAAACTTTGATTGGAATGTGTTTTAAAACTTTCTTCTATCATCAGATTAATTTTTGCACCAATCACTTGCTTCAAGTACCTTACTCCATTGCCAGGTCCCCAAATGATCCAGCTCCAAGTTCTTGAAAAGAAATTTGAATTCTGTTACATAAGTGACAATATCTCTGTGTCCTGACAGTTTACCTACAACATCTCCATCCAAAAAAATCCCCCACCTTCCTCAGGCTGCCTTTGCTTTGTTCTGCTAATAAATAAAGATAGAAGAAAATGTTCATCATCCCCCTTTAGAAGTTTATTATATTCATAGCATTTGGGTGCAGGGTTCAGTTTCATGATGAAAACCAGGCACTTTGCATTGTCTCTGATAGTGTGCATCAAAGCGAACAGTTTGACTGGCATGTTATCTGCCTCCCACGTTTTAAGATTACTGGTATTTTGCTTCCGGACGTTTATGTTTAAAAAGCTCAGCAAAGCAAGATCAGATAAGAAGGCACATAAAGATTAACTCTGAAGTTCTCATTAAAACCAGATACTGTAATCATAGAAATGAGAAAAATATTTCTCTTCCTTGCACATTTAGCTGTGCTTATCTACAAAATTACTATAAAGACATGCTATATCTAGAAAAAAATAGTTTGAAAACAATTCTTCTGACAGACCCTGCTTGCATATCAAATCATATCTGTCACAAGTCAACACTTCACTGGTACATGGATTTTCAGCATTAATTTGAAATAAATTACTGGGGGGAAGCATGGTGATAAGAAGAACTCTCATTGTCACCTGGTGAAATGCTGTCTTTAGTTGTGCTGTAGGTCTCCTCACCTTGAACTGCTTTTTCTACTATTTAGTCTAATGTTTATTCAGAAGTCAAGACCTTCTAATTGTATATTTTCATACAAATTTGCATAATTATTTACAGTACACTATCACAACATCAAAATTGTGTCTCTATATAACATTTTTTTCCTAGCGTTCTAGACAATTCAGTGACAGTAAGTGACTTCACCAGGATAGCAGAGGATTTTAGTAGAGGGAAAAATGTCAAATCCAAAGTATTTTTTATTTTTAGAGTCGCTATCCAATCCTCACTTGCCTCTATTGTGTTCTTCAGTTGTATCAGTCTTTGTAGGCAATAAATAACTAAATGTTTCAATTTGTTTTGACCTACCAGTCATTTCAATAATTTATGCAAAACTTAGAGTCCCTTGCAAGGGTTACAGAGTATGAAAGGACCTAATAGTTTTCACTCTCCTGCCTGAAGTAACATGGATGAGGCTTTGCAATCATGGCAGGCACGTGGGCTTGTTTCTATTTTTTTTTTAAGGTAACCACTGTTGGGAACCTTCTTATAAAAACATTTCAGCATACTGTTTAGAACTGCTGTATGAATCATAGAATCACTAAGGTTAGAAAAGACCTCTAAGGTCATTGAGTCCAACCCCCAGCACTTCCATGCCCACCACTAAACCATGCCCCTAAGCACCACGTCTATGCATCTTCTAAATACCTCCAGCGCTGACTCAGCCACCTACCTGAGCAGCCTGTTCAGTGCTTGAAAACCTTCTCAATGAAGAAATATTTTTTTTAATATCCTATCTAAACTTCCCCTTGGGCAACTAGAGGCTGTTTCCTCTTGTCCTATTGCTTGTTACTCGAGTGTGGGAACCAACCCCCACCTCACTATAGCATCCTTTCGGTCAGTTTTACAGAGTGATAAGGTCTTCCCTCAGCCTCCTTTTCTCCAGGCTAAGCAATTCCTGCTCCCTCATTCTCTCTTCATAAGATTTGTGCTCCACACCCTTTACCACCTCCATTGCCTTTCTCTGAACATGCTCCAGCACATCAATGTCTTCCTTGTTGTATTGGTTTGAAAACAAACCAGTGGGAGATCGTAAATCAGAATAAAATTTAATAGGAAAAATTAAAAATAAGTGAAATAACACAAGGAAAAGCACTGCCAAAGACAGAGACAACCTGACACCCTGTCGGGGTGGTGGTAGCAGTCCAAACGTAGTAGCTCAGTTGAAGTGGTGATTCAGCAGTCTGGTCTCCAGCTGAAAGTCCAGTGGTAGCTCTTGTCCTCTGGGAAGCCAGTAAACAGGGCTGCTTGTGGTGTTTGCAATCTCAGCTTATATCCAGGATGGAATGCTTGTCTCCTCCCTCTGGGCAGAGCATCCCACAATGGGATGATGTAATTTGTCAGTCATGTGGTAAGGCCTTGATTGGCCACTAACAGAATATTGTCTGGAACGGGTTATCTATGAGTCATGTGGCAAAACCCATTAACAGAAGATAGTCCGGAGGCAGGAGGCAAGCAACACCACCCACCTGGTTTCAACAGTTCATGTAGATGGTGATAGAATACAATGCAACCCAGGACACTTGTAGTGAGAGGCCCAGAACTAAACATAGGATTCAAGGTAAGGCCTCCCCAGGGCTGAGTACAGGGGAACAACCCCTTCCCTAGTCCTGGTGGCCACACTATTTCTGATACAGGCCTGCATGCCATTTGCATGTTTTCACACCTAAATTCTACTAATAGGTACATTTGAAATATGTAATTTGATGTAATAGGAAAAGTACTGTTAGAAAAATATTCAAAAAAATTTCCTTTCAAAAAGATATTTGCTTTGATATTTCATATTAAAAATTTTCCATTTGTGAGTGTTGCGTTTCAATTGCATGTTGAAATAATACAACAAAAGCCTTCTGTTTCCTCTATTAAAAGCTTGCAATGCAATGAAATAGTTAGTTTAGCCCTTTTTTTTATTGGGGTGAACTGGGGAGAAAATCACTGCAGATTTATTTACCTATTTATTAAAAACAATATATTTGAACTCTGGTGAGCTGCCTTTATTAGAGATGACCTTGGGAAAAATAGTCAAGGTTTACTCTTCCACTTTTCCCTGAGGCTTACTTATAGGTTGTTTGTTGCAAGAGAGAACTGAGGTAAGAAATATCTGATGTGGCAGAAGATTGATAACACTGCATGTCCCCATGTGTCCTAGCTGCTCGAAGCAGGTGCCGAGTACACCTTGCTGTCACATGTTGTAAGTCAGTCTTTCAAAGGAGCACATTTGCATTGTAAATTTATGACCAGGACTTCGGAATCTACAGTCAGCCTGTAGGGTTCTCAATTCCAGTCAGGAGCTAGAAAGGATGACAGAATCATAGAATCATAGAATTGTTAAGGGTGGAAAAGACATCTGAAGTCATTGAGTTCAGCTGTTAGCACTGTCATGTTCACCACTAAACCATGTCCCCAAATGCCACAACTACATGTTTTTTGAACACTTCCAGGGAATCGATTCCACCACTCTCTAGGCAGCCTGATCCAAAGCTTGGCCACACGTTCAGTGAAGGAATTTTTCCTAATATCAAAGATAAACTTCATCTCATGAAACTTAGAATTCTAGAGTCAGAGAGGGGCCTTTGTTGGAAGGGACCTTAAAGATCATCTAGTTCCAACCCCCCTGCTGTGGACAGGGACACCTCTTACTAGAACAGGTTGCTCAGAGCTCATCCAACCTGACCTTGAACACTGTCAGAATTGGGACCTCCACAACTTCTCTGTGCAATCTCTTTCAGTGCCTCACCACCTCACACTAAAGAATTTATCCTAATATCTAAACTAAACCTACTCTCTTTCAGTTTGAAGCCTTTCCCTTTCATCCTTTCACTACACGCTTTTGTCAATAGTCTCTCTCCATCTTTTTCCTTCAGGTATTGGAAGGCCTCTGGAAGAGATGTCTGGATGTGACTCCACCACCCTGGTTGTCCTGCACGTGCTGAGTGATGGCACTCAGGATGACCTCTTCCATGACCTTCCCTTGCACCAAGGTCAGACTGACTGGCCTGTAGTTCCCTGGATCATTTTTCTGACCCTTCTTGAGATGGATATTACATTGGGTAATTTCCAATCAAAATGGAACTTCTCCAGTTAATCAGGATGGTTTTTAAATAATTGAAAGTGTCTAGGAAAACCCTTTTGCCTGTTGCCTCATTACTCTCATGGGCCCCATCTGGGCCCTAAGACTTGTGGGTGTCTAATCGGCATAGGTCACTAATCATTTCCTCATGGATTATGGGGGCTTCACTCAGCTCCCCATCACTAACTTCTAGCCCGGGAGGTGGGTAGCCTGCAGAAAACTGGTTCAGATATTAAATACTGAGGCAAAGAAGGCATTAAGTACCCCAGCCATTTCCTAAAACCCTGACAAAACGCTACCTGCTGCATCCAGCGATGGATGGAGAATCTCCTTACCTG
This sequence comes from Daphoenositta chrysoptera, assembly GCA_013397915.1. Lineage (NCBI taxonomy): Eukaryota > Metazoa > Chordata > Aves > Passeriformes > Daphoenositta > Daphoenositta chrysoptera. Next base: position 627,750 of record VZRO01002434.1, read on the forward strand.
TCCTTTTGTTGTCAATGTATTTATAGAAACTTTTTCATTGTCTTTTACCACAGTGGCTAAATTAAGTTCCAGTTTGGCTTTGGTCCTTCTAATTTTCTCCTTACTTTGTAACATCTTGTAGTCCCCACAAGTTACCTGCCTCTCCTTCCAGGGGTGATATACCCTTTCTTTTACCCTGAGTTCCAACCTAAGCTTGTTTAAGCAGAGATCTGGTCTTTTTCCTTGGTCGCTTGTCTAAATGTTTTAATTTGTTTTGATCTATCAGTCATTTCATCATAGCATATGGGGACAGCCTGCTCTTGGATCTTGAGGATTTCCTCTTGAAGGAGGTCCAGCCTTCCTGGAGTCCCTTGCCCTTCAGGACTGATTGCAAGTTACCCTGTTGATCAGTCACATAAACAGGCCAAACTCCTGTCACATCTCTTGTGGACCTTGCCTTATGTATACACATATGTATATGTAGAACCAAGGGTAACTTAAAAGCATAGATGTAAGACCCTTTTCAGAGTATAAATTCTATGTATTTTCTATAGACTGACGCCTTGTGGCAATACACAGACAAAAGAAAGCAAAGAAAAATTACACATTTTAAAATTAATGACAGATTGTTTCTCTGTCATAATTCTGGAAACCTGACTTCTAGGAAAACCTCAGTCAAGCTTGAGGTTACAAATGAAATATATTTTTTAAAAAGAGAGTTGTCTTGATACAGTAAAGACTTCATTTGTCATTCAAGTAAATTGTACGCTTATTAAGACTGGGTGACATCTTAGAGATGGTGGTGGAGCAGACTAAGTAATATAATGTTCCTAAAAGGAATATCCTCACTAATGTGCCTGCTACTGTGACATAGTGAAACTTCATGGAGATAAATATTGCACTGATTCTTCAAAAATATCAGATATGATAAAGTACTGATAGAAGGAAAAAAGGCTAAGGTTCAGTTCACACCAACTGGTATCACTCCAATAAAAGTATTCTTGAGATAAATGCTGTGACATGAAAAAGGGTTTGACAGTTTAATGTCAGTATGGTTATGGTTAGATGGATAATATCTTGATTTTATATATGATCTTTTAAAACCTGCAAAATTAGAAACATGAATGATAGTGTAAATTTCTACATAAAATAAACATTTTTAAACAACCCAGAAAGAGATTGTAAAATACAAATTTTCTACTAGATGCTTTTGCCTGCTAGGAATACTTAGATGGTTTTTTTCATTTAAACTCTACCGCTGGTGGCACTGAAATTGTCAGCATCAGATTCCTATTGCAGCAAGATGTAGCATTTCAGGTTTAGGAAAAAAAAGTACTTTATTATAAGATCAATTTTGATATCAGTGTTCATAAATACAACATTTACTACTCCAGAAAAAGTTCACAGTAGAATGAAATTCTCAGAACATTGTTTTACTTTTGGATGATATTTTTACAAATAGGCATTGAAAAGAGTCACAACTCCATCCAAACCATTATGGACCTCTACAGGGCCTCAGTACATGCAATTTCCAGGATTATTTCATTGTTGTTGTTGTTGCCAGAAGACCATATAACAGCCATTACGAACCAGATAATACATGCCAAAAGTTTCCACCACTCAACTGTGATGAAAATGATTAGGATGTTGGAATTTCAGAATGAAAAATTGTCTGGAAGAAAACAAAAAACTGTGGAGCACTGAAAGAAGTAATCTTTTATCTAACAAATCTGCATCAAATTGTTATGGAGAAAAGAGAAGCTAGAAAAGGTATTGATAGTGTAACTAACAAATGACATTATAGTCCTTCAAGGAAGTCACAGTTAAGAATAGCTTTTCTTAAATGAAAATTTCTCTTGAACAATAGTGTTGTATCAATCATCCTTGACATTTATAATAATAACAAAATATCCTCACGTGTTTTCCTGTGTAATATTGTTTAAATGGCATAATAAATACTGTCATTCTGTGTACTAACAAAAAAGTGCAATCCTTTGTTCTGTGCATGATTGCATTTACACATTATAGAACTATGAAATATTTACAGAGGGAAGGTTAAATCAATACAGGTTTAAAATTTGCACTTCTGTCTCCTGGGGCTTATATCATCTTGATTTAATGAAGTAAAAGGAGAGAGAGTGTTGACACTCAGAAAAAATATTTCGATTCTCCTTTATTGTACATAGAGAGGGTATTAAAATAGAATTTGCTGTTGATTCATACTGTAATTAATTATTGCACCTTTTTTGTTCAGGCTATCATTTGAGTTGTCTCATTTACAAAACATAGAAACTAACTATTAAGCAAAGGAAAAGGAAGAAATGAGATACAGTCAGCAGAAAAGAAAAAAAAATATTACTTAACCCATACAATTGCTTAACCAGTGCTGATTACTAGTGGATTTAAGATTAAAAAGAAAAAAAACAACATTTTTTGAGCTAAAAGAAGAAAAAATTAATTTACCAGAATTTCTTGAAGACAATGAAAAAAACCCCACAACACCCCCACCCCTGAAAATCTCAAGACAATGTGAAGTTTGTAAGTAAAGGAGCATGTATTTATGAATATGTGGTCTTACCTGGTTTCTTGGGTAGTTAGATTCATAAATCAAATTAGCATAAATTATTGTTCAACACACATTTTTCAGATCAGTTCCACAGCCAGATAGGAATATGCCCATTGCTATTCATTAAAGTCTCACTTCCTCCATGCTAGAATTTTTTAATTTTAATTTTTTAATTTTTAATTTTGAATGCAGATAGACAAGATATTCACAGAATATAATTCTGATTTGATAAATCTAAGGATTATAGTTTCATTTAGGACTTTTTCTGCAAATTTTTTACTAATTTTTTAATAATCAAGAATTGTCTAAGATTACACAGTAACATTTTTCAGATTCTTTTGTTCACCAGCTATCAGCTTTCACCACACATTTTTATCATTATCACATTCCTACCAATTATTTATGAAGTATAACAACTTATGCCACAGTTCTGCTCTTTAGTTTTATTGAATGACATTTTGATAAACTAGAAGAAGGAAGAGTAATTTTTAAACCCTTCTAAACATTTTCTAATTATTATTTTTGCACAGTAATATGGGATCTGTTACTGTGGAGTCACTTTTTTTTAGTTCCTTCTGGCAATTGAAATTGATAGTAGGTAAAACTAAGAAGAAGGTCCAACTAAAATGCTTGATTTAATTTACTCTGCAGACTTCCCACCAAAGTACCTGTGGTTTAAGTTTTGCAAAGACAAGAGCTGAATTCTTCACCTCAGAAAGAGATGCTGGAAAGCAGCCCTTCCAAAAAGGACCTGGGGGTCCTGGCAAGTTGAACATGAGCCAGCAGTGCCCTGGCAGCCAGGAGGGCCAACCCTGTCCTGGGGTGCATCAGGCACAGCATCACCAGCCGGGCAAGGGAGGGGATTGTCCCACTCTGCTCTGAGCTGGGGCAGCCTCACCTCGAGTGATGGGGGCAGGTCTGGGCAGTGTAATATAAGATAGACATAAAGCTATTAAAAAGTGTCCAAAGGAGGCCAATGTGGATGGTGAAGGGTCTTGAGGGGAAGCCGTGTGAGGAGTGGTTGAGGTCACTTGGTCTGTTCAGCCTGGGAGGGGAGACCTTAACGCAGTCTGCAGCTTTCTGGTGAAGAGAAGAGGAAGAGCAGGCACTGATCTCTTCTCTATTGTGACCAGTGACAGACCTGAGGGAAGGGCCTGAAACTGAATCAGGGGAGGTTTAGGTTGGATATCAGGAAAAGGTTCTTCAACAATAACCTGGTCGGGCACTGGAATAAGTTCCCCAGGGAAGAGGTCACAGCCTGACAGAGTTCAAGAAAAATTTGGAAAACAGACACAGGGTGTGATTCCCAGGATGATCCTCTGCAAGGCCAGGAGCTGGACTTCAGCAATCCTAATGAGCCCCTACCAATTGAGAATATTTTATCATTCTATGGTTCTAAGCATATTCTGTTTTGAAGTTAGTAGTTGGATTACTAGATAGATTCAATTTTTTGTTCGGTTGTTTTTTTTAAACAATGCATAGGCTTCTCATGGGCTAGAAATTTAGCTGGTGGGACATTTATTTTGGGGGCTGCTTTGAATGAAGAATACATGCAGCAAGAAAGAACTTAATGAAGGCAATTCAGAGGTGTAATTTCAAAGTCCTGCTTGAGAAGCACAGTGTTAAGCATCCATAAATAATGAGAAACACACTACTGCCCACCAACTTTTTACCAATGTCAGCATTTTCATCTCTGGAGCTGTCCCATAGACGTGACAGCAAAAGAAAAGCAAGTAATATCTAAGTGTGTATGTGTGCTGCTTCTCAGTACACTTTCTCCTTACAGCAAAAAAGAAGGTGAAGGCAATGGCGGGAGGGTATTGAAAACCTCAGGATTATTGTGGTACCCCTTTACAGGCCCATGTAAACTCAGAAACTTGCAAAGACATGGTATTGCAGACTCTCTTTAAAACACTAAACCTGGAAGAAAATTCTACTCTTTCAAACAGAAATGTCTTTAAGATTTCCACACACCAGATCACTAGAGACAGTTGCCTTCAGATCTGATTCAAATCAGAATCAGGAAGCTGAGAGTAAGCAGTGAAAGCCAAACTATGAGCAGTCCCTTGGCCTTAAAAAAAGTGTGAAGAATTATTGAGTTTTCATGGCCAAGCTTTTGTAGCAGGTAATGCTACAGGGTTGGCTTCTATAAGAAGCTTTTGGGAGCTTTCTCCACGTCTGGCAGAGCCAGTGCAAACTGGCTCCTAGACAGATGTGGTGCTCATTAAGACTAGTACAGTTAGAAACAGTGGTAACACTTCTGTGATAACAGATTTAAGAAGAAGGAAAAATAAAAGTTACTGCACAGTTGTATTTGTGGCCAGAGTTGGGTGGGAACATGTGAAAGGAACAACTCTGAAGACACCAAGGTCAGTGCAGAAGGAGGGGAAGAAGGTGCTCCAGGCACCAGAGCTGAGATTCCCCTGCAGTCTGTGGTGCAGACCATGGTGAGGCAGCTGTGCCTTTGTGGTCCATGGGGATCAGTGGGGATGCAGAGATCCACCTGCAGCCCATGGAGAAGCCCCAGGCTGGAGCAGGTTAGAGGCCGCAGCAGCCCCTGCTGAGAGCAGGCTATGACCCTGTGGGAGACCCGCAGAGAGAGGAGGACACACTGGAGCAGCCTGTCCCTGAAGGACTGCACCCTGTGGGAGAGAGACCCACGCTGCAGCAGTTTTGGGAGGACTGCTGCCTGTGGGATGGACTCACATTGCAGCAGGTCACAGAGAGCTGTTGCTCCTGAGATGGAGCCACACTGGAGAAGTTCATGAGAGGGAGCCACATGAGAGAAGTTCATGGAGAACTGTCTCCTGTTGGAGGGACCCTACAGTGCAGCAGGGAAATGACTCCTTCCCCTGAGCAGTGGGAGAAATATGTGATGAACTGACCATAACCCCCATTCCCTGTCTCCCTCTACCGCTGGGGGAGGAGGGAGAGTTGGGAAGGGGGGCAGGCAGGGGGAAGATGTTTTGAAGGTTTATGTTGTTTCTCATTATCCTGCTCTGATTTTGTTAGTAATAAATTCAATTAATATCTCTAATTCCAGCCTGTTTTGCCTGTGACAGTACTTGGTGAGTGATCTCTCCTGGTCCTTATCTTAACGAGTGAATCCTTTATTATATTTCCTCTCCCCTGTACAGCTGCAGAGAGGAGTGATAGAGAGGCTTTGGGGAGTGCCTGGCATCCAGCCAGGGTCAAAACCATACACCAGATCACTAGAGACAGTTCTGTTCTGATCTGATTCATATCAGAATTGGGAAGCTGGGAGTAAGCAGCAAGAACCAAACTATGGGCATTACCTTGACCTTAGAATAAGTGTGAAAAATTATCAGGGACAATATTGTGAAGTGACGATTAGTATTAACACTAAAATAGTTTATTTCTATTCTTATTTTGTTTTACTAGTTTTAATACAGAGAAGATTTTTCTGGAAAATGAATAAATTAGGTTTTGAGGTAGCTTATTTTGTTTGCAAGTCGGGGTTTGATAGTAGGGGGAGTTACAGTGGTGGTTTCTTTGGGAAGCTGCCAGAAGCTTTTCCCATGCCCAGCGAAGCCAGTGCCAACAAGCTCAGCAGCAGACCCTGCACTGGCCATGGCTGGGCCCATGGATGATGGTGATAATGCCTCTGGCATAACATAACATATTTGAGAAGGAAAAATTATTGCACAAGAACAATTGCAGCCAGAGAAGAGGGAAGTGACAATATGTGAAATAAACAGTACTGCAGACATTTAAGAGGAGGTAGTCAAGGCACTGGAGCAGAGATTTCTCTGCAGCCCATGGTTTGGACCATGGTGAGACAGGCTGTCCCCTCACAAAGGTCCAAGGTGGGTCAGACACCCACCTATGGCACATGGGAATCCAATTCCATGCCAGAGCACATGGGTGTGACCAAAGGAGATTTTAACCCTGTGGGTATCCCATGCGAGAGTGGGGCAGGACGTGTGGACCCCTGAAATGAGGAGCCTGTGCTGGAGCAGGTTTGCTGGCAGGGCTTGTGACCTTGTGGGGGAAGCGTGCTGGAAGCAGCCTGTTCCTGAAGGACTTCACTCTGTGGAACAGACCCATGCTGGAGCAATTGGTGAAGAGCTGCAGCCTGTGGGGAGGACACTTGTTAGAGGGGTTTGTGTAGGATCGTCCCCTAGGAAAGTGACCCCAGGCTAGAGCATGAGAGGAGTGGGAGATGTCCTCTACTTAATGAGAAAGAAGCAGCAGAGACAACATGAGGTGTACTGAGTGCAACCCTCATTCCCCACCCCCTGTCAGTGTCACTTCTGTCCTGTGTAAGTACTGGCTGATGTAAGGTGGGATGGTAATTTTACAGGTTAGACATGCAACCTATGATGTGATTGGGGAAAAGCAAGCCATTTCACTAAAGGCCATTGAGCAAATCATAACTGGTTTATAACACTGAAAGCAGTTGTTAAGATCTGGATGAGTGACAAAAAGCCCTGTTCTGCATATAAAAATGTTTTCAGTGGGCCCATTAAATGATGAAAACATTTACTCTGTTTTTGTGACTTTCTGGGAAAACAGCTAAAGCATCAAGCACTGACCACAATTTCAGATAGGAAATCGCAAGTGAAGACAGAAAGTTCAAGTAAATTGAGAAAGCACTACTGTATTGATAGCAATACTTGTGATGCCTGTGTTGTTGCATTTCATGCAGCATATATGCAGAACACTTGGTTAATCAATACTCTTCATACTCTACATATACATATACATATCTACATACATATTCTTATGGCTATCTTTTCTAGTCTAACTTTTCTAACTTTTTTCTATTATTCTAGATTTCCCATGTTGTGACAAACACCAGCATAGGCAACTGTCATACATAATAATTTAATTTTTAATTTCACTCCTTCAGACTTAATCCTAGGCTAGCAAATGGGGAGTTTGTTTTTTATAGATGATGAACAAAAGGTGTCATAGGATTCCTTTGTGTCATAGAGTCAAAGTGACATCTTTTTATGGAACAGATTTTAAAAACATAATATTCAGTAAAATAATAAATTCCTGTAGTGCAATACAGAGATTTGAAAAGGATTGCTACAATGGCAAATAGTATCCTCCTGCAATGTAAAGATTGGCAGTGAATTGAGATATTTGTTCTCAGAGAAACCAAGATTGTACCTGTGAAAATGTTCCACTACAATGATTTTGTATTTCATACTGGAAGACTAATGATAATGCAGAATTTTCATGTGAATAGTACTGTGCAATTTTGCTGCTCAACATTATGCAATACTAACTTTTTCCTTTTACTGTCATTATAATAGTGTATTGTGATTTTCTTAAAAGAACAGAATGTGAGTTGAAGACGACAGGCGAGCTGGGATTTAGATTTTGGGGCGTAAATCTCCAACGTTTAACATCTTTGGCAACCTAAATTTCAGATATATTGTTGAAAAAAACCTTAATTTATTTATTATTTATGATAACAACAATGACAACAATGATGTAGTTTTAACTGAGTTAAGAAATCTATGTTTGATAGCATGCTTCCTGATCATGAATTTGCAAGGCCTTTTTCTGGATCTTTTGAAAAAATATTTTAAAAAAAAGAATAACAAACACTAGCTTAACTTGAGAAAATGGACCAAACCTTCATCTCTCAAATGAATAGAACCATTCAACATAATCAAAACCACTGTAAGTTTATTCTTTCTGTGCCATTTATGTGCAGGATCACCTAAAATCACTTACAACAAACAGTTGAAGTGTCACCGTGGAATTTATACTTAAACCAAACAGAGGACAGATTTGAGTACACAGCCTGCACCCCTCTGACACCCTGCCCAAACCAAAACCTCGTGGCAATGACAAAAACCCACAACCACCAGCCACAGGCCAAAACTTCCAAAATGTAAGTCTCTGTGTCTTTTATTCAGGAAGGTAAGTCTGGTAGGAAGGACAGGAAGATGTACGTTGGCTGATGACCACACAGATAAAACCCGGTCTCCTAGGCTGCTCAGTAATATTTATCAGAAGATTGACAATACAATAGTGATTGTTCATTAAATTTAAAGGCAACCTTCCTAGAATCTCCAAAGTAGCCAGGACTGCATCCGAAATTGCAGCAGCTACATGCTACATCACTTGAAATAGCACAAAGGAGAAAAGGTTCCTCTCTTTTATCTCCTGAGTTTTACCTACTTACTTTGCATCCTTTATTTCAAAAGCCTTCTCTCCCCTCATCTTTTTCTCCATTCTGTGAAATATGAAGTAGAGTTGAAAACACTCTGAACTTTCTGTATTTAGGCTCTGAAATTGCTTTTAATTCAACAAATAAATTGATAAATAACATTGTCCTGTGATTATGACTCACAAAAACTCATGCTATATTTCTCACTCCTTTATAATGTCAGCTCATCATTCAAAGAAAATAAAAGTAAAAATTATGGAAGCTGATACTGTGTACCCCTTGTAGAACATCTGAAAAAAAATTCTGTATTTCTCAAAAATATTTGTGAGTGACATGATTACTTTGAAATATTTTTACTTCTTTTTATCAGTTTATATGAATTCTGCTTAGTATTCCTTTTATTTTTCTTTAAATCTATTCAGCCCACAAAGGGTAAAAAACAAACAAACAGACAAATAACCAAAAAAGAAACAACAAATTAATGAAAAAATATGTTTAGAAAATAAAGCACATTTTTAGCAAATAAGTGTTAATACCTCAAATTTAGCCCAAAACCCAAATCATTGCTCTAAAAAGTAGCAAGTTTTTGCCATGACCACAGGACACACATTCTACAGGTTACCTGACATATGGTCTGTTGCCATGAGTAAGAAAATACAAAAGGATTGATAGAAAATACCTTTTTTATTAAAGAGAAGGAAGGAAGATTTGTTTGAACCAGTAAACTTGTTCCTGCACTAAATACATCTGGCAAGGATCAACTGAAGAAATAGACTTAGAGACTATCTAGGAATACAACAGTTTCCATTACCTTAAAGACTGGTGAAATGCAAACAGTATTTTCCTTCCAAAAAGAATTCATTGACCAATTCAAGTACAAAGAAGTCTTACCATTTATTTCAGTGGATCTTCAGAAAGAGGTTTTTATGAGGAAGATGTGTGATATACAGTATAGAAACATAAGCCAGATAACCACGAGATATATATCAGTGTGATTGTACTCAGAAAAAGAAACAACAGAACACTCTGCAGAAAGCCATGCAGAGGCGTAGACAAAATTGATGATTTCCCAAATCTCTCTCCTGAGGGATGAAGCTCTGCTCCCAGGACAACTGGTGATACTTACTCTGCTCCTATGTGCACACAGCGCACTTGAGCAGCTAAAACCAAAGAGGAGGTTTAAATTAGATATTAATTTCTGAAACTGTGAATTGGATAACCATAAAAGTTACCCTGATCAGGAGTAACATTTAAGGAAGATGTTACAGAAGAAGGCCACAAATGTCTGAAACTTTCCCTTCCTTCTTCTGCAATAACTTACTCTTCTTTTAATCTGGTTGCTGTCTCTGGTAGTCTGAATAGATCTGTATGAAATTAATTTGTGAGATGAACCAATGAAACATCACAATCATGTATGAAGGGTAGCCATGTCCTCGTACATCCTCCACGTGCAAATTACAAGAACGGTTATACCTTTAAAAGAAAATAACTATTCTCTTTCTAACAAAGCACTCTCATGTGCAAGTCTGTTGTCCATAGCTTGTTTTTCAAGGTGATTTAAATCCCTGCAGAACTCACCACAGAGATACAACCCCGATACTTCCCATGGGCATTTTGCTGAATCAGCCAATGAATGTGCTCATGCTATACATCATTTTGGCACCAATAAAGAATTATGGGACATCACATGGTCTTGCAAAAATTAATCACTGCTTAACAGTCTGTACTCATGTGTTTATGAAGTCGTTTGAAATATCTGAATGCAGCCATTAGTACTCTGAGGAGAGTGTATATGCAGTTAATGAACCACAGCACTATGTTACAGCTGAGATAGATAGTTTTCAAATTGATAATTAATATTTTGGATGATTGCTTTATGCTATCTGCATTGCAATGATATTTCCAATTGTGCCTAAATACAGAGTAGTGACAGTTGTATTCTTGCATAAATACACAAGCACTTACTATACCAAAATTATTAAAGCAGATATTTATATCTAAGTATAAAATTGGGCCAAATCCTCTTCAACTGCACCAAAAGTACATAGTTAAACAATAATGCCCTAGAAATCAGAGAATAACTACAGAATTTTATTAATGAGGCTAGATTAAGTCTCACATCTTTCTAGTCTACATTTCTTTTCAAATGAACAATTTGAATACACTTCTCTAGAATGTGGTGACATGCACAGAAAATTTTCTGTTTCAGAAGCATTTAGCTACATCTCCTTTAATGTTAATGGTAAATCTTCTGTGTACAGTGAGGCACATTTTTGTGTAATTCAGACCACATTTAATGGAGTTGGATTTGGTGTAGGAAAGGAAGATGATTGTTTTGAAGAACAAAGCCAGCAGGTTTTTTATTAGACTTCTCAAAAAATAGCCCACCTCTATGCGTTCACCTTTTTTATACACTTCAACTTGTATAACTGAACATCAATTAGCCTTCTCACTAAAATAAAAGATATGGGAAAGTGGAGATTCCATACTCTTGAAAAGCTGTTTGCACGAATATATTCTTCTGTCAAGCTGATTATCAATATTATACTTTATTTTTAAAGTGGAAAAGATGGTTGGTGAGGTTTTTTTAATTGAAACAATTGAATTCTGGTGTAAGAAGTGCCTTAGAATGAGTGTTTGCAGGTTACTCAAAAATTTCAGGGATGTGAGACACTTAGTATGCTAAGATATGGGAAGATTGTTAGAGACACCTAGCCCAGAAATTGAGTCGCTCATTTAAATCAGTTGTACAAGCTTAAAAGTATAAAAGATATTGAACACATGTATTTCAAAATTTAGTCAAAAAGGACAAGCATTTCTAAAAATATCATCTGATCTCACTGACCTGTTGCACATATGTCTATTGGAAATCAATTGAATATATAAGCCTATTTCTATGAAGAAAGTTTTTTACAGTTTGCTTACTGCTAAAGTTATGTTTACAAAAGTTTTAAAAGTTAGTAAGAAAATTTCTTTAACCTGAGCTAAAATTTTTGGCAAATAGCTGCCATTAAAATATAAGATTGACCGAGTAATGATGTAAATAACTACATTTCCCTAAAAAAAGGAGATGTTGGAGAAATATCTGTTTGCATCTTCAGGAATACTTCCCTTAACTCCCAGTTTTCCACCTCTGCCTTTCTGCAGGCCTATATTGCTGTCCTTTGGCTCTTTATTGCAGCTGGTTTTCATGTTCCTGTTTTGGTTTCCAAAGCGCATTGTAACCCTAACCTTGCTCTTGCACTTATGCTTACATTTCTTAATGAAACCGTATAACATCTGCAAATTAGACCTAAGGCTTTGCTGCTTTTCTGTTTTGGTTCCTAATATCCTATGAAGTGCCAGAACACAGTTATATACACACTTATATCTATATAACTTTTTTTTTCTTTTTAATATTAGTCCTTGAACTAGTGAAAAAGAACATTTTCCATTTTATTTTCCTCATTGAAGAAATTTAGTTCTTTTAAATTGTTTTAAATATGAATTTCACTTTAATAAAACCATATTCTATGCAAGAAGTAATACTGGGTTATTTAGTCTAACCCTAGTTTTTTGAAATATATGTAATGGCAAAATCCCATTGAGGAATACTAAAGGATTTCTTGTGATCTCCACTGTTAATAGAGCTTCTCTCTGGAAGGATCTGGATGGACAGATTTGGGGGCAGGCTTAGCCACAAGCAACTGGAGGTGCCAATACTGCACATCTTCCCAGCAGCTCACTCAGGAGTGCTGCTGCCCTGCTTTGCCAGCTCTGCCCTTCTCCCCTGTTCCCAGAGGAGCGGGTCCTGCTGGAAAGCCACAGGATTTGTTTCAGGACCTCAGTCTTCCAGCATTTGATGGAAGCCCAGGCAGTCCTTGAGTTCTTGAGTAACTTGGCAAACACACTCTTTCAACAAGCCATGTCAGGCTCAATGAATAATTTTTTTTTTTTTACTGCTAAAGCTTTTTTTTGGCTTTAAACTGTCTGATGAACTGAGTATAAAGCAGTTTCACACCCAGCAGTTTCAGGTTTTATAAAAACACAACATACAATATTCTGTCAGCCCTGGAATATTATTTTCACGCTACCTAATCCTAGACAGATGCCTAGTCTAGTATTCATACTTAGCTCCACTGCAAGACTTTCATTACATATAAAAGAATGTCTTCTGAGCTTTCTTCACAGCACAGTGAAATTTAATTGCAACTGTCTTACACAACATGTAAAGCAGTTTTGAAAACAGGTTTTATTTATGTAGGAATGACATATTAAAACTAAATTGTAAAAGTTATTAGGGCAAAAATTTACTTACTGTCTTGTTGCGGACACCCAGAGATGGACATGGACATCAAGCCTACCTCTGGCTTTTAACTATTACATTAGAGTTTTTTAACATTTTAATAGAGTATACAAAATGTATCTCAGTTACTATAATCAGCTATGTCTAATTTATTCAGTAATTTGGATGACTAGGAGCAATTATAATATCAAAGGAGTTGATGGAGGGCACTCAGTCTGTTGTAAGTCATTCAGGGATTTATTCTGGAAAAAACTTTGTTTGTTACTCTGGACTGAATGTCCTCACAAAGAACACAGCTGGGTGCTGTCTCAGGAAGAAGTGATAGCTTGGGCTTTGCATCTGCACTGGCAAGCACATGGAACTGAGCTATTGGTTTAGCTTTCCCCTGAAAGAAATCTGGATTGTGTGGTAGCAACTGGGACAACAGCTTCAAAATCATATTTTTGGTCTGAAATAAAATGCTAAAATTCGTTTTGAATTAATTTTTAAATTTGTTGTGTTCTGGTTTTAGCGGAGTCTTAATTACAAAGTAAAAAAAAAAAAAAGCAAGTTTTTGTATTGACTTTATTATTTCAGCTTTGAGCCCTGGCATCGGTCAGAAACCACAAAATTCTATGAGGATTTCACAAGTTTGTGTGTGATTTTAAAAGCTCACTGAAAAAAAAAAAAGGGAAAAAAGCAAACTCATGTTTTCTGGGTAAAGATTAGAGCCACATAAATGCATACTTGATTTTGACATAAAAAGCTAACAATATTTTCATAAACTGTGTTTCTTCAGAAATCTTTGGAAGAACCATATCTTATTTCCAGGACCAATTACACCTAACTGGGAGAAGGGAGGTTATTGTTAAAACTGGATGTTTTCCAATTAAAAGCTTAAAAAAAATATGTCAAAAAATGCAGTGTATTAGCTGATCTTTTACTGTAGTATCTTTGTTAGGTTTATTTTCTAAAGATCTTTTGAATGACAGTAGTTTCAACAAACAAAAAGTTTCAAAACCCAAAATTTTTGCAAACGGACCCGCTACTCAGGAACATCTCAACAACAATTCACATTCATGTACTCAGGTAGATGTACTCTTCTGAAACAAAACTTATGGTCTCACTGCTTCACTGTGAAGATATGCTTCATAAAGATATGCTTTCCTAAAGCTTCTCTTTCCTATTACCTGTCAAACCATATGCAGTGCAAATTGAAACACTCCACACAAAAAAAACCACCTCAGCAAGTCTTTTTTGATGACATAACAATTTTTTCCCAAATTTTCTTTGAGTCTTGTCCATTCTGTTTTCTAAACCCAAAAAATTAAAAAAAAAAAAAAAAAAAAAAAATTTTGTGAAAGTTTAAAACAAACCCTAAAAGTCAATCAAAATAAATATATAGCTTGCTTTGCTAACACAAACACGAGGGTATCCCACAGTGAAGAGCTGTGAAAAACTGGTAGCATCAGACATACAGGATGCACGTAGTATCTTTGTGGACATGAAAGAGAAGCCAGCCTGTATTTTTATTTTGTTGGGCCTTCAAGGGGTCTTTACAGAATCAAGGAATCGTAGAATGTTAAGGGACTGGAATGGACCTTAAAGACCATCTGGTCCCAGCTTCCCCTGCCATGGGCCAGGACACCTTCCACTAGACCTGGTTGCTCAAGACCTTATCCAACCTGGCCTTGGACACAGCCAGGGCTGGGACATCAACAACCTCCCTGGGCAGTGTGTGTCTCACCACCCTCAAAGTAAAGAATTTTCTCCTAATATCTAACCTAAATTTCCCCTTTCAATGTGTACCCATTACTCCTTGTTCTGTCGCCACAGTTCCTGATGAGAAGTCCCTCTCTGGTTTCCCTGTAAGCTGCCTCCAGAGAGTTGTACAAAATATTATAATGCAGTTAAATAAATAATATTTGTTTTTCAGTCATACTTTCAAAATTGAATTCCACTTTCAAGATATTTTTAAAGGAAGTCCTTAAGGAAAAACAAAACCCAACCTCATCCAGGGATGTTTATCCTGGAGAGTTCCCTTCCAGACATCAGTTATGCAGGGCATGACAGATAACTGCCTGTTTAAGAACCCTCATGAAGCTTTCTATTAAAGAGTTTGCATTTAAGAGTGAGAATGAAGGCAGTAGGAGAGGGTTCATATGACACAACTCATGCATGTCTCCTTTTATCCACAAGCAAATGAACTATGAAAGAATCACGGAGCACAACAAGGACACAGGAGTATGTGAGCAACTGTGTATAACAAGCTGAAACTAACTACATATGAAAACTGGCAGTTTGAGACTACCTTCTGAAAAAGAGAACAATGGGGACGAAAGCAAACCTCCCAGGCTACTTAAGACTGATAATGTTTGATTCCCAATTAGTGGTAGGTAGAGACTCTTTATTCCAGCCCTCAAAATCTTAAAGGAGGTATAGACAAAGGTACAGGATGAAATAAAATAAGTATTTTCTT
Source organism: Daphoenositta chrysoptera (assembly GCA_013397915.1). Classification (NCBI taxonomy): domain Eukaryota; kingdom Metazoa; phylum Chordata; class Aves; order Passeriformes; genus Daphoenositta; species Daphoenositta chrysoptera. The sequence continues at coordinate 643,189 of VZRO01002434.1, forward strand.
CTTTTAACGAATGGAGAACTACAGCAAGAATACATATATTTCTTCACAGCATATTATAATATAAGGCAACTTACTGCAGGATCTGAGATGTGTTTTTCCTTTAGAATGTGTCATAATGATTTTTTTCTCCATTTTTCTATGTTTCTTTGATGACTTCCTTGCAGCTGCCAGACAACAGTGCATTTCTATCTGAAGCAGCAAAATAAGGTGGGAAATAATTTCCTCATGCTATTTCTGTATTGCTTGTAAATCTAAGCCTTCCTAGGCACAAACTGCACTGCATGGGCTGGGAAGTGAATACAACCTCATATACAATCATTTCATGCCTCAGTTATGCTTGATTTTTCATGCTCTTTGAACCTTAATTTAACTGTGAAGTTCACTTAATTAGAATTTGGGCTTTGGGAGTGCTTTTAAAGAATGTGTTTGTGTTTTGATTTGTTATTTAATCTTGTTTTCCAAGGGTAATGAAGAAAATCAGGATTGAACTGAGTGGCCAAGTATAGCAAAAGGAATTTCTTTCACATTTCCTTCATCCTTACTTCATTAAACTGTAATATTTCCTTGTTTGAGGCATTACTACTTTTATTCCTTGTAGAGTACTTGTGGCTGATATGCCTCATCCCAAGAAATTATTTCAATAAAATGCAGACTTCAAGTTACCTCTAAATTTAACTGCAGTACTCTATCAAAAAGAACTTAATAAAATAATGAATTTCTGAAATCCACAACTTGTCAATCAAATAATAATAACTTATATTTCTGAGCAAAGGTAAATAAAAGTTACATGCCCGTCAGGAAAAAAAAAAATAAATCAAGAGTTTTGAAATAAGTATAAGTTCTCTCATCATCTCTAATTGTCACTTGCTGTAGATGTCAAACTAGTAGAGTAGCAGAATCTAATTTCCTTGTTTGATTCACCATGAAATTAAACTGAACTGACAAGTTTTATTTTCACCTGGCAAATTCTTCCAACACTATTTAAATCTAGCTAATCAAGTACAGTTATCTGCTGCACACACTTGTCTCTCCTACCACACCTCTGATTTGCAGTATCCCACATCCACTGCTTCCTCTGACAGCCTGGCATTGGAATACATTTACAGTCTTGCAAGGTGTAAAGGAATGCATGGACATAGTTAGCAAAACTACCAGTGAATGTATAAAGTCAGAGATCTACTTCTGAAAGATGATGGGCAGGAAGGAAAAATAAAAGTTTTAGAAGTAGGGGAAGCAAAACAAGCATGCAGACAAAATCTCTAATATTATATTTAATTCATTCCAAAAATTTCTAATGTTTTTTCTTCATAAATAAGTAGTTTATTGCTAATACTTTGCTAGTCAAAAATATAGGAAGCAATAATTGATATCTAAAATGTCTCATATTCCTTATGTGTCAAACATATCAGGTGTAGTATATCCATTACACAATGAATTTGGGGTCAGACTACATAAAAGGATACCTCTTAATTGGGTGAGCTGTAAACCCAACTCTAAGAACTCTGATTATAACAACTCAGCTGTAAAGAGATGAGTCTGTATATCCATAAATTATATTTTCCCTCAATAAATAATTCAGAATTTGAAGTCAACAAAATAGTCCAGTAGTCACATACCCCTCTGAAACAGAAGACGACTAGGACTGTGTATAATCTGAAAGATATTTGACCTCTTGTACTCCCTTGTAAATTAAAGCTTCTCTCCCTTTGACGTTGAGAGCAGAGGCTGTGACGCATGCTGTAAATAGTGAGAAGGAGTCAGTGTGTAGTTGTCTGCAAACTCATAAAATGTGATTATGCTGGGGAGCAACCTGCTGGGAGCAACCTGAAGCCTCTGTTTCCTCCTTCCTAGGACAGAAGACACACAGAGCATCAGAGAGCAAAGTATTGGCTCCTCAGCTCCCCATTACACACCCCTTTTACCCGTGAGAGGAGGGAGTGACGGGTCACTGGGCTGCAATTTCTTCTTTTCAGCTCCCTGCCAGTGAGGCAGCACATTGCAGACTGTATTCCTAGGGCAGGACCAGGTTAGCCACTTTGATTTAGCAACTGCTTTCTTGGCAAATTTCATCCAAGGACAAACTGTTCTTTTGTGGAAAAAATCTGCAAAAATGTTAAAGGGAGTGAAAGACATCAAAGGGATTATTTAACTATTATCTTCACCATTAAAGAAACACAGTTACACTTATTTTAGCTCACTTATAGTGTAATTTGCTTTACACTACTCCTTCCCACCCAGCAGGTTTCTTCAGTTAGAAACTGCCTGACAACCTCAAGTTTCCCTTCCAACAAGGTAAATCTGCTAAATGTCAAAGAATAAAGGTGGAATAATTATATATGGCAAAGAATTTACATTAGACAAAGGAGAAAATTGTCATCTATCTTTGGACAGGATGAAGAATTCATTCCCTTGAATCAATCAAGAAGTTACAAACAATTTCATAATTACTCTGCGTCTAACCACAGTGCCATTCCAAATAGATAGCTGGGTCCAAAACTTATTGTGGAGATACACTTGACTATTTTGTGGGGAGAATTTTTTCAGGTTTTTAAGATGTGAATATTCTGCCTCCCAGCCTCCATGCAAGCTCTTAACAGCTTCACACACTTTTGTTCCTTCTTACCTATCTTCTTTACAACTTCTTTTTCCTCTAGCAAAGAAAACAATTCACCTCAGCTCAATAAGCTGTGAACACTTCTTTCCTCCAAGGCTGCCAAATTGTTTCAGCTAAGACCACAAAAGTCTGTTGTTTCCAACATTTCCTAGCTGCAGTGATTTCCTTTCCAGGAACATTTCCGTTGCCTTCTGTCTTTCTCCATCAAGTTTCTGTGAATTTATTCCCTACTTTTGGGAAATCCAAATCCCTACATGGCAATGCAACAGAAGGGGCCTTTAACAGATTATTTTATTTTAAGAAACTTTAGTGTATTTAACCAATCTCTCCAGAATTTCAACTTTATATTGCAGATATTAAAGGAAATTTAATTACTGCAAGTACTGAAGTTAGTACAAGATGCTGTAGAACTTCCATAGTTTTAAAATAATATAATATTCTTATAGTCTCCTGAGAGTTAGTAAAATTATTTGTCTTTTAAAAAGAAATAGAATTTGGGAGTTATTAAGAATAGAAGAGGTTTTAAAAAATTACATTCTGTGTTTGGAAAAGGAAAAAAAGAAAATCAACCAATTATAGAAAGTTTTATTCCCTGTACTACCACTGTTAGTGTACTACCAGAGTTAGGGAAGCAGTCTTCTCTTAAGATATGGACACTGCAATAAGGCAGATTCATCTAGTACTAGCCAATGAAATGTAGCTGAAAAAGCAAAAAAGTTGCATGTAGTTACAAAACACACTATTTCCTGAAACACCACATGGTTCAAGAAGCAAAAGAAACACAACGTACTAGAAAAGACTAAAAATTCAAATCTTGAAAGCCAAAACACACTGTCCTTGCTTACCCAAATACTTCTAACTAATTCCATATGACAGCCTTCCAAGCGTGGTTGGCAGACTTGTGTGTATGCATTTCCTTTTACAGAATTTGAATAATCAACAACACACAATCACACTTTCCAACAATAAAAATAGTTTAGAATTTAACCCTGAGTTGACATCAGACTTAAGACTGCATATTTGTGTCCTAAAGAACAAAGAGCTGAGTTATCTTCATTTATTTCATCCGATTTCATGTTGAATTATTACCTGTAGATGTTAACCTTCCACCATTACAGGTAACTATAATGTCACTGTAACTGACTCTCCATACTGCAAAATCAGTTAAGCAAAAAGGTGACCAGAAGCTTTTAATGGGGATGCTCCAATAAATCCTCATTCTACTAAAATGGAGAATGCCAAATTTATTCATGTTCTAAATTCTTTCGTGGTCTCCACATTTTTACTTCTAAACTGCAGATACATGTGTTTAACAGATGACTGTTAGATGGATAGAAAACTGTCTGGATGGCCATGCCTGAAGAGTTGCTCAAAACGCAAGTGACAACCAAAAATTAGTAGTATTCCTCAAGGATCCAGTACTATTTTGGATCTTCATAAATGACATAGCAGGTGGGATTGACTGTACCCTCAGCAAGTTTGCAGAAGACACCAAGCTGAGTGGAGTACTTGAGGGAAGGGACAACACTCAGAGGGACCTTGACAGGCTTGAGGAGTGGAAACATGCTCTGTGGAGACCGTATTGCACCTTTTCAATATCTAAAAGGGGCTTATAGGAAGGACAAAGCCAGACTTTTACCAGGTCCTAAAATGATAGGAGAAAGGGTAGCAGCAGATTTAGACAGGATACCAGGAAGAGGTGAGACTGAAACAGTTTGCTGAGAGAAATTGTGGAAGCCCTGTCGCTGAAAGTGCTCATAGTCAGGCTGGATAGGATTTTGAGCACCCTGATCTGCTGAAAGATGTCCCTGGCCAAAGCAGTAGAGTTAGACTAAGGCCCCTTCTAACCCAAATCATTCTATGATTCTATGATTCATGTAATTCAGTATTGTTACATTGGTGATGGCCTATATGATCTATAGTGTTTAAATTTCTTAAGAAGAAATAAGCAAAGGAAGTCCTCTTCCACTTAATGGGAAATAAGGTTGCCCAAATCTATACTAGCTTTAAAAAATGAGGGTAAAAGTGAGGAAAGGTGTCAGGAAACTATAGGTCTTAGAAGAGGAGGAAAGTCCCTGAAACCAGTTCTATTCCCTAATGTCAATGAGAATGTTAGCAATTAATTTTTCACGGCGTTTTTTCATTTTAAATAAATATCCTTCAAGCACTGTTTTCTTTTTCCTACTTACAGTATATATTCTTTTGGGTTAATAAGGGCAGTGGAGCTAATTGACAGGCTTTATATTGTTACAGTACATAAGAGGTTTTAAAAGAAAGTAAAGGATAAAATACCAATAAAAGGGGAAATATTCTTCAAACTTCCTATTGATGGATGTTATTGAAATAAAAAATATGCATTTGGTATTTTAGGGAAAAATCATAACATGGTTTATGTAATCCTTCCTTAGACATTCAATAAGGTCATGTTGATTCAAAGCACTTCTTAATGATAAAAATCCTCAATAAGCCTTGCATTATGAGCCAAGTAATTAAAGGCAAAAGAAAAAGAAGTTGATTGCGTTTTTTTTTCTGTCAGGAGGACCACGACAAACATATATTTTAAATTCAAAGTGCAGCTGCATCAAACATGACGTGCAGATTTCCTGCAATTAACTCAACAAATTCATCACTCTGCCTTAATTACAATGCCACTAGCTAGCATTAACTTGAGCTGTAATTCCAAGATGCAGAAAGATGTTCCTGTCCTCCCACAGGCTAATCCTGTTTCTGCTTTGTTAATTTGTTAAGTTGGTTTGTTTTGTTGGTGGGGGGTTTCTTGTTTGTTTTGGGGTTTGAATTTTTTTTTTAATAGGGGGCAGTTAAGAGGGTTACTTTGTCATTTTGTGGGGGCTTGGGGGTTTTTTATGTGGATCTATTTTGTTAGCCACTCTACAGTCTGATTCTAATGACTGTTAGCCTCACATACAGGAACTCTAGTTGGAGGGGAACTATTTAAATTGCCTTCGCCTCTCAAGGCCATTTTAAATTTACATTCAAATGCAGCATCTATTTTCATTTTTATTGCAAAAACACATTTAGAGAACATGGAACGAAGGATTTAAAAAAATTATTTCAAAGGGAAAGCCTTCTTAGACTCAGAATCACATATAGCTGTTTAAACTTCTGATCGAATACAACCTTTTCAGCATGCAAAATGATACATGTGAACAAGACAAAAAAGGTTATTTGAGTCATCATTCACTGCAACACTGGAAAGATGGGTATGGATGATTTGATATAATGCTTTGCCTCAAATCTGCATTATAGGTTTTTTTCCCACATAAAGTGTGTGGTGCATGATTCAGGTTTCAAACACCCTTACAGAAGGTGTAAAAGGATAGTCTAAACAATATTCAACAGACAATACTTCTTTAACTATCAAAAATTAACAAGTTGGCTATGCTGATTAAATTGAATGACTGGCATGTGGCAGATCATGAAGGAACATGTCTTAAAAGAAGATTTGTACAGTGAATTTCTTTAGAAAATTCTGTACAATGTAATAGCTGCAAACCACCCCCTCAAGAAAAAAAAAAAAAGAAAAAAAAAAAGAAACCCCACAACACGTGCAAAAAAATATTTAAACAAAAAGATAATTCAAACTTAGAAGTGAATTAGGAAAAACAGACTTCAAAATGAAACCTAGAATTTCATGAACATGTATTAAAGAGTACACAAACGCATTTTTAAATGCCTGTTCCTCTTTATATGTTCAAATCTCTCAAGTATTTTAAATTACCTCTTCGCTCTTTTTTTAAGTCCTTATTTTCAACAAATAGCATAAGATAGTGAAGGAGATTGTAAACCTTTTCACTTTTATGGGAGAGTGGAAAGTAGGAGTAATTGTTCAGTCATCCCTCTTATTCAGAAGAGGCTGACATTTCTTTTTAATGGGGAAGATAACTGTCACACAATAAGATGGGCACTGAAATTAAGTTTAGTATCCTAAACCAAGAGATGTATCATACAATCTTCTACTTAATTACTGCTTTAGCAAATAAAGCCATTATAGCAATCTTTATGAAAATGAGCTCAAGAATACACACACATTTGAAACAAAAATTGAAATACCAGTGTGGTCAGAAAAATTATTTCACTAAATAAAATTATGTTAAGTGTTTATCTAAGAACTTAAAAACCACCCACTCAAAACCTTGAAGAGTATACCCTGAGTTATTCTGGTGCTGTCCCCAAAGCCTGTTGCATCTTTGGAATAACAACCTTTAAAAAAATGTAGTATTATGCAATTTAATCTTGCTATCAGAGTGCACAAAATTAAATAATGAGTTAGAAATCCTTTGATTTCTGACTCTTTTCTCAGCTTTTAAGCAAAACTGGGAGTAAAACTGACTGAAAGCTAGTAACATAATACGTCTGTTTTCATCTATTCTTCTAGTCAGAAACACTACAGAGATATTCAAAAGCCGTCTGGACACAGCCTTGAGTGACATGCTCTAGGAGACTCTCTTTGATAGACTAGATGACCTCCAGTGGTCCCCCCTTTACCCTTTCTGTGATCCTGGTAAAATGATTTCACTGCTCACAGCAGGGACAGTCAACTCTCCTTGAGGTCTGCTTATGTTTCCTGAATATACTCAATATCTATGAGCTAATAATTGTGTGACAGTAAGAAGAGCCCTGGGAATATTAATTCTCTGTGTTTAGCATGGTCTTCTTACCTTGGTGTCATAAAAACTCTGAACTGTTGGTGTCAGCCCCTCATTTACAGATCTAACATTGCTTAAGGATAATGGAAAGCCTTACACAAACTTGTAAAGCTTAAGAAGACAAAGACCTTTTAAATGGGCATTTTATGTGAGCTACGTGAGGGGTGAAGCCTCCAGTAACAGTCCATATTTCATGGGGACTTGGTTTGCGTGAAATCATCTCGGTGTCATCTTTCACACATAATGCAATATCAGTTCATTAAAATTCTCAGTGCAGCACTGAACTTGGTCAGACTGAAATGGGGCTGACAAACCTCATGTCTGATGCACAGATAACCAGACCTTATGAAGGTGAAACTAGTTTTCAGTATCTGTACTGTTCACTTGATTGATTCCATCTTAGAAGTCACGTGGCTTAATGTTTCCTTCATGGCCTGCCAGTGTCATGCAAACATGACCTGATAACACATTGTCAGGAGTACTCCAGAGAGCTCACAGCAATCTAAAATCTTTTCACGGAGTGTGAAGTTCCATCTGAAATGTGCATATTTGACAAGCAGTTCCTCTTCTTCTATCTGTCCCTTTCATTTTCAGAAAGTTAATCTTCTGTGCTCCACTGAATCTTGTGTCAAAACAAGCTGGCCCAAAAGTGCATCAGGTGGCCCAATATCACTGGGGACAGACAGGTTTCCTTTTCCATCCCTGGCCAGCAGCATGAATGGGAGCAGCAGTATGTTGTGCTGGTCAGTTCCTTTCAAGGAGATGGAATTTCAGGAATCAGGATAAAAATCCTCTTGAATTCACTTCTATTACTGTCTGGTCTTTAGGTTTAGGCTCGGGTACAGAATATAAACCATTTTTCCTCTTGAAGAGGTGTTGTTAGCAGGTGGGCCGTGCTGTGTATGAAATCTATTTTGCCCATGTAACCTCCGTACATAATCGCAGTATACCCCAGAACAATTTCAGGCAATGACAAGTTCCATGGATTATCACAGCAGTGCTTTGCTACACCTCTAGCACTCAGCATTTTGCTGTCTGTCTGTCCCAACACTGTCAGGGATGACCTTATCTCTCACACCACGCCAATCAAATCTGTATGATAACTCCAGCTGGCTCTGCTATTTATATTGAAATAAAACAACCAGTTTCTACGTGCACATACCCAAATGTCAAGCCACAGGAATTTGTGTGGCCTACAATTTGCTAGTCATTCACTAACCTCTCCTGCATAAATTACTCCTGAATTTAAAACAGTAATAACTTAGTTTTTATGTGAGAAAGAAAGGTTTGCCCACAACATCTCAGGAATTGCCCTGGTATCTCACAATTCCCCATGCAGCACATGTTTACCCTTGCTCCTGGAAATAGTCTGGGAGAGAAAACTCCAGAGAGACACTCTGAGTTACAGAAATCCATTCCTAGGTCAGCTTTAACACAACTCTGTCTCTCTTGCTCCATAAATCACCCTGAAGGAAACTTCCCTTTGTTGCTGCAGCTATTTGACAGCAACTCTATGTTGGTTTTCTGGATTTGCAGATATTCAAAGTAATTTTTTTTTTGCATTTTCTAATTGTTTGATAGATTAAAAAAAGAAAAAAAAAAGAAAGAAAAAAGTGAAAAAAGGAAGGATAAAATACAAATATTTTATTTCCAGACCAAAGGGCTGACAGTGCAGTTTAAGCAAAGCCGCTGACCTTGGTGCAAACACTAGGCAATGCTGCACAATACAACACACCAAGGAAGGGATTGCAATTGAACTGTTTAGATTGTATCAATGACGTTTCAAAAATTAGCCTGGAGCACTATTAATTTTCTTTATTCTTTTATATGTAGTCAAAGGGAAGTTCTGTCAAACACATTTTGGTAGACAGTAACACACAGGAGAAATCAAAGTTTCCTTGCTTTAGCTGTTCTCGCATCTGTTTTCTAGTGACAGTGTAATTTTGCTGGAGTGAGTGATGAGGGATTTTGCCTTTTGAGATGTGTGCTTACAGATAAGAAGACAGGAAGAGATTGCCCAGCATTCACATTTTCACTCCCAAACCTATGATGTCAGTGTTTTATCTTTCAAGGGTTGGATGCAAACCATGGAATTAAAAAGTGGAACCGTTCTCAAACCTTGACTCTCAGAGAAGACAGCAATCTGCACAGAGGCTGAAAGACATAACTGTATGCCATACACAATGGGCAGCATCCTTTCTTACACATTCACAGATCTGCTAAACATTATTAAACAAGCACTAGCTGCACAGTGCTGTGACGAGTTGAGTTTTAACAGGAAGCAAGAGCTGCTTTTCTAAGCATTTGAAAGGGGGTAACATGGAAGAATGAAACAATGATATTTTATTTCCAGTCTAGCCTACAGCAGTGACTTGACAGTGAGACCAGTGAACTCACTTAAAATTATTGTGAAGCTACCCTGAGGAAAAAAAATCATCAAGATGGAAGAGCAGAGCTAAAACATAAAACAAGTTTTTCAGCAGTACAGCCATCCCCATTAATCACACCAGCTGAAGGACACACTTCTGTCCCCCTAAACTCCCTTTAAAATTACTATTTATAGTATGTGTCATACACTCAGCTAGATCTACCAGGCCCTTTTTTAGTATTTAATCATACAGATTATTTTCAACACACTACTGGATTTTCCACATTCAGTTGCAGAAATATTACATAAAACAGTGCACTTGACCACAGCTTGTCTGAGATTTTAAAATTTAAGTTCCTTGTAAGAGAACAAAGTCCAACGGTTACTGAAAGTCAGCTCTTCTAAATTAAAAACAAAGAAACAAACAAAACCACCAAAAAAAACCTGAACAAAAAGATAATCCAGAAGACAGTAAATATTTCCAAAACTAAATGTCTAGCCATATATCAAAGCAATAACTCCTATGTAGCTCACATTACATTATGTAACTCACATGTACAAATACTGGTAATTGGCAGGTAAAAATTGGGATAGACAATTGAAATACCCAGTCCAGTGAGCCTGCTGCTCAGAGACGTTCAAATTCCTCTGAATCAGGTCCTCAAGACTAAATAAAACTTAGAATAGAAATAAAATGCTTCGGACATGAAGGAATTGAAGCACTGGTTGATTCAGCCATTTTGTCTGAGTATCTGACCTGCTAGGTCCTGATGGTTCTGATAACACTGATGTCAACAATGAAGATTATTTCTCTTGTGATATGCTTTGAAATCCTCAATTAGTGTTTAGAAATCTCTAACACATATTCACTGTTTTTTGGCCCATATCAGAAATGTGGTGTTTAGACAGATGTACACTATTAAAGTCATACCTGTGGGGTGCAGGAGCTAAGAAGATCCAATACTAAGTTAAGCATGATGAAGCAAAGTCTCTTTTATCCCTAAGTGTACTTCAACCTGCCTTAAATCACTTCATAAATTATAAATCCCCTCTGTATTGGATTGTAAGAGGCTATTTCTGCTTGGGATTTTGAAGATTTCCTAACAAAGGCATTTATAAGACAGTGCTACTTTTCAGGCTCAGCAGCACTCACCTGCTGTTTTACAACTTTCCAACAACTACAAAAGTTCTTTACAACTTCTCTACAAATTCGTAATTTGTTAATGAATAGCTGTAAATAAGAAATTGATATCATTAATACAACTTCTTATGGACTAGACCTATTCGGTCTTCCAGTTGTGTTTATGTAATTGATAGATGTCAGCTTTAATATAAGCATTATTAGACCTTTAGAAATCAAAGCTTGAAATATACTTACTATATTTATCAAAATTTATCTTCTTACACAGGGAAATGCAATATATGTAGAAGTATGTAAAGTACGTTGAATCCATGAAAGAATCTTCTTTTGGATGCATCTGTGATGAAACAGAACCAGGAGAGAAGAGCAAGGAACAGAGTTTTTTTTTCATGTTAACCACCTGCAGTGTGATTGTATTTGGAAGCAGTAAAATATCAAGTGCAGACTTTTCACTGACTGTTGTGGTTAATCTGATTTGGACAGGAATTCACTGTAATCACAGACTTTGTACTGGTCTGACACAGGTAAGTTTATGAATGCTAGGCAACATAAGAATAGATTAAAAAGAGAATTACCTTCAAACTCTTGCTGAATTAACTTGATATCCCCTTGAAAACCGTAATGAGCTTAGTTAATTTTGGCAATAAAATGTGTGAAATTAACATGTGTGAACTATGAATTTGAAGATTACAGACTTTGACAGTCTAGGTACTTCAGCAGCACAAGCAAATCATGCTTCTTGTTTTATCATCACTGTTACTCAATGACTCCAAAAAATGAACCTAAAGCTCTAGCTAGTAAGAAATAGTGTGTCCTGCTCTCCAGGCGCTGTCTTGGTACTTCCTAACATTTCATGGACCACCTGCCAAGGAAACAGGCATTGTACAGATCTCCAAGAAAGATGAACGAGGCTAAGCACCTCAAGCAGCTCAAATCCTGCCAATGTGGCAAACTGGCAGCTCTTCTCTTACAGATGTACATTTGATCAAACATCAATTTCTTCAATGCAGCAAACGCAAACCATAAGAGAGAGGGATTTTTTCCTTCATTTCCTTAGTAAGTCACACAGAGTTGTGTGGCTGTCTACTGAGCCACCTGTTTTTGGCTAACAGAGCCATCCAGGTACTTTGTTTTCAGAAGGCACTCAGCTACCTGGTTCTGAGCAGTATTGTTATGCTGGAGAGTACCAGCCATTGATGGCTGTGACCTGGCTAGAGCCCGGCCCTCACTCCAACCACTTCACTATCCAAAGCCTGTTGTATTCTACAGCTGCAGCAGATTTGCTATGCGAGATGCATACTGACTCCCCAGGGGCACTCAAGGGATTAATGAGTAGTTTTGTAGCCAGCCCAACCCAAGAATCCCATGAATAATCAATGGTACTTGAGGCTCTTCGGGTAATTGAATTGCAAACCTAGTAATAACTAGAGATGTATCAGAGCAGAATTATGCTTATGTCTGCCTCTAAATGTACAGACTAATGAAAAAACTACTGATTGTGAGGATTATTTATCTACTTCTATACCTATATTAAAAAAAGGAGTCTCTAAATTTGTGAATCTGATTGATGTTTGTCCTCCCTGAGTCACCCTCTAATTGTGCCTAAACCATGTGATTCTAGTACACCCAGTGGCAAGATTAAGAAAGAGGTAGAACACAGTGAGATTATACATATATTTTAAAGGTGGAAGGAAAATTTAACACTAGAAAACTGATTTCAGTGAGTTAGTCATGGGTAAGCAGGTTAACAACATCACATGACTAAATGTTTCTGTGTAGAATCATCTCTAATTACAATAAGTTCTCCTATGGACAGAGAAAAGCAGCACCTTATGCAAACTCAGACTCCTTTTCTTTGTAAAATGTTTAATTAAAGCATAGGTGAATGTTAAAATTTGATGACTGAGAGAAGAGGTATTTTCTAATGCATAACTAAAATCAGTACTGAGAATCATTTTTTTTTCCCTCCATGACCAATGTCATCAAGAGATCAAGTCGTTAAAGCAACAGACACAAACAAGAAGCAAGAAGAACATTAGTCACAATTTTATGTATATTTAACTGCTGAAGTAACAAGTTTGGCTTATGCAAAATTTAAGGGATTGTTACATCTCTGAAAAGTAGACATAGCCAAGATTTTACTACAGAGCTTACCACATTTCTTTCTAGTGACAATGCATTTGTCATATGGTGACTAGTTTTCCTCTTGATTATTTTCAGAAGCAACAACTGGTGTTACTTTTTAATCATTAACAATGGATATCTTCCAACCCCATATTTCTAGTGGTTTGTAGCCATTCTCTACACACAGGATCCTCCCTTTGATGAGGTAAAGCAAGAGTCACATGTGACTTAACGAGCAGCTGCCACACTGAAGGGGAACAGAAGCACATCAGAGCACAAGAGACATGAAGGAGTGAAGGGGCATCCATTTCCCTGCTGGATCTGTCACGAAGAATATTCCTATGATACCATTACAAATTTTCAGTTGTTCAGAATATTCCTGATCACTCAAGAATGATTATTGCTGCTTCAACTGTTTGTAAGGCTACACCACAGCTGAAGAGATGGGTGTCTCAGAGGAGGTGGGGGAGCAGAATAAGAACCGTAATTGTCTTTACCCGTCATTCAAGTCAATTACTAGTTGTGCTTACAAAGCAAAATTAACAACCTCATTGGAGAATTCACCTTGGCAGACATCAACAGAAAAGCTGTAATTGACTACACTCAGTTATTTGTAATAGCAAATATAAAATGGTGCCTCCTCATGCCTCTGCCTGAAGAGGGTCTTTTCTCCATCTGCTCCTAGGTACTGCTACTCCAGCTACTGTGATGCACTGCTGGTTTTTGTAATTTTCTTTTTTCGTTAGGCCAGGTTTCTTCCCACTTATCCACCATATTTCAGACAAAGCACTAAGAAGCAATGTCCAACATTGCTTATGTTACGTTACATTACAACATTATTTCATCATACAAGATCTGTCTTCCACAATTTTTCTTTCAAAAGCTCCAGCTGCTTCTACCTACAGCTTCCCCTTCCTCTCATTCTCTCCTTGTTCCTTTCATTCCCCAAACCAATTCTCAAAGGAATTGACCAAACTAAGACTAAATCTAAGACTC
>VZRO01002434.1:662098-839278 GCA_013397915.1 Daphoenositta chrysoptera
GAACATTATTGCTTAAGATTAATTAAAAGCTCTGTTAATAAAGAAAAGACACATTTTAATTTCTACTACATTATGTAGATTTTAAGTGCCTGTTTTTTTAAAAAATAATGGTTCAGTGTGTTTTCTATCTTACTTAGAAGAGCAGTTGCCTTTTGTTTTTACAGAGAATGGAAGACATAAGTCTTTCAACAATTTGATGAGTTTTGTTTATTCAATCTGTCCCTGGGAATCTATAACTGAAAGGTCAGACATCAAAAGATTTATGCTTCCTTTTATGTGATCTTTCTGTAAAAGATCCTTCCTTTCTCTTTTTATATGCAGTTTGTTGTCCGTTTACTGTGCAGATGTTAGTAAAAAAAAAAAAACAAAAAAAAACAAGAAACCAAACTTCCTGCAATCAGAAGAAAATCATTCACTCGCTTTTAAGATTGCAGCAATTGTGAAACAGGGTAACCATACAGGGCCAGCAGCCAAAATCATCTCTGAGAGGGTCACATGCACCAGTGAGCCTTGTAAATCTTTTTTTAAACTCAGTCTCAGTCCTGGATTTATTTGTTTTTTTAAGCAGACTGATCTGGCTCCCTTCAGGCCCTGCAAAATGATCTGTCACTGTCTACCCAGATAACCTGAGGCAGCCAATACTGAAGTCAGCTCGCCAGGCTTTGCCAATGGGCCTTGTATCTTAGATCATGTAAGACCTTTTCATTTATTAGGTTTCCACCTCAGGGTCTCCTCTGCCTCTCTGCCTTTCCCTGGCGTGTCCACATGTCTGCAATTGAAGTCACCTCCCAGGAAGATTCTGGGACAGTCTGAGAGTGACTTGGTGATTTAATTCAGAAAAACTGCATGTTTCCAAATTGAAAAAGAAGCTCCCTGTTTTAGTTTGTTCTTATATTGATGCCGGTGTTCTTCTAATGGCCTTAGAGGCTGATCTGTAATGATCACAGCTGTTAAATACTTTCAGCCTTGACTCAGAGAGTAATAAAAAAAAAAAAATTGGGACTTAGTTAAATTCAGGTCTTGACCTAACTCTAAAACAGAAGATTGTTTTTGCATTGGAGTATATATATTAGATTATTTGGGATTAGGTGTGGAAAACCACAAAGCTGTGAAGAAGTGATTTATATTAGGCATATCAGAACCACAAAATCACAGGGTCAGTCAAGCGGGAAGGGAAGGGAAGGGAAGGGAAGGGAAGGGAAGCGGATGTGCCAATGCTCATAGTCAAAAAGGAACTACACAAGTCAGACAGTCTGCAAAAGCTTATAAAGCTTGATTAATAAATTAATGCATGGAAATTGGTACAGTAGTTCCTTCTCTTATAGTATAAAAACATGGCAGAATATTTTGTATAAGAGGTAGGGTAAAAGAGGAGAGAGAGAAAGAGAGGGAGAGAGAGATTAAAGAAAAAAAGAGAGACAGGAAGAAAGAAAGGAAAGATGACCAGTCCCGGCTCCAGCACTGATCCAGCTGAGGGGGTGTTCAAGGTCCTCAGGGAAGCACCTCTTTATATATGTTTCCCCACCCCAGAGCTGAGTTTCTCCCTTACTTTAATAAGCAAATTAATTATCATGCACAGTTCATTCTTCTAAACCTTTCTGGAAATATGCCCTAGGGCTTCAGGGGACCTTAGTGTCTGGCTGCCCCCATTACGAGCTGCAGTCATTCCTGCATGTGCCCCATACTGTGCTGTGCTCATCTCCAGGAACTGGAACAAGGAGGTCTGTCCCAGAAAAGTCTTGCACTACCTCTGTATGGCCCCCTTTTCCTTTCAAATCATGTTCTTTCATGGCATGTTCTTACCAACAGTTCTTGGTTGGCTCCATGACTACCCAGTTTGAGACATACACATTAGCCTCTTCTGTGCTTGTAGAAGGCTTTGTCTGCTTTCAGATTTCAGACTATAGGTAGAAAAGCAAAAGATCACAAAATTAAAAATCTAGAGCTTTTGAGAGTCAATGGCATCCCAAATATAACACCTCCACCATAAATTATTGAGTGTTAATGTATCTGGCATGAAATATACAATAATAATTCTATTTTCTGAAAAGAAATCACAGGCTAGACATTTAGTAACAAGTTCTTAATAATTGCTCTGGAAGTCATGCACGAATTTATCCTTAATAACTTTGAAAATCTCAATCACTAAATGCAAGCACATTCAGAAAATAAGATTCCATTACATAGAATACAGACAAACAAGGCAGGAGAAGAGAAAAAGAGAGATTAAGGATGTCACCCTATGAAGACAAAACTGCCTGAGAAAGCCAGTTTCTGTTTCACGATACAGTGACAAGAACAACAATGACAACAAAATAATTTGCTGCAAATATCAATTGCTTTAATAAGTTTGACAATTTTGTCGTAAAACTCAAAGTTTCACAGGGCTGCTCATTGAACATGAAGTTAAAATTCTGATAAATTAGTTGAATAAATATAATCAATCAAGACTCTAGTCTTGTTCCTTCAATCTATCCTGTTTCCTATGTTTTTATGGAAACTCATAATGGTAGAAAAAAGTCATGATGGAATTCTGTCATACACCACCATAAGCTAGAAAAAATAGTCACATGTTAGCAATGTAAAAACTATCATACATCAAAACCCAATTAGGTTCATTTTACATTTGGTAAAAAATACTAGAAATCTGCCAAATATGCTCCTGGTGTGGATATACATCAATGAGGTAATTCATTACCAAATTTCTGGTCTGAAGTACGGCATACACAATACAAGCAAAAAATATATGTGTGAATTAGGGGAAGAAAATTCTGCAGTGGTATATCTTCTTCTTTTAAACTCGCAGTCTGTGGTGTAAAAACAGGAAGATTTCCACCTTTATGAGACATAGAAGCACTGCAGCTTCCATTTGACAGTACACATTCCCTTTTTGAAGACTTTTAACGAATCACAGCAAAACAAAAAACTCATACAGGGAAGAAAAGAATCTGCAGCATTTCTTTTCCATTAGTACTTTATATTTTCCCTTTTCTTGGATATGTATTCAGGTTGCTGGTACTTCATGGCAATTATCATACATTATATGAAAGACTATGCATTAGAATGTAAGAAATAGACTTTGACAGAATTTAAAACCAACAGCTAATAGCCTTTTTTTTGTCAGGTAAAACTTTCTAACACAAGGCTTTGTGGTGACAGTATATGCCACATAAAGATGACTGGCAGGTCCTAAAAGATCAATACTACTTAGATATGATGATGATTAGTGTCAGCAGATAAGAAAGTTATTAGGACCTTATGAACGGGACTGAGAAGCACAGCCAGACGTGGAGCCATACACATTTGAAGCAATGCACTCGCTTTTTTGGCTAACTGCTTGGCAGCTCTAGCATTATAAATTCATCACACAGATCATTTCAGTGAAATCTTATAAATATTGTATCCGTCTGACTTGGGCAATGCCTTATGTCCATCTGTTCACATGACAATGTAATCCCCAGTTCACACATCCCCAGTACACTTCCTTCACAGGAAAGCTCTGGAATGCGAGCAAAGAGAACAAACTCAGCACCTGTGTCTACAGTTTACCTGGAAAAGTGTGTGACAGGAACATGAAACAAGGAGTTATCCTGGGAACAATTAATATAGGCTAGCAGAAACTGCATTAAACATCTCTTCTTTTTACAGTGCCCTGGACCCTAGGGCCACACACATGCATGCACATGCACTCTCTGAAGCTTTTTACCATTTACCCAGGTGAAGTGGGAGAGATGGGTAGATCACACTTCCTACTCAGCCAGAATAAAAAGCTTACCAACTTGTTTGCCATTCTCATTCTACTCTGAATTCACCTCCTTCAGTTATACAGTTCTCTAAATCTAAATTAGCCACAGGAAACAGAAAAGGGGTAAAAGAAGAGAGAAACAGACAGAGAATGAAGGAGATGTTTCACGTTCTGTTATATACTAGAGGGTGAGTTCAAAATTAAGAAAACGCCTTCGCCACCACACAGACTTTCTTTGCCTCCAAAAAATGGTTGCTCCGTTCTGCCACCACGTGGAAAGAGGGAAATAAAGACAGCTGCTGTTAAGCCATCACCATTCAAAGGACTGCATTCAATGTGCAAGTGGTCACAGCAGGAGAAAAACACAGTATTATGCAAAAACAGGGCTAAAGAAAATACAAACAAAACAAAGGGGGAAAAATTGGAAGCAAAAGTGGTACCTGAATTGAAACGAGAGTGATCTCCACAGGGACAAATTAACATAGTCTTTCCTTCCCACCACATCTTGCGTAAACAAAATACAGAATGGAGAAATAAAACTAGAGTAAAACCCTCCAACCTGTCCAGAAGCAACAAACCATTCCAGGCAGAACTTTCAAGAGAGCCAAAATGAGTTGCACTTCAAGTCAATGTCTCACATTTTAATTACCTAATCCTAAAGCTACACAAATCACACCCAGAAGTGGTAAAAGCCAATTGACTTAATCCTTCTAGTCATAATTTTTGCCCTCCCTATCTTCAAATCTGTGATATCCTGGCAACCTAGCACAGGGTTATTGAATCAAACTAAATGGTGACAATGGAGAAAAACCCAGCAATTACTTAAACTTCAATTTAGATTCTCAGTTAGCTACACCAACATCTGTACCACTCATACAAACAAACAGTGTCTGTGTCAAGGAGTGAGGAAAATACCTGTTTAGTAAAAATCAATTACACAGCCACTACATGAACCCCCATGCAAAAGACAGTTACTCGTTTTTTTGTGACAAGAAAAGGGGTTCAGAAATAAAAGAAATATTTCAAATTATGAGAATGTTTGTAACTTACGAAAACTTACAAAAATATTTGTAATGTATAGAAGGAAATGTAAGACTTCAGAATTTTCCATGAGCTGCATCACAAGTAATAGCTCATCTGATTATCTCTACCAAAAGAAGTTTGTTTATTATTGTCATGTTTTCAGAAATCACTAACATTTGACTAAGACGAATATACACGTAATGAATGAATGTTTCAACTGCAAATCTGAATGACAAACTTCTTAAAAGTAGTAAATATAGCAGCAAAAAACCCGTAAAACTCCAGGCAAAAACTCCATTGAAATAATATCAATGATTGCAAAAGTGACTTCACAAACTACTATGGTCAACAAAAACGATATCATGCCTTGTTTCCATCTTTCATTGCACTTTTTTTGTAGCTTCTACACAAATATCTATTTCTTCATGCAGAAAGAGAAGCTATTTAAAGCAGTAGGAACCACATTACTTCTTTGTTGATGCTCGCAGTCTTAGAGTAAGACTTAGTTTCCTTATGCACTAGAAATCGTCTTACTTAGGATATGTTTATAAACAGTGTGCATTCCTTCTCCTCCTCTTCTCCTTACAAATCAAAGCCACTTCTAATTTGATTTGAAAGTCACCAGTTATTTTCCAGGTGACAGAAGTGATTTTTTAAGGTGCTCAAAAACTGGTTTTCCTCAAGTCTCTTTTAATACTTCTGGGTTCTTAAATTTATATACTTTACCTAATTTCATTTTAAAAAATCCCTAAACAAGCATAAACCCAAACCCATAAATTTAAAGGGTGTCATATTTATCTATAGTCTTATTGCAATTTACGTACAATTTTTTAATATAGAACTGAATTCTTAAAAGGGCCAGTTTTATCAAGGTAATGAATGTCTCTGGACATGAGCAATGCTGCTGTGATGGCACCCTTGTCAGTGGCACAATGCTTCAACTACTAAGCCAAGAGGCACAGGAGGACTCATCCTGCTCTGTGACAACATCCCATCGTTGAAAGAAAAGTAATAACTAATCCTGCCATAATCATTCCCTGGGAGCTCACATGCACGTTTAATGATATTTATAATAGCTGAATGTGTCCCTTATATGTTAACACTTTTAATAGTTAAATATGTCACAAAGGTCAGTGATTATTACACCCTTGGTGCCTGTCAGTCACCCATGTGACCAACAACACTCATTCATGACTGTGCCTGCTCTTCTTCAGGGGAAATGAACTGGGGAGATGTAACCTCAGCAGGTTGGAAGCAATCTGGTAACCCAGCCTTCAATCAAACACAAACACACATTATGTAAATTGTGCTATCAGTCTGACTGCTAGAACTAACCTGCTGTCAAGATAGCACCACAGATCACTGGGAAAAGCCCTTTCTACTTTTCCACTTCTAACCTCATAAAAGAACAAAGTACACCCCAATTATTTATCTTTTTGTTTTTAAAATCCGTGTTACAGAGTGTTTAGCGTTAATTATCTGACTTTTCAAAAAATACCGAATACAGATCTTTCAATATATGTCACAGGATGGACCTTCAGATATTCAGCATCTCTGACAAAACCTACATATTTCATCCAAGTATTAAATCAATTTAATTTTAAAATATAAAGAAAAGTTCTTAAGACTACAGACATGAGCTAAGTTTCTGCAATGTGAGCAAAACAGTTTATCCATGAGAACTGCATATGTTCACATCTTGGTGTAAAAGCAAAACCAGAATCAAATCTCCTTCATGTGGGAAGTCCTGAGACATAGTGTCTTCTTGACATACTCATCTCCAGATACTTTTGAAAACAGTTAAGGTATCTTGAAAAACCTGCATCCTAAAGTAGTTGTCTATTACCAGCTGACAGGAAGAGTGTGATTAGCTCCTCTGACAGTCTTATTTACGTGTTTAAGAAACTCCACTTTTAAGGCTGGCAGATAGGATTCAGAAACCTTTCTTGAACAGCTATGTGTCAAACACCCAGGCAATTATCATTTGTACACCTACTTTTATTCATTTTCTGCACCATTAAAAATCAACAATGAAAAGCAAAAACTGCTGCACATAAACTTGCATCACTATCTAAGCAAGTCTAACCAAAAAACCTCCAGCTGAAACTTTATTAATAAATTAAGTACTTAATTTCTATTGAAGTAAAGCCTATCCAGGAATATACCAATTCCAGCTCTCATTGATATGCCCAGGCTTGTCTGATGTGAGTTAGGCACACTTCTAGTTCCTCTAGGTCCCATGCACCTGAGCTGCCATACTGACTGAGCAGTGTGTGAAACTCCACCAACTGCAAGGAATCTGGTGACCCAACACTAAATAAACACTAATCAGGAAGCTGCTCCCACAACGCTGGAGCCACAGGGTATTGGCTGTCCCCTCAGTTTTGGAAAATAACCCAACACATGTATAACTAGGTTTTGGCTACTGTGATTAACAAACTTCAGCCTATGTAAATCTATGTTCCTTGTGACTCCTTTGTGTTTAGAGGTATTTTAGCTCACCAAATATGAAAGTGGCAGCACCATTCTCAGGAAATATTTGGCGTAAAGAGCAACACATATGATAAATTTGGTGGAAAAAGAAGATAGTTGTTTTATGACTGAAAGGTATAGAACCTCTAAGAGAGGTTGGACCACAAAGAAATGTGGATAGTATACTTGAAAGAAGCACGAGGCAGACCCACCAGCATTGCTAAATCTAAGGCATGAAGACCCAGTGTATGCCTTGCTGATGTACTCTGCATTTGGTACCTGCATCACATCCATTTGCCACATCTGCCAGATGTCTAAAAAACTGATAAAACCCTGTCCAAAGTGATAGCCCAGCAAATTACAGTAAAATGAGAGGTTGGTAGATTAGGGCAATGCTTGGAAGAACTCAAGAGTTTAAACAAACAGGACACAAAATGTTAGGGAGAAATTCATGGAGGTACCTTGGCACAACTGCCTTGATAAATCATTCGTGACAGACTTGGCATTGAGTAAGAGCTCCTCAGGTGCAGTACCCCAGCCTTCACCCAGGACCAACCTTCCTTGCTAATGAAATCATACAATAAAGTACACTCATATTTTTTTCAATTTGAGTCCTTCTAGCTGTATCAGCACAAAATCAGAGAGTGTTAAGAGAAAGGATTCTTCCCCCCAGCTCTCAGTCAGATAATCACTTCTATTTCCTCACAATAAGTTCTTCTTGTGAAATGAAAATAATTTCAAAGAACACGAACTGACAATTGAAAGCTACCATTGATGCCCACAGGATGTCATACATCTCCCTTTCAGGAAATTAAAGCAGTAACAAGAGCAGGCAGAGACAGTAAAATGACAATAAAAATGTATTTTGATTAAATTATTCTACAATAAAGCTGAAAGGAATCTGAAAACAAAGTCTGATTATCATCCTCATCATGCCTGTTGAACAGCTGGAACAAAAAATCATTTCAAGATGAGCACTGAACTAGCAGCAAACAACATTAAAAGTCATATCTTTTCCTCCCCTCTTCCTCTTCAGATGTCATGCCATCATGAGCAGCTTAAACAGTCCCATACAACTCAAAATATCACCTGCAAGGAAAAGGAATACCTTCTGAACACAGTACTTTCTGTAAACACGCTCTGTCAACACAAACACTATTCAGAATATTGGTCAGATCTCCTCTCCCCACTTTGGGCTCAGTGTTTCCATAAAGAATAAAAAAGCCATTCCCTAAGAAACGAATAGATATAGACAAATCGATTACAGACCAAAATGTTTTTACAAAGTGGAGATACATTATTAATGACTAACTATACAAAAATAATACATGATTTATTCACAACCCAGACACTGTTTCAAAAGACAATTTTTAATCACTTATTTTTATTCTTATTTTTTGCTTTTTAGTGATTTTTTTCCAGTATGTTGGTAAATATCTTCTAACTATAGCTTATGTGTTGGTTTTGCACAGCCTGGTTTTAGGTAGTGGTGGAGGGTGGGGGGCAGACTGGTGTTTGGTCAATGTCAAACCACGACACTATAGCTTTTGGACCAGTTTTCTTTTTTGAATCCTCTAAAAAACCACATTCTTTGACAGACAAAAAACGTGATTTTCTTTCACCAATAAATTTCTAAAATCAAACAGAATGTGAAGTACAGTTTGAGAAAAGAATGGACTGCAGCTGTAAGCAACTGGTGAAGTTTATTCAACATGATGACTGGCATTAAGGAAGTTTTTTTCTCTTCAAAGAAATGAGAGTATTAACTGATACCTTAGGTTTTAACTCTTACATTTTTCAAATCCTGTGTTGCCTAATGTGTAACTCTGAAGTTTTGTGTAGCCTGCTAACTTCAGCTCTCCAGTCATAACAAAGCCTCTCTGGGCCTGCTCTCCAAGGACACCCAGACTGTCCAGGCCCAAAGCCTCTGAAGGGCAGGGAGGGGGCAAGCTGAGGGGAAATTGCATCAGTAGCTAAAGTTTTAATTGGCGAATTTATGATGATATGCAAATGCACCAAACCTATAAAGTTGTAGGGAACTCGTGACTTGTTGTCCATCTTGGGGTCCATTTTGGGGTCCAGCGTGGAGCCCTTGGCTTCCCCGAGTGTACCTTTGAAGGCCTTTCAAATAAATATCTACCTTTATTCCCTTATTCCTGTCTAGTCTCTGTTTCTAGGCAGCCTCTCAAAGCATTGTAACAACAAAATGTACCAAATATGTACCTGCATAACGTATGACAAAAAACTCCAAACAATTTGTTCAGCAGTGGCCCATGAAGGATAACAAAAAAAAGCAGTATTCTTGTCAAGCTTTCCATTTTGCATGAAAGTAGTCTGTTTCACAAATGTATTATTTAGAGTCCCAAGCCGTGAATTTTAAAATCTCACATCTCAATAAATATCCCAGTTTTCATCATTGTTCTGTACCCGTAACAACTTAAAACAGGCTATATAGGAACATCCCATTGCTTTTCCATATATATGGAATTTACCACAGGTGTTATCTTAAATATCTACATAAACATGCATCTGCTTTGGTTTAGATTTGTAGTGGCAGTATTCTTTTCACACTGCTGTTACTGGTAAGGGTGTTTGTTGCTTTACGTTTTTCCAATTGCAGTCTTGAATCTTGCAGAACTAAAGCACCTCACTTTGTCAGAAAGTAGTTCAGAGACAGAAGTTCTCATAACTTCGTAAAACAGGATTCTGCCTAAGAGCAAGACAAATACTGGTATCAAAAGTCTCATGCAATGAAGCCTGATGAGCAATGTCATGGTTCTTCATGCTGCTGGGAAATAGATATGAGAGATATTTATGACTTGATATCAAGACTTCCATTTTGCAGCCACTGTAAAAGTATGTTGAAAGCACAGCAGTACCTTGAGTGCTAGAAACTAATACCACAATGTGTGGGGCACCCGTGGCTTCCTCTGAGGTGATGAATAATTTATCTGTCCACATCCACAGTTTATTGGAATGAGCATTACAGGTACCTGAGCTACACAGGAGAGACAGAAAAGACCACAGAGTGAGATTAAGGGCTATGGCAGGTTCCTGTAAATTAAAAACAACAACAAAAAAAAATCGAACCAAACCAAACCAAAAAATAAAAACAAAAAACAAAAAAAAAAACCCAGAAGAAAACCAAAACAAAAATTAATCCCAAAATAAACCCCAACCAACCAAGTAATGAAACAAAACATAATTCTTTTATTAGCTTTATGGATTATATGAATAGTTTGAAAGGAGTGGTAGAATCCACCTCCAAAATGTGCAAAGTCCTGCTACAATAAATACTCTTAAGAGAAATGGGAAAAGTCAACATTTACAGCTACCATGCTGTTACCTCTAATATTTGTTTAAAGTGTGAAAAAGATTGTTTTCATGTCAAGCATTGCTTTTTAAATAACAATAATAATTAATATAATAATGCAATTTAGACTGATGAAAGATCTGTTGTTTGCCAGATGTACACGAGATATTTTATTCTGATATTTCCCTTGTCCCTCATTCATTATTTTTGTGCTTGAGTTATACTGACACATGTTTACAGTTCCTCTCCCTTTCCCATCCTGCTGATTTTTACTTAGACAGTGGTAGTACTTTTTAGCTGTTTAAATGAACACTACCGTAATCAGAGAATTTCCGTAATTTCCTACAGAAATACCGTAATTTCCTACCTCTGACTGTTATTCATCCCCTTTCTACATGCTCCTAAATTATTCCTGTCAGAGATAATACTTATCCCTTGCTCACTTTTTAGGAGTGGTGTGGCATAGACCTCAGTTTATCCAGTTTCTGCACATAAACAATGAGAAATTGGCTATTGGAACACAGTGATGGTTCCTGTAGTTAATCTTTCCACAAAAGATGGCAGAATTACAGAATATGAGGCGGAAGGGACCTACAAGGATTATCAAGTCCAGCTCCTGGCCCTGCACAGGACAACCACAAAAGTCACACCTTGTGCCTGAGTGCGTTGTCCAAACGCTTCTTGAGCTCTGTCAGGCTGCTGCTGTGACCACTGCCCTGGGGAGCCTGTTCCAGTGTCTGAATGTAGGCTAAAGCAAAACCAAAAGAAAACTAGTAAATAAGCAAGTTTAGATTCAAGTAAAATATAGAATAAAAATACTCGTTTGATGTATTTTAAGGATAAATATATAATCAGACGGCATTAGGTAGAAAAAAAAACAGGACTGGAAAGCTATTTTGTCCTTTGTAGCTGCCAATATCAGGAAGCTATAGCAAGCAATTCAAGAGAACTCAAACATTTTTCTCCTGGTGAGAAATTCATACCTGTGCCTCTTACCAAATCAAATGCAATCTGAAAAATCCTGACTGTTATTAACATGAATATATAACCTCAATGTGCCATGACCCCACACTCACCCACCTACAAATCTATACTGTCCAAATAATCCTCCTGCACAAAAATTATTTGTTATATTTTTTTGAAGTAGTTCCTTGCCTGAGGATAAGCTGAACCATAATCATAAAAGAGAGGAAAGCATACATAGATTCAACACCAAAGAGTGAGAAAAAAAAAAAGCAAAATAAGAGCATGTTGTTGTTCTTTTAAAGCAGATACACTGAAGGGGTTATTATTTTATTAATGGTGCTCTCACTGACATTATTCTGGTGTTATTTGAACAAACTGCCTTTTATTGTAATCTGTAGTGACACAAAGCTCTGCAGGAGACAGGATGCTTTGAACAATTCCCATTTTAGATTATGTCTAGAAATTGCATGTTTAAAGCTGAATTTTCATGTTAAATGCAAATCTTTGAGACTGAACTGGCATATCAAACTGGTGCAGCTGCACACAATTAGAGCAAAATGTGGCTGCTGTTTCAAATGCATTTCTTTTGTTGTAGTATATACTGTTGTTCATTTGTTTGGAAATACATCACTTATCTCCAACACATAGCACTATTTGTGAATTAGGAGCTGTTATTTCAAAAGGATTTCATAATCATTGAAAAACTACCCTATCCCCCATAGTAGGTTTTTGGGTCAGCAGCTGCTCTCTGGATCTAGATTTGACTCTTTTTGGAAGGTCTATCATTAGCAATGTTTTTTGGGGTTGGGTTTTTTTCATTTTGTTTTTCAAATCATATTTTAGTCACAGTCAGAGCTTCCATGTACCCCTTACCTCACACAAAAAGTAAACTGTTCTTCTCTGTGGCTATATGATGTCTTTCTATTTCCTCATCTCAGAAGGTGTCAGCTTCACTAAGGATTCCCACTTAAATTGAGCAGGCGAGGACAGTGCAGACTGAATACAAATTTGTGCCGGAGAAGTGGAACAAGGTTAGCGAAGTGTGCAGTTGGTGAGATTGATGTTGATACCCTTCACTGCCAAGTGAAATGCCAATAATGCTTGTATAGCATTTTGTGAGGGCAATGGGAGTATTGATTCCTGAGCAATAATAAAGAATGAAGCTGCTCTCTCAGGTATAAAAATATTGGCAACTGTTACAAAGAATTGACTCATAGAGGCCTGAGTGTTGGCCTATCTTAATACAAATAATTCAGGCTTCAGACGGATTTCAAGAGCAGCCAGGCATGGTCCTCAGGCACATTCTCTGCTATTAATTTATCTGCAGCTTTCATAAGTGTCTCTGTCTATCAACCAATTGGTCTTTGAGGTGCAGGGACAAAAATGGATTTCTGAAGGCTTGTTGGGAGACAATATGAAAAGCCAGTTGAACCATGAATTTTTAACATAAAGAATAATAAAAAAGTTACATTCCTTTCTTGCCATTTTTATGAGAAGCAGAACATATGGTTTCCATGCACTCCATAAATAAATTTAACATGCATTTCATTGGGAGCTGAGATCTCTAAGGTTAGTATTTTTATTGCGTTGCTTAAAATAGCTTTACTCACTGAAAGAAGTGTAAAGCTCCCAGAACATGAAGCTATTGCAGGCTATAGTACATCTTACGCATTCCCTAACAATTTGCAGTATGCTGTCTGTTCTTAAACATGAGTACTAAGTGTGTCCTGAAAAATTCTGAAGATTAGCTGCCTTTTGTGGTGTTGAAAAGCAAACACCTTTAAGTTACTTCTCACTTCTTAAATTGTGCAGCATGTCTGTTCACTCTGTTAACTAATGGGATTCTGCTCCATCCATCACCAACTATCAAAAGTACAACAGAAATGGAAGCACTGGGAGTACATCAACACTCGTAACAAAAGCAGTGATGAAATCCACAAAGTGCTGTAGAATTAGCTGCATTTCATTGGCAAATGCCTCACCCACGCTTCTTGTAATAATAAACATTTGACAGAATTGCTGCTAACATGGTGAACAATCAATTTTCTTTCAATGACTATTAGATACCAAAAATCTATCATTACTATATATTATTTTTTCTTTAACAGTAGATTTCTCACACTAATGTTAGATGCTTGATGATTTTTAATCAAGAAAACTATCAAACAAAGGACAAATAAAGTCCCAAATAATTCCCAAAAATGACAAACATTCATGAAGAATTCTAATTACTGAACTTACCAATTCCAAGTAATCAATGTTTAAATCCCATTTAAACATGTCTGTTGTAAAACAGACATCTTAAACCATTGTGTAGTAACTTATTTTGCCACAAATGAAATGAAATACATTGACTGGGAGGCCGTCATCCTGGTCATGCTCTTCCTGAGTCAAATACATAACGAATTTCTCAATCTCACTGGCTCAGAAACCTTCACAAAGATTTCACCTCTGTCTTCCAAATCTGCAAGGAAAACTCTCAGTCTCTGAATAAATGAACAATCAAATGGGAAGGTCATGCACTTTGAAAGAGAAGGGCAGGTGACCAGTGCAGAACCCAGGCTAAAAGAAAACAGTACAAACACAATATGGCTGGTGGAAAGCCACAGGTGAAATTGCCAGTTGCCATGACTACTGAACTACTAATGCCTTTGGATGATTATGTATTAAAAATCCTAATGGAGTTACAAATAGTTGAAAAGTATTTGAAAAACTTATTTTCAAGAGGAAAAGGAGGTATTGGATCAAAGCCACATGAAAGAAAGAATATTAATGAAACCTGATGCAAAGAAACAATTTTAAATTCCTTTACACTCAACAGACCCTTTTCTGTGCTTTTGTAGACGTCTGTCCATCTATTATGTCAATAAAGGAACACAGCCAAAAGAAGCCACAGCTTTTGTCATCTGGAAGAAAGTGTTTCCCACTAGAATAGATAGACTTTGGTATTCATAACCCTGACCCATTCCTCACTTTACCAAGCCAAAAACTGGCTGAGAAAGTATTTATTTATAATGGTTTGTTGCATATAAGGTAGCTGTTTCTTTTTTCAAACGCCATCCAGACTTGGACAAATAATCTCTTTATTTCCTTATACCTATTCAACAACAGTTTTGGTAGAAGCTCACTTTTGCTATGAAAGGGGGAATAGGTAAAAAAAGAAAGGGTTGTTCTTTTCATCCTGGATCTGTTGTATGTCATTGAAACATATGCATTATCATATAATGCTAATGTACCTTATTATATTTTATTAAAAACTTAACGTTTCATATTGCAACAGATTCTACTTACTCTTTTTCAAACCTAGAGATGTATCAAATTGCTCCAAGACTCTTTTGTCTGTCAAGTCTACTGCACCTTTTCCAGGAAAAAACCACAGACCTCTACAGGTAATCAACTAACAGGGATGTGATTTCTCTTGTGACATTCTCATGACATCACTTCTGAGGCACCAAAATGCTCTACTACCTGTTTCTCTCTCAGACTAAAAGAATCTCATCTTTTTCTAGTAAGATAAATTTTTGTACACGTATTTATATTCATCTGACCAGTTTGTCTTTCCTTCACCCCCATAGCTAAAAATCTCTTCTATTACCTACAGTATGAGGCAGTTATAATGCAGATTTCCTTTATATTATGCAAGTGAATAGGAATTAAATATCTAGTACCTATCTAGTCATTACTTTTGACTGCTGAATATTGCAACCCAAAATCCACAACAACGCTTAATCCTTATTTTCGTCAGTTATTTTTATGTAATAAAAATGCAGTAGAGTAAGAAATTATTCTTCCAATTGTACATTGTTTTGTCCCTATTCACATAAAATTTCATCTGCCATCATGTTGCCTGTTAATCTATTACAGTCATCTCTCATCTTTGGTATCATAAATCACTAAGTATCATCTGCATGTTTTTTTCTGTTTTCTTTTTTTCTTTGTCATAGCTATATTAAGAGATGCCAGTCCTAGAAAAGGCAAGTCTTGCAAAGATTTGAAAATACAGGTTGTATATGTTTAGAGATGTGACCTGCTTCTTAGGGTTTTCTTTAGAAAAGATCAGGAAATGCCATTTCTTGTGACATTCAGTTTCTCAAAAAGGTTCTTCCAGAGCCTTTGGTTCAAGCTTCCAGATGGCAATGTAATACAGAAGAAGTACAAGAGTAAAATGAAGATTAATCTCCATGTGTGTGATAAGTTCTGAGAGCACTGCAGGATCTGTCTGGTAAAAATCCACTCTGACAGAGCTGGGGAAAACAGATGACCAAATTGACATAAAGATGCTGAGCTTTGCCCTTTGAAACCTGCAGGTTATTTCTGTTGATTAGACACTTGAGAATCATAAAAACATTAAACATCAGAAGTGTCTCAGTTGTGCTATTAGGTCTTGAGTTTTAACCCTGCTGTCATGTTTTTGTTCCTTTACTTGCCAAGGTTTGACTCTAGTTACTCAAGCACGACCCAGATGAGATCTCAGTGCATTCACCAACACTAACATTTTTTTCTCCTTTTACCCACGTCTTCCAAAAATTCTGTCTAGTGACTTTAGAGAAACCAGTAGGAGGGAAGAAAAATTGTTTCAGATTGTTGTTTGTTTTTTTAAAAAAAATCTTCTGTTGTGTAGTAAGGGCAGATTTCCTTCTGCAATTTGTTGAACAAAGCAATTGGTGATGGACTGAAGATATTCAAATTCCAGCTATAAATTCACTTTTAAAGTGAATTTAGTTATCTTGAAAGGTATTAGATTGAATGCTCCAGAGACTGAACTCATTGACTTATTCACAGGACTGCTACTGTGAAATATGAAATGATGCAAGCCTTCCCACTAGAGTGCTCCGAGCCTGACCTGCCCAAATGACCTATGAGGGGAGAGATTAGTTCAGCTTTTCTGTTCATTTAGGAAAGCACTCCTTTCACTTTAATCAATGGCAAAACCTCTTCTGAATTCAATGAAGGTTTGATCAGATCTTTGTCCTGTAAGAAAGGCACTGTGACCACTGAACAAGCCACAGACAAAAGATCAGGAAGAGATGATTAAATGTCTGTGGAGACATGCAGCAAATGGGGTAATCATACTCCCGGGCACACAGGTCTTTGTACAAGTGTACAGGTGGCAAAGGATCATTATATGAGTGGTTTAGATCTGATCTGTTTGGGAATTTTAATCCTAAATTCATGATACAGTAGAGTTTTACCTCAAATACATGCTTTGCTTTTTTGCTGCCGAAAGGAGGGAATCTTGAATCAATATATTCAATTCTGCCAACCATGTGAATGTGGGAAAGTGACTCTCATTCCCATCTTTATCCATATAAGAAATGGGAGGTAATAACAGCTACCAAATTAGTGGAAGAAAAGAAGATACAGAAGAGCAAGAAAGCTAGTTTGGATTTTTACTCGACATTTTTGAGTAAGAGAAATTTTCAATGCCCATGTTATCACACTTGTTGACAAAACCATATACTTGTGTAACAGATCCTTATAATACCCCTTTGGAGCAATAATATTTCTGCATGCAAGTGCAATAGGATCCTTCTGCCATAGTAAAAATCAAAATATTGTAAATGTATGATAAATATAAAAATATTTATATTTATTTAGCTGCCAAGTGCAGTGATAGCTTCTATATTCTACAGAAAACCCACTGGTGGTTATTCAGCTTCCCTGAGTTCTGGTGAATTTTCATTACAAGTGCCAGGATGCAAGTTCCAAGTTTTCAAATGGTTACGGAAGAAATCTGGAGGCAGAAACCTTGTCAATCACGGACAACATGACCTTGGAAATAAAACTTCTGCTCTCTGAGAAAGGTTTCTCCTAGCATTTGGGAAAGCAAGTAGGGTGACCTTTGTTTCCAAGACCCACATCCCCAAAGTGTCTGCAATAATCTACGCCTTTTGCTAGCTTTTGGTGTGTTTTTTTCTGTTTTTGTTTTTGCCACTTTCCACTATACCTTGACACTCAAGAGGTTTTCAAATACTTGAAAATATAAAAGGATGAACTGATATTGCCTTATACCTCATACCTCTGCTTTACTGCTTCTGTACCCTTTCTTTCTCATTTTAATTACTCAGGAATTATTTGTCTGCTGTTCTTCCTACTTTTATCCTGAATTTAAATTACTCTTCCCTTGTTATATAAATTTATCAACATTGATACTTTTCTTCTACTGAACGTAGACTAGCACAACTAGGGCTTCAATCTGTATGTCTATCACTTAGTTCAGCAGCAGTGACAGGCCTTTCATACAAATTCCTGCTGAACATTGTATTCATTACTATTGAAACTGAGATAGCCAGTTGAAGGGGTTTCTTTTAATAGCTCAAACTGTAACTCTAGCTAGTCTGATGACAGCTCAAAGTTGGATTTTCAACCCTAACTGCTGATCTGTCAGCCACATAAAGCTTTCACTGGTGTGCTCTCAGACATTTAAGACAAACTTACGAGCTGTTTTGAAGTTTCAGGCACGCAGGAAGTATGAAGGTATCCAAAATTATGTTGACTGGAATAAAACTGAAGAAGAGAGACAGGAACTTCTATCTATTTAGTTACTCCCTTGTAAACATAAGATTAAAGTTCCCCATGCCAGTCAAGCAGGGATACTTAAAATTCAAGTCCATATAAACCACATTAGACTTGAGAAAATGTTTGCAGCTCTGAATTTTGCCAAACTGCTAAAAGCTGAAGCATGAAGATAGAAGAACACACAGAACTTGACTGAACACCCACAGAAATCAGTGGGAGACTTTCCACACCTTTCCGTCAGTAACAGCTCGAGCCATCCAACATGCTTCAGAACTATTAGTATGACTTTTTTTCAGTCTCACAAGTTAAATAATATATTCAAATGCAAAACCACACCTCAATGTGAATGAAGAGGAGTGGAAAATACGGAGGTTTTATGTAACACACATTTTTGACATTGGAATGTAGATATATCAAAACTTTCTTCTTCTAAAGAGACAAAGTGAAATTAATGTAATCATTCACTTTTATCACCTAATTCACATCACTGAAAACAAAAGAATCTTTAATAATACAGAAGGATTTCAAGTAAACATATTTACCTTTAAAATATGCATTATAATCACATGACAGGGTTAAAATCATCAGAGGTGTATAAATGTGATGTATAGAGAACTCCATAAACACATAAAAAAATGACCCTGCTTCGAAAATGTTGGTCTAATTAGGCAGTACATACATAAGGGAGTGGGAGGGAAAGGAGTGAATTGGTGAAATCATTGAAAAGAAAGGGTAAAAGCTAAGAACACATTTTGTTAGCCCCATGACTCGTAAGTTTCTTATGTATATAGACATGCTTCTACTCACTGAATGAGTAGGCCAACATTTGTCATTCCCTTTTCTCACGTCGTGTGTCTTCACGAGTCATTCAAAAAGAGTGTGAAGGTTTGTCAGACTACTTTGGGAGGTGGGATGAAGACAAACTGGGCCATATGGAAGAAGTTATGAGAGCAAAGAGAGAAGAGAACATTGAGACAAGTTTGCAAGTCTTTCCCTTGGGTCAAACAAAGAGAGAATAGAAAAAGCAGGTGAAAGTACAGAAGTAAATGGGTGGGAAGAATTACATAAGACCTTGAAATGGAATTTATGGCCTTTCAACCCAAGTACCAATCGAGATGGCATATTGTGCTCCATCTAGTAAGCCTGGCAGCTTCCAGACAGCCTTTTTAAAAAACCTTTGAGCAACAGTCAATTGCATCACCTCTCTGCAAACTTCTGTCCTTAGGTGTACCTTCACCATCAGTGGCCAGAACATGAGGCTGAAGATACAGCTTTGAAATTGCACGTGGTATTTGTGTTTGTATCCCCTGTATGTATTACCAGGCTAAGAAAAGTTATTGGAAGTTGCTGCACTACGAAAAGGAAGGATAAGGCTTTCAAACACAAATGTGGCATTGAATTTTGTTTATACAGCAAGGGAGAAATACAGCA
Source organism: Daphoenositta chrysoptera (assembly GCA_013397915.1). NCBI lineage: Eukaryota > Metazoa > Chordata > Aves > Passeriformes > Daphoenositta > Daphoenositta chrysoptera. Next base: position 681,568 of record VZRO01002434.1, read on the forward strand.
AGCAATGCTGGTACATTAGAGAAATGAATTAATAATTAATAGCTTTTAAATGAGTTAACAGCTCTTTACAGTGACACATAATTGTAGAGAAAAATTTATTACCAAAAGATCACTAACAGCTCCTAAATATGCTGGTTATTCCAGTGAAGAAACATGAGTGTTTTAAAAAAGTCAATTAGATGCTTCTTAGGGTGTAACTGTCACATAAACAGCTTGTAAATGGGTAAAAAGCAGTATTCTAAACTAAACTTCCACTCTCCAGCTGCTGCTGTTGTTAGCAGAGCAAGCAACTTGGTTATACTAAAATGAAAAAAAAAATAATAAAAAAATTAAATCATTACAGTTTGAGTATGTAATTTTTTATCAGAAAGAATGAAAAATGTTACTGCTTAAACAAAGCAAAAATACCAGCCCTTCATAATATTTCATATAGAAAAGAATATTTAGACATGAGATAAGGTTCAGGCATAATTCAGCCTAACCAATTTGCTCCTCTGTAGGAAACAAAAGATCCAATGTAAAAAACATGATGAAGGAATAAGGAAATATTATTTTCTTGTCCACATAGCTGGAAGTCATTTGCTATCACTATTTTGATTATTTTAAACTGATAAAGACATGTAGAATTAAAATAATATATTATTTCTTTGAGGACTGCATTGACTTTGAGAGTATACAACCTATGTTGTGCAGAAAATCATATTAATGCACACATTAATATGTATGCATTAATACATATCATTAATATGTATGCATTAATACATATTAATATATTAATACACCATCTTCAACTTTGGAAAGATTTTATTAGCAGAAAAAAAAGGGGAGTCCTATAAAATTCCACTCTCGCTTTTTGCTAATTATTTATGTTCCATATGCATTATATTCTCCATTTACGTATACATAAGAATATTAAATTTACTGAACTTCTAATTACTGGCAGCATTGAATTCCAAGGTGAAGTATGTATTGCTATACCAAAATCCATATGAAATGAAATCGTTATAGGAAAGTATGTGTATGGGAAGATGTGAAAGTGTGATCATGGGAGAATGGCTTCTGTGCTGCTGAAGAAGGTCCAGACTTACAAAACAACTTGCTGAAAAAAAACTCTCTCAATTTATTCCTCAGTTCATACCCATTTCTTGACTTTACACCTAAGTTCTTCACACTTACTCCATTTTAACAAAAACTTCAGCACAGTAGCTAAAATATTGGCTGTTGATTGTCATGAACTCTAGGCCTAATTTATAAGAACTAGTTGGACTATTCTTTTATGTGCAAATTCAGAAAAATGCTCTATTATACTGACACACTGGGGCAAGTCATGGCCCAGTCAGAAGCAAAGACTGGTCTTGAGCTGGAGTACTTTGAGTTGAATCAAGCAAAAACTGGCTCAGAGTAGCATATAAATAATCTTTACATAAGTACAGATTTACTTTTTAAGAAACGAAACACTAACGAATGCAGAAGTGGATTTCAGTAAACAAAAGTTAATGTCTCAGTGCAGCGAAGACTAATATAGACAGACTGAAATGCCTTACCTTCAACATAATTTTTTGGTTTTTGTTTAAATACCTTCTGAAAACCAAGGCTGTTCTTCTTGTGCAAACTGCCTTACCGTGCTAGCCCAAAGCTACTTCTGCAGTGCTCTTAACATTTCTTCTCATGGGCAATGGCATTTTTGTATTAATTTAGCCTTGTGCTCCCGTGTACACACGTAGACTTGCATGAGTCTAATTATAATGTCATCAGTCTTCATCTCTTAGTTTTATTTTAAATAGAAAACCAGTAATATATAGCTGGTTGACTAGTCAGCAAAGTGACATAGACTTCATCAAAAAGCAGACCAGGCTACACAGGAGCTATACATACAAACAAAACTCCTAATTCGTAGGTAGCATACTAAAAATTGTACACTGAACTTTGTACATTGAAATTTAAATGAGTGTTATTAAGGCTACACAGGTTGAGTCCTTGTGGGAAAATTGGGTGGCACAAGATGCCAAAACAAGCAATAAAACTCTGCAGATTAAGACCAATTAAATAAGTACAAAGGAGTAAGACAAAAGTTATGTGAGCTGACTTAATTATTATGGCCAAAATTAGCCATGAAAAATAAAACAATGTAATTATATCTCAAGATGTCAAGATAATTGTGTCAACCCTTGCATAGAGCCTGGGAAAGCAGCAACACAAAATGGCAAGAACAAAAGCCAGGTGAAAAAGATCAAAGTGTATGGTGATGTGCTGTAGAAGGTATGGCTGTCAGAATGAAAAACACAATACAGACTGTTGTACAAGATAATGACTGTGCTAGAATGCATTGTATTTGCTAACACAGTAATACTTCTAACTTCATTATTCAAGCTTAGTCCACTTGCAGTGCCAGTACGTAGTAGTACAATTTTCTAGAAGTTGAGCATGTTTCACTAACTTGCACTTCCTCGAACTAATAGGCATAAAATTTAATCCCAAGCAACAGTTCCAAATTAATTTAGTAGATTGTTAAGAAGAACTTAAATAAGAGAGGTTGAACTCCAGAATATCATGGAAAATGCCATGTCTGAAATTAGATATTTATTTAAGTACGTAATATCTCACCTAAACCAGCACAGTGGCAGCTCTTGGTTTCAAACAACTTCTGTGGATCCCTGAGAGATGATCTGTGAAGACCATCCCCACAATATTTTGCAAACCTGAGTGGGTTCTGTAATTAATAAAACATCTCTAGAAATGTGAATGAAGCAGTTTAAGGTGTTTAAATGAAACATGGAATCTGACAAGCCAGAGTGCTTTCTTTATCCAGTGTGTAATGAATTGCATTGTTTTTGCTGCAAGACTGCATGCGTGAAAACTTGTGTGTTCTTAATGTTGTAAATATGCTGTAAGTAAAATTAAGAGTCTTATTAAAATTTCTTTCTAAAATACATACAATTATTGTAGTTATAGAATATTTTAAGATACACGTCACAGAAAAATCAGCCCTATTTAATAAATTGGTTGACTAGGAGCAGAATGGAGCATCGCAAGGTCATAGAGTTAACTCTTCTTCGAAACTGTATAAATGGTCTTGTGATAAAGTTCCAATTATTTAGTCATTCATCATTAATAAGAAGTAATATTTGGTCAAATGCTCAAGTGATGCCAGAAATTAGGAGATATGGAATCAATCTGGATGTCTACTTAAAAAAAAACAAAAAAAACACCAACAAACAAAACATTTGAAATGCATGTGGCACAACACTGCCTGTGCCAAAATCAATCCCATTGTGTTTATTAGCCCTCAACTGCGGTATCCCACATCTCTTTGCATGAGAAGATATGTGAAGCTTTTATCTGAATCTGCATACAAATTCAATAAATCTTCTGGACCGCACTCATTCTGAAGACTGTAAGGATCAAAGAGAAATATAGAGAAGAAAGGAAGATTCTGCATAAAGAAATAAGCAATTTCTGCAATGACAGCTTGAGAATTTTTACACTATGCAGATAAGATGGTATTCACACAAATTACATTTGGGTTGTTTTGTACTGCAAAAAGAATTGGGGAAAGGAAAACTGCTTTGAATGTTTCTAGTAAATGGAAAATATTTCTGTCCAGGAATTACACAGGATTTTAAATTACTAACTGGTATCTGACTAAACAAGGTTACAAGCCAGATAAAGGCTCTCTATAGTACATTTGAAGATATAATTCCGGATGGAAGGGGGAAAGTCTCCAAAGTCACTACCTTTAAATGACTGGGAAATGTTGAAATACCTTAGAACACTTCCATGCCTTTGGCTTTAATACTTGCAGGTACTGAAAACGCACTGTGACTGAACCCATTCAAGTACCCTTAGTGTCCATACAAGCAAAAGCATATCAAATACCACTTACTCTACAAGCTTTCATTTACAACACATAGTTCCTGAAAATAATTTCTAATTCTGAGACTGTTTTGTTCAATTTTCAAAAAATACTCTCAGAATACCACTTTTCTTACCTCTATTTTCATACTGTCAGGTTTAACATATTGGCATCCTACTGTTCAATAATGAAAACAGTCTTAAACAACGCTCCATCACCAATATTTGAAGCCCTGGATTTGACTTATACTAACTATGCACCAAAAAATATTCCATAACTAGGAAAAATCCTCCTTGGAAACCTAGTTAGAAGTAGACTGAGTAAACCATATTCATCCCTTCAGTATAGTCCTCTGCACAATTCTATAAAGATCAGGCTTGGAAACGATGCAAATTCATGGCAAAGGGAACGAAATTTCTGATTAGTGTTGTTAAAATAGTTATAATTTAATTGCAGAAAAGTTTCAATTCAGTTTGTCATGACAGAGTCAACTCCTAACAGTCGTAACAACTAAGTTTAAGCATAGTGCACACTCTAGTATATGTCTACCTGACTATAAATGGAATTCAGCTGAGGAAAACTCCAATAATTCAGGTTTCTGTAGCAAGTTATTAGGTAAGTTCAAACATGTACCACCAGCAACTGAACAAATATTTGGATCCCCTATCCAAAGTACTTTCTGGATCTCAGGATTTGAAGTCTTTGAAAGAACAGCACTCCAAAGGTAGGTCAGCTTCAATATCAATATGATATAGATAAACACAGATCTTATTTCCCTAATCTTCTAATATTTTTTCACTCCAGATGAAGGTGAACTCTGTCCCTTTGCTTAGCTGTAGACAGGAATCTAACTGCTGAACTGGAAGCACAAGAGGTTTCTAACCTATGGCAAATGGACACATGCTATTTCCATGAGGGGGCTGTATATTTATCTGTGTAAGAAGAAAAGGTGGAAAATAGGACATGCTGAATTTTTTTTTTTTCAAAATGCATAAAAGCAGTGGAAATAATGAAGAAGATGACATTTGTCAATGAATGAATGAAAGATTCAGAATTATTTGACACCTGAAAAACGTTTCATGGCTCAGCATGGAAGGAATGGTTTGAGGGAGTAATTAAAATAGGATACGCCAAAATTGACTTCCAGGGAAACTGTACAATAGTTCAAACTACCTGCTCCTGTTTTGAAAACTTTTGAAATGCTGAGCTATTCTAAGAACATTGAAACATTGGCATGCCAGAAGATCTCAAAACACCCTTCAAAAAGGAATCATGGACAATCTGATGTGCTTTTTTTTATCCTTTTAAGGTAATGAGCACACAACTTGCAACAGTCCCATTCCACAGCAAACTTCTAACGTAATTTAAAGGAATGGTCTCTACTGGCCGCCACACCAACTTGATTAAATGCCAGTCCACCTCTTGCAGAGTATAAGTTTTTTTTTCATGTATGTCAGTATAAAAGATTAGTGCATTACATGTCCACACACTTAGTACTCAAGAGACTCCTTAGTTTATACTTAGCGTAGGATCTGTTTAGCTTACAGGATTGGACTGGACAAGTCCCAAGAACATCATGGCTACAAAATAGCCAAGGCTAGGATCTCAAGGAGAATAAACAGTTTTCTAAATTAATTTTAGAAGTTTAAAATACTTCATTTAACATTGATCTACATTAACTTCAAACTAATACCTCTATTTTTTCATTCAATTCTATTCCTTTCCTCACAAACCCACATGGGTTAAATTTACAATTAGATAATAAAAGTGCACAGTAAATTATTTTTTATGTGGCTATTATTTTATAATCTTTATACTAACATCCACCATGTTAATGAAGAGAAGATAATCTCAGTAATTTGCGTCTCCTATGGATATTGATAGCACTATTTGAAATTACAGTAATTCCACATGTCTCTCAGCAGAGAAGAAAACTAATATTCAACAATGATTTTACAACTAATGGGACGAGTAAGAGTAAAGCATGTCATACTGTAATGCACATAAACTCATGCCTCTATTGAACACAGTCTGAAGGATAATGCAATTACTTACAAAGTCAGTTTGCTATGGATATAGCTTGTGACTTCAACAAACAAACAAAAGCCTATAAATATATGCTTTCTACAAGGATGAATATACAGGGGGTGTCCAGCTCTGAGATGGAAGACATCTATAGACAAATTGGAATGGAAAAGGCCACACTATTCCTGCATAATTAACTGTTCTAGAAGGAAGTACTCTGGTTTTCACATTTTCATTTGGTCAATTTGGCTTTCATTAATACAGTTTTCTCTGTGAATTATTTAAAAAACTTGCTTTCATGGGTTTTATCTAGCATAGATGTATTCATGCAGCTGAATGGTAGAGAGGAAATGAATGCGTGAAGAGCTAATTATGGGTATAACTAACAGCTTCACTGGTGCCATAAATAACAGGACTGAATCAGAATTACAGTGTTTGGACAAGAAATGTTATTGGACTTTTTAAAGATAATATCAGCAAACAAACATTTCAAGGAAACACCAGACTGAGAAGACAGAATTATTCTGGGGGTAGGGTCCAGAGGTTGTGTTTTTAATGATTAAGTACCTTGATACTCTACACACTGACTCGAAAACTTGAGAAATCCAGTGTAATTGGCAAAAAGCTGTCATTTCAAACCCAAAAGAATGCTAAATGCCATTGTTTTACACTAGAGGTCACCCCCAGTAAGAAAATATAATTGTGGTATCTTTTTTTTTCTGCCTGTAGCTGGTACAATATTGAGTGTTCCTTGTAGTACAGATGTAGGAATGTAGGCTTGATGGTTTGTTTGGTTTTTTCTGTTGTTGTTGTTGAATTTTTTGGGGTTTTTTTTTTTGTTTGGGTTGTTTTTTTGGGTTTTGGGGGGATTTTTGTTTGTTTTTGTGCTGTTTTAGGGGTTCTGGGGGGATTTTTTGGTAGTTTATTGGGGGTTTTTTTTGGGTTTTTTTTTTTGTCTGGTGTGTTAAACACCAATTCTGCTGCGTAAAAGGAAACCTCATTGAAAAGGTTTCACTTTTCATTATCACACAGAAAACACAGAACCTGTTTATTATTCCCCATACTGAAAACGCTTTTGTTAAAGAAACAAGATATTTGATTTTAGGGATTGTTGGTTAATAAACAATATTAAAAGCTTTTCAGTTGAAGAAATGTTATACCTCTCATGATCTTTTTGATTTTTTCTTACTTTATTGACAAGGGTCAGCATTGTTGGCTATGCACAGCAGCATACGTATACATAAAATGTTTGACAATAATTTGTGTTTGAACAAAATTAGAATCCCTATAGTACTGAAAGTGGGTATATCTTTATTACTATTCAGAATTAGAACTTCAAAAAAGTACATGTCTATGTCATTGTGAATATTAAGATTAAAGATTTAGGAGGATTTGAAAAGAAAGAACTCCATATTAGGTTATGTTAAGATCAAGACACAGCCACAGTAACTATTTGCATGTGCATTATGGTACATATGATCTTTCATTTTTAACCATGATTTCAAAAATTAATGTTCAGCAATGGTTAGAGAGACAAAGGTTAGAAGTGTTGTATTTATTTATTACTATCTGTACCAACAGAAGTTCGTACTGAATATAACTGAGAAACATTTTTAGCTCCTCTGTTGCTCTATAAAAATGACAGGCATTCATTGATAAAGACATAAATCATTAATTTTGTTATCAGAGCTTAAAATATTTACTTCTTATCAGTTTTTGCTTCATTCCTCCAATTTTTTCTGACTCCTATTCACAGGAGAGATGTAGCTAAAATTTATGTGAAAAATCTGACTGCAGTAAATGAAAAGGAACTGACAGGGTCAGGCCACTTCAGTGGGTTTTGGTTACTATGTTCTGAATACCTTAAAATGATAAATGTGCCAAAGCACCTTGAATAGTTGGTGAACCATAACAGCTACCATTTCCCTGAATACTCTAGAAAATTACGCATCTAGCTTGCCCTGATTTTCCTGCTTCATTGGTATAGGGTGCTTACTGCCCAAAATGGATGACATATTGAACATCTGAAATGCTGTGTGATAGTGCACTACATCACATCGCCATGCAGTTCATTCCTACAGCTCGACACCTACAGCGAGCCTTGGGGAACAGCAAGAACAAAGCAAAAAATTTATCAAAAAACAATGTGCCCCAGTGTAATGTACAGTCACTCTAGGAATGTACAAAGAGTCATGTATAACCTTATGTTTCTTAGCACAAGTGTTTTTGTAACTCCTGTCAAATCTAGAATGCCTTTAAGATATGGAAATTTTTATCATTTAGGTTTTATTTGACATGAAATAAATTAATACATTTTATTTTTCTCTTTAAATGGCAAATCAATGTCAGTACTCTTCAACAGATTTTTATATTTCATTCCAGAAGAAATCACTATACAACTATGGGGTGACAAAGAACTAAAAAATTTGTTTTATCTTGTGGGAGTTTGGATGGAAAGAAGTATTTGGAAAGAAATTTTTAGGCAAAAATCAGAAAAACTCAAACCTAATTTACAAGGTTTACAAGCCCAAAGAGATTTATAAAAATAAAAGCACAAAATCCACACTTCAAAGAAGAAAAAAAAAGGAGATGAAACTAAGAATGTGCTAAAAATTATGTTCTTTAATTATTTAACTTCACATGTTTCAAAGCTATGGCTTAAATGCCCATTATCTCAAGTATATATAGGTGTCCCCTGGACTATGTACACCATTGTAACTCTTTTTTCTACTCATTTGTGTGTTTACTGAAAGTTATTTCTTTGCTTTTCTTTAAAGAGAGTTGATGGATATTTCAAAATCTTGTTTGAGACCAACATGAAGTTTAGTTTTAATTAGGTTTTCCTTAATAAAAGACTAATTTTCATTCACACATAATATAAATAAAAGCTATAACTGAATTGCTGTTAAAAGAACAGTGGCCTACTTTTTACAGGTGCCTATGAGGGCAGGAAGGAGAATGAAAATGGACACTGCTAATTAGTCTGTAGGCAGCAGAATTAAATTTCAATTTTTACAAAAAGGATTTGAATGGTTTTTCAATATTTGGGAGGAGAGGGGAGGGAATCATCAAAGAAAAAGCAAAACCAAAAGAAAACCCAAGAAATATTTCGCTTGGGAGAAGTTGCCTCCAGAACATCAATAATTTCATCATTGTGTTTATCCTAATGTGAGTTTAACTTCATGTAATAAATATCATTGTAGCATCCACTAATGTCTTACAAAATCTTTGAATCCTGAAAGCATATTTATAAGTAGTTAACATGAGTTTTTTGCTATAGAGGCTGAAAAGTCAGAAGAATCTCACAGACCAGGTTAGCAGCTCAGACATCCCAGGGTACATAGGCACAAGCTGAGCCATAAAAAGCAGTTATGTATAGATGGAAAGTTTACTATCTCAAACACCAAATTTAGTTGTGATTTGGAACGAAACTGATTATGTTCCCTCAAGAATTGCAATAAAGGTGGATTTCTGCTTGCCAAAAATATTCCACAAGCCAACCGTTGTTACTTCATTTTCTAAAAATATATGCATAAGCAACTTTGCATAATGAACATACAATACAAATATTTGAGCCAGAAGTGACTTTTAGATATTATCCTTTACATACCAAAACCAAAAGAACAAGATACACATATAGTATAAAATGTGTAGCAAGATACCGTGCATGAGGATTAGTCTCTGATATGATCTTCTGCAACAGACTCAACCAGCTCATAGGGTTTCAGCAAAATTATTACCTTAAAATAACCAAGCTGTGGTTGTTAATGTCTGTCATTTAAGGTCTAACCAGAAACAAAATAGTCAGCAAAATAAGATTATGAAGTCTTACTTTTTAAATTAAGTATCATTTACATGTTTTCTTTGTTCTGACAAGAGGAAATAATTACACTCAACTTGAAAAATTCCAGAAATTCAAATATTTTGATCATTCTAAAGGCCAGGTGTGATGTCCAAGTTGACAAAACCCCAAAACTGTGTTCTTACCTCTCTTCCTCTGCAGGAGCATAAGCATCTTTCCTGTTTCATTTTAATGGTTCGACCACCAGCTCTAGCACCAGCAGCTGTGGTGTTATAGGAAGGTGCATTCTTGCAGCTGTACCCTGTCACTCTCATGAGTCTGATACAACCACTCTGCCAGTGCAGACATCTCACACATGGTACCAAGCTTCCTCACTGGGACTGAGTCACAAGTGCTGACAAAGAGCTGAACTGCACAACACAGGACTTCTCTGGAAGCTCGTAGAAGGCATGTGTGACGACCCCTGAGCCCCATGCAACTCTAGGAAACAGCCTGACCTTGGGAATTCTGCCTACACACAATCCATTTTTACTGACTGACCTTCATAACTTATACCTATAAAAATATGTATGTTTGTTTGTGTGTGCATCTAGCAAATCAAAGAATAACAACAATTTCTGTGATAGAAATGGCAGCTGCTACTGTTTATTCTATGGTGTAATTTACTTAATGTGCAACTTGCTAAAGTCTAGGAGTGGAGTCTGGGGCCTGGAACACTGGAACAGGTTGCTCAGAGAGTTTGTGGAGTCTCCTTCTCTGGAGGTAATTAAGAACCATCTGAACACAATCCCAAATAACACACTCTAGGGAACCTTGTTTGAGCAGAGAGGTTTTTCTAGATGACTTTCAGTGGTCCTGTCCAATACTACCCATTCTGTCACTCTGTGACAGTCTAAACCAGAGGTGAAAGAAAAAGGTAAGTTAAAAAAGAAAGAAAACGGGCTGGGTTGAATTAAAGGGGGAAGAAAACAAAGAAAGTGACAGACTACTATAAAGACAGGCTGAGAGAGCTGAGGCTGGTCAGCCTGGAGAAGAGAAGGCCTCAGGGAGACCTGGCAGAAACCTTCCTCTACCTAAAGTAGGCACACAGAAGAGCTGGAGATGGATTTTTGACAGGGTGTAGTGGTTTTGTTCACTCATTTGCTTCTGTGAGATATGAATTAGGAGAAATGCAAAGCAGGCTCAAAACCTTTCAAGAATATAAAGTTTATTACTATCAGGATTAAAAAGAAAAAGAAACACTAAGAAAGTAAAGAAAAAACACGTTCCACTCTCTTTCAGCACTCCCCCCTTCCAGCACTTCCCCCGCTTCCAGCATTTCCCCCCTGCTTCCAGCACTCAGCTTGCACGAAGGATAACAAAGATGGTATTTTTGGTCAGTATCAGAGTTCTTAAAAAGTCTCTCCAAACTCAGGAAAAAAGAGGTTTCCTCTTTGGTCCCACATGGTTTCCAAACTGCTACCTACAACAGTTCCGCCTGCCTGGAAACAAACCTGCTACAATGGAAAAATACCAGTCTCTCCTGTGCAAATCTCACAGTCTTTTCATACTGTAGTCATGGGCCAATGGGTGTTCTCATTTTAAGGATAAGCATATTTCAGCTTGAAATCAACATCTCTCTTCTTCACGAAAATCACTAAAAGTCTCTTGCCTTGGGATGACTGCTTCAAACCGACACACAGCTCCTAGGTGATCTGGATCATCTTTCTTTTTCCACAGGCTGCCCACAGAACTTCTCAATCCCCCCATGCCTTTCAAATGCATTAAAGAGAAAAGGACAGTTTGTGATATTACAGTTTTTACCATGGTCTGCAGGAAGCAAATTCAAGCTCCGTGCTGCACGCGACTCCACCCTCTTCTCTTTGCCGCCATCTTTTGCTTCGTCCTGCACAACTCACTTTCTCTTTCTCTCTCTGACCTTGATGCCATGTCGAACAGCTACCTCTCGTCAGGCTGTACGTTGGAGGAAAAAGCCCCTTTTCCTTTATGCTGCCGGCTATTTGATGTTCTCTTCAGTCTGATGTGGGCTGCTTTGGTTGCAGAAAAGCTGGAAATCGGCTCCTGCCAGCTTTGCGCGGGGCCACATGGAGTGGGGGAAGGGATGCCCCTCCCGGGTCCTGGAAGCCGCTCCGGTGGTCTCAGCAGTGCAGCTCACAGGATGTTTCTTTAGCTGCCTCGGCTCTGGGGGGTTCTCCCACAGCATTCCAGGGACTTGTGCCCTGGCACCAGGGGAGGGGAGGCTCGGTCCCCCTCTGAGAGTCGGAGCCCGGGGCCATTTATTCCCCCCTCCCCACGGGAGAGCTGGATCAAAAGGGACAGTTCCTGCCCCTCCAGCAGGTTTAAATATGCAAAATCAGAGAAGCGCAATTGGATCGAGAACCTGTCAATCAACTCAGCTCCAAACCATGTCACAATGGCATGTAGTGATAGGGCCAATGGCTTTAAACTGAAAGACAGTACATTTGGATTGGGCACCAACAGGAAATTCTTTACTGTGAGGGTGGTGAGGCACTGGAACAGGTTGCCCAGAGAAGCTGTGGATGCCCCATCCCTGTAAGAGTTCAAGGCCAGGCTGGATGGGGCTCTAAGCAACCTGGTCTAGAGACAATGATCTCTGCCCATGGCAAAGGGATTGGAACTAGATGATCTTTGAGGTCCCTTCCAACCCTTCTATGATTCTATGCTGGCCACTGCTGAAAACAAATGTGCCTAAAGCTTCAATCCAGTACTAAAACCACAAGCAGTGAGGTCTTATAACACCAACTAATAACATACTGAAACTGCAGAAGCATAATTTATATGCACAAAAACAGGCTAGCAAAGCATGAAAGAGAAAACACTCAAAAGGCAGACCACCTTTCATTTGTTGTAAGTGAAAAAAATTAGAAAAAGAGGAAAAACGTGATCTTTCCTCCAAAAAAAAAAAATCTGTATTTGAAAGGAGGTAGAAGAGGAAAACTAAGGGGCTGCATCCCAGATCTTTAGACATACAGTGTATCATCACCAATGCATCTTTTCTATACTTCTCAAGCCTAATTTTCATACATTTGTTTTTCAAACCACGGTACAGATTATAAAATGGCAATAGTGTTTGATTCAGGATGGTAAAAAAATCCTCAACCCTCTCTTAAACTGATTCTGTATAGAAACATTAGAATGGCTGGTTTTCTTTGCCATAGAAATGTGTGAAACTGACTGAAGTAGCAGTAGCAAACCAACAGAACACATAAACCACCTGATTTTTCAACTTTATCTCCTTAATTTAACTTGCTGTTTGACAGATATTTTTTTAAATAATGTTAACATATTACTCTGCTCTTGTGTGAGCTAGACTACAGTATGGGGAGTTTTCTGCTGCTCTAGTCCTAGCTGACAGCTCAAAAATCAAACATTCATGAAAGATGTTCTAGCTGTTCAAAAGCAGGAAAAATTATGTTTGGTATTTCAGTCCTCTGGAAGAGTAATTACCTACACCATTACAGCAGGTGCCACCATGGTTGTGTAGAAGGAGGAAAGCACAACAGTGGTTAAGAACCCAAGTATTTGCTCTTGCAAATTAAAGCTCTAAAGAAGGTGCTTAACAGATTATAGCTGAGTTCATGAACAACAACAGTCTGATTTACAGCCAGAACTCACATGACTTTGCATCATTTTAACTTGGGGAATAGTAAGCTGTGGCACAGAGCTAGATTGAGTAATCAGGAACAGGACTCTCATGCTGGTTTTGCCACAGGGAGTATCTATGTTTGACAATTCCTTAAACTGCTTTTAAAAGTGCACCTGAGACTTAATGCTTATCTTCCATGCAAATGTCCTGACCTTGTTGATCATGATACATTTATCTAATGGCTTATATCTAATTCTATTTAAAATTACTTGGAAATTTATTTAATTCAGACATATAATTAAATAATCATTGTTTTATTTTATTCTTTGTATTTGTACATGTTCCTACAACTATTTCTCACCAGAACTCCCCTAATGGCCTGTTCTGACTAAGAAACCAAAACACTGCATAAAAATGCCAATACAAAAAACAAAAAAAAAGATGTTTGGTAAAAATTCAGAAACAGGATATATCCAAGGTGTGATTGTATGCATTTCAAACTCTAGTGTCCCTTCTACCTTTTGTTATTCTCTTTGTCTTTGTTCTCTCCACACTTCCAGCTATTTTTATCACTCTGCTCACTGCCAAAAAGGTCTGGCCACTTAGAAACCAACGTGCATCTATCTGACCCTGTTCCAGAGTCCTTCTTTTGACAAGGAATAAGAGCAAGCTGTTGGCTCAATGTCAATGGCAGACTTTAAAGGCATCAGCAGTAGGAAGAAACAAAGAGATTTGAGCCCTGTTTGGCTGGAAAACATTACCTCTTTAACATTCATGTTTGCCATGCCCATTCAGCATCTTGAAGTCCAAACCAGCCTCAGACTCAAACTTTGCCTTTAATTAGAAATAATTTGTACTACAAAACTAGCAGGCAGGATGTTCTAGAATATCTAGAATAAGGGATTACCAGAATGTAAAGTCTGGTTTATACATTAAATAATAATAATTATTAAGCTTTTTGCTTCTATTCAGTTGCTATATTTGTTTGAACCAATCCCTTTCCCTCCACATATGTTAAAAAGGAAACAAGAAGTAAGAATTTCCCCCAAATAAAATCCAATTATATTATCATACAATTTTTAACTCACAGCAAGTGATATTCACATGTAAGTTTACACCTCTAGTTAATGACAGGAATATGTTTGATCCTTAAACTAGTATTTAAAAATCGAAACATTTGTTTAAAATTATCTTACTTTTTATGTATGTGTGTAAATTTACAAATGTCTTCTAGTTTATCTTCTATTATTCTATTTTAGAAAGATAACTATTTTTTTTTTTTTTTAGTGTGGGAAAAAATCATCTTGAGGCTCAATGAAACACCATAAATGTAAGGTTTTCATTCACTGAAAACCACTTTAGAAAATGAGGAAAAGCTCATTCAGCATCTTTTCAAATTTTACCTAAAACACTCTTGAAGTAGAATATGCTATCCAGTAGTACCATATATCTTCAAGACAGCCTTCATTCCTGTCACCTTGCCATAGTGTGGATTTTGGCTAGGAAAGAGAACACTTTTCCATTCTCTTTGCAAAGCCCAAGAGCTTTAACAGTCTGTTTGTTTAGGGAGACAAAGCAAAGGCAAAAGGGAATATATATGTCTGTGATTGATCCTAATTGTTTTCAACTCCCTGACAGTAGGCAAAGCGTGGGGCATTTCAAGGAACACTAGCCAGAAAATTATGTGTCTGTAAGAACAAATAAAGTTCATGTAAAAGGCACCTCTGAAGAATTACTAAAAGACAACGCTCAGAAAAAGTAATTGTCTGCACTGGCTTACGTAGTTAGTCTTGGTCATTTCCCATATTGTCATAAATTACCAGGCTAAATATCTTAAAGCTGACTTAAATATCATGAACTTTAAAGTAGGGGTGAGGAGAAAATAAGGTACTGTCATATCTTTACACTTACCACCTTTGTTGACTCTTTACGATGGTCCAAGGCCAAATTTCAAATTTTTCTCTATAGCTAGAGTAAATAAACTTTTCTTCTTTCCTCATACCCTCAGTGAAAGATTTGTTTTCTATTTAATACCTGTTCTCAGAAACCAGAGCCTGAGGTAAACATGGAACTATCATCACTTTGGGACAAAACAGCAAGGACTGGCAATGCTCCCAAAATTATTACTAGAAAGTGTTCCTCATGAATGAAAGGCATACAGTTTTACTCAAAACAAACCAAACAGGACTTTGCAGGTCCTCAAGATTTTTCAGACTTCAGGTATGCAGGTGAGCAAGCTCTGCTTCTCAGCTTCCTGTATTTGCAGGGAGACAGTTACTTGTTCACGGGTCCTTGATCTAAACAGAAGAGCAGCACAGCCCCACAGTGTGGCCATCCATTTACGTCTCAACAAGTCTGGATTTCAAAGCCCAAAGTTCATGAATCTTTAGATCAGACATTCTTTAGATAGCAAGTCCACAGTGGAGAACACAACTGATCTTTGGCTCAAACCCTTCACCTATATCCAAAAATGAAAAACTCTTTTCTTTGCAAGTTATCCCAGAAGAATATGGTAACTTAAAAGTCTTCATCACATAGAAGTAAAACTTTAGAACATTTCTAAACCAAGAAGTTCTCACATTTACCTTTTCCAGTAGCACTGGTAAACTTTGTGTTGTTTATTTCCTGGTGGCATAAACTAGAAAACAGGCATATTTTACTATAGATAAGAGTTAAGTAGAGATACCCCAAGTTTGGCTAATATTCTCATTTTCTTGAGACCAAAGAACAGCACATATACGTTTATTTTACTTCCATTACAAGCCAATCCATCTTTGATTTTTATGCTGAAGCCACCTCAGCTGATTTGCTTAGCAGTGTACAAGTGACTTAACTTCTTTCTCTGCAGTGAAAACAAGTTCAAACAGCCAATCCTCCTTCCTTTCGTGAAAACTCAAAATCTCTAATGGCTTTTCCAAGCAAAGCCTGAATCTTTCTTCGGTCACTCAGAGTGCACCATGGTAATGCATCCTTGTCTGCCACAACAGTTTGTATTTAAGTTGGCTGCTTTCCCTCATGTTTCCTTCAGTCTGGAGAAAGATTTATAAAATTCAGTTTCCAGGTGTTCCTATGCTGACATTATTGTGAATAGTAAACCACTTATAATAACAAACCAGACAGATTAGAGAAAAGAGGACAGAGCTGGCAAAAATATTGACATGTTTCTGGACAGCAGGATGGGCAATACTTTAAGGGCATTTTATATTTCTTCACCCACTGTCTACAACATAAAATTGAACTGCACTTAGCTGGGATTTCCATGGGAATTAAGTGTTCAGCTTCAGTTGAATATCAATACAATTTTGAGCCTCTGTTCCCATATTCTACTCTGCAGATCCTTGCCATAATCTATTTGGAGAGCATATCTGTCCACCTGAAGCACACTTTCAGTTAACCATATGCTATTCAAATATTGGTTATTCATATTTAAGCTCACTTTGTCAAATGAGGACAAAAAAGTAAATAATTATAAAGGCTGTAAGAATAGGGAGGAAAATCACTTGAGGAAATTCATCCCAAACACAACACAATTTTGCATTTAGAATACGAGCAAACATTCATTTCTGTTTGTGAAAAAAGCATTTGAAATTAATAAAAATGAAGGAAAAATAGAGATATAAAATATTCAGTTCTAGAGAACTATAACAACTTGAAAAACTCCAAATTCCATTCCTTGCAGTTATTTTAAAATACAGTACCACTTCTAATTCCACTCATTTCTTTTAAGATTAAACATCCTTTCAAAATCATCTTAGAGAAATGTTTCTTGAAACTCTATTACTGCTTTTTTAAAAGTTATTATTTATGTGTTATGCACAAAATCTTCTAAATTATAGGAGAAATCACCTCTGCATAAAGGGTCAAGAGTGGTCTGTAGTTCAATTTAAGAAAAATTCTTGAAGCATTTAAGTTCAGCCACAAATACATGTAATATGCCAAACTATATTATGTGGGAGGGCAATATTTCTGACTTGTGTTTTCATGTTGGAAACAAGAAATCCAGTCATGGATGTCACAAACATAATTTTACCATTGAATTAAATTGAGTATTGAATTAAAGATACATTTCTTCAATTCTGCTTGCCCAGAAAGTATGACACTGAGGACAATCACAGGGAAAAAATAAAAGTACCATGTCACTGTTATTAATTATTTAATTATAATGGCAAGATCAACATTTTATGATTTAGTTTCCATACTTTCTTTGCTAACAAAATTTCAGTCTCCCCAAAACCAACAGTGGAAACCAAGTGCATTAAACACCAGATCCCTCTGTATCTGCCTTCTGTGAAACATTTACTTTAGTGTTCAGGACCTGGTGGGACATGTTTTAGAGGCAGGCCTGCTAAAGGACAGTGTTTCACTTCCTGACACAATTAATTGCATTATTAATCAGAGTTCTAATGAAAACTAGTTGTTATGTCTCAATGCAACTGTACTGGGAAAGAGAGGCAGCCAAAGAGACGGGGAATTTGGGCAGTTGTGCACTTGTTTATCAGACACACAGGGTCAGAAGGCAAATGGTCAGAAATCACAGGATACTTTTGTGGGTCTGTTACACTGATTTTGTTGTCTCAGGTGAATATTTGAGATCTCTGAAGGTTGAATGTAGAGAAGCAGGTTAAGAGCTAGGGAGGAAGGGAAGCAGACAGACTAGATAAAAAGAAAATATCAGAGTACATTAAACAGAGTAAGTATATAAAATACTTGCAGTGCTTGCCTGCAATTCCTAATATATACCACATTTAAAACTACTGCAAAGCATTCCCACAGTTTGTAATAAGAATAGGACAGCAAAACAACATCCAGAAGTACAAGTTTTATTTTTAAATTATCTAAATTCAGCTGGAAATTTTCCAAGGACCAAGACAAGGCTGTTAGTACATCAAGCTTTTTATTAAACAATGTGTGCATCAAGAATGGAATCTCTTACCGTGTAGGGTGTTTCCTTTGCTGTTTTGCCAAATCAGAGCCAAAATGCACAGTCTCATAATTAAAACAATAACTAGTTATATGAACAATTTTAAGACTTGCTCTAATTCCAGAGTTTTTACAGCAAAGAGAAAATGAAATAAGTATTCATGTCCTGAGAGACTGCTAAAATGAGTTTGCAAAATGCCAAAAAGTGCAATGAATAATCACTAGAGAATTACCATTACGTTCTTATAATAATATTAGTTTACACTCTTCAATCACCAGACATCCTTAAAATGTGACAAATATTGACATAATAAGATGCCAGTATGCAGACAAGTTTCTAAATATCTCCTGTATCAGTGATGTTTGGATTCAACAGACATTGCACGTATTAATTTGCAATGTTGCAGTGTTGTAAACATTTAAAAATATCAACATCTAGTACAATCTTCATAATTAGATACTGAAGAAAGACATTTCTTCGTTAGAACTGGGTAAGTACTTTCTTAACCAAAATTCAGTAATTGCAAAAATTCTGTATCTTAAGCCTGTAAAGGAAAAAATCAGTTCAGTGATTAAATGACATTGAGAGAATTCAAAAGTAAAAATGAACACTCACATTCATGTTTGCAGCATATTTTTCAGCTCCTGTTTTATGCTGTTTTAGCTTTCATAGGGACTTATTAACTTCCTGCATCATCTTTACCAATTAGCTTTCTACAACAGAGCCCTAATTATTCATTAATGGAAAATATTTTGGACACTACATTGTCACATTTTCATGACACATTGAGTCTCAGTTTGTTTGCTTTTCCTTCTTAGCTGTTCTGCCAGTATTCATTCAAAAATTTAATCCTGATGAAGACTAATCAAAACAATTTTACATACAAGCTACACGAATCAGTTGGTGCCAACTTTCTTTGCTTTTCTGTCTGGTTATTGTAGTTAACCACATTACATTTTTTCCTTTTAGACCAACACTGGGGACAGATAAATAACTCACAGGAGCCTATCCAGGTGAACCCTGAAGACATGTTTCTCGGAAAGGATTTATGAACAGCTTAAGCTCACCCTGTTCTTGCAAAATAAGGAGGAATGTTGCCAAGCTACTAACACCTCAGGATCATGGATGCAGACATAACAAGATATTACATGCTCACCAAGCTGGTGTCTCTAAGAGAGCAAAGGTGTAGCTTTTTAGTCTAAGACATTCAGGTGACTACCACTTTTACATTTTGTAGAATACTTATAGAAAGAACGCTAATTAATGGCCGCTTCCTTTCAAAACTGATGTCATGCAACCAATAAGAAAAAAAAAGTGAATTCATAAGTTGTTCTTTGACTTATTTTCAAAGATTTGGGGGAAGAGAAGTTCCCAGAACACACACACCTCTAAAGAAGCTAAAAAAGAGGCAGGGAAGGAAAGCATTGTCATCACAAAGAGTAAACCACGTGTTAGGGAACAACTAAGGTCACATAAAGGTTATTTTCTGCTACATCTCTATGTTTCTATTTTAAAGCTTCACAGGCACCAAAGCTTCTTACAATCACACTGCACTCAAAAATTCTAAGAGTGAATGTACTTGCCTTTTCATAAGGAGGAGACACTCAAAGTACTGCAATGTAGGTCATTTTACACTTCACCAACCATTCATGTAGCTCTGATTTGTGACTTCATATATGTTCTTAGTATCTACCAATCCTATGACTTTATAAAACAACTATCACAGTGGTGTTTGAGCAAAGTTTTGAATTTCAAATGAAATTGCTGTCCCATGAGAGCCAGATTAAATACCCAGTTAAGCATTGATTTAAATGTAAAATTAGATTGGATCACCATCATGGCATTCAATTTGATCTGAACTCAGAACATTTCTGGGCTCATTTATCCTTGCAGAAAATCAGAGTGTTTCACACTGCAATTAACACTCTGACATGGCAAACAAGCATGCCACGCAACATCTGACAAAATAAACCTTAAAGTGAAAGAAACTGAAAGGCATAATTTCCCAAGGCAAGCTGTTTTGTTCATTCACTGATTACTGTGCCTTTTAAAAGCTAGCAGTCTACCATGCTATAGAACAATTTATACATCTGTTGCTTTCCTCAGTGAAGTCAAGGCATTTGGCTTTTTTCTCCTTTTGACAGGCTTTTCTTTTAATACAATGGTGGTTCAAACACGGTGTACATCCACTGAGCTACTAAGCACATGATAGACAAAACTTATATTATTGCGTGTTTACCTTTGCATCAGGTTGCAATACACAAGTAAGCAACAGTGTAATGACTTCAGATGGGTGTACTTTCTTTCAGGTTCAAGTATCAGTTTGCTTGTTATGCTTCTGCTAATCACCTCTCAAATGAACCATTGCTTTATTGACCTCAGAGAAGAGAAATGAGCTCGTGAAAGGTCTAGAGCAAGTCTTATAAGAAGCAGCTTAGGGAGATGGGGGTGTTTAGCCTGGAGAAAAGGAGGCTCGGGCGGGACCTTACTGCTCTCTACAACTCCCTGAAAGGAGGGCGTAGCCAGGTGGAGGCTGGACTCTGCTCCTAGATAACAAGTGACAAGAGGAGAGGAAATGGCATCGTGTTGCCCCAAGGGAGCCTTAGGACAGACATTAGGAAAAATCTCTTGAAAGAAAAAGTCCGGGTCGACGGTTGAGTCAAAATCCTTTGAGGTATTTAAAAGCCGTGAGGATATGGCACTTGGTGACATAGTTTAATGAAAGACTTTGAGGTGTTGGGTTAATTGCCAGACTTGACGACCTTACAGATCTTTTCATCATAAATGATTCTATAATTCTAAATATTTATTGTTACTTCACTTTCAAATTATGAGTCTGTTTCACTGATAATAGCTTATCATCATATATAAAGAACAATTCTGCTGAAAACAGTCTTGTGTCACATTCCATGTGGAAAACATTCAAAAAACAAGGCTCTTGTTTTAACAACAGATCTGACAACTTGAAGTTTTTCATGAGTTCTGCTACTGCTGTCCTTGTCATTCAAATTCAGTATATTCCTGAATAATCAGTGTATTTAATGTAATATTTTTGACGAAAAAATGTTAGTACCTGGCATATAGATTTACACAGTAATACTGAAGACCCAAAAAACATGCAGTGATTTCTCAGCATATCTTAGAAGAACCTACATAGACATCAAAAGCGAAAAATTACTAAATGACCATGTCCTGAAGACACAGCAGATTCTATGCTACATTGTCCTAGGGCTGAGTTCCACACATTATGGTAAAGTAATGCTGGGCACAAGATTTGTAGGATGACTTTTTAGAATACAGTAGTTCTATGGCAAATTATTACTATTTTTTTCTGAATAGGAATAGAATTTTTGTTTGTTCTACATTCATTTTTATACAGTTTTGAAGTATGAAATGGTGCAGGGAGGAAAAGGCAAGGTGAGGAGAAATTTATTTCAAACTATATTATTAAGTCTTTGATAATTTGCATGTCCTGACTGGGAGCAATACCTTTGAAAGCACTGTCATGCAGAAGATTGTGGTTGATATGGGCTGAATGCTTTTAGCTCCTATAGAATGAAAACAGAGCAGCAAGAGTATGGATGTAGAAATTGTATTATACTTTCCAAGTATTAATTATTCTCTTCATCATCTGCATTATAAGGAACAGGTGGTGAAAAATTGCATCTTGAGTTGTGCATAAGAGAGCACATATCCCAAACAACATGGGGCATCCCAAGGGAATGAATTTATTCATTACATATTGGAACTTCACTTTTAAATACACTTTTATTAAAGGGGAAAAATGCATTGAACAATAACAAAATGGTGCTAGGAAGAGCTTGCAAAACAATCCATAACCTTAGAGGAAAAATTCCAAATTTGAAACCATTTCATATAAAATCCTTCCCTTTTTTTTTTTCTTTGTGACTTATGTGCACATACACCAAATATATATTACACATTCTTGAGGGCAAAAATATTGTTACTTAAATTACATTCGTATGATTTCTTGATAAAAAAAATCAATTTGCCAGATCAATTTTTCTTAAACAAGTTCATCATACTCTGGAGCAATGAACTAATCAATAGGGAATGTTTTTCAGATGCTTTGCAGCCGTCGCACTTTAGTAATTGCTAGAATTTCATATCGACAGGTGATAGGATGGTTTGAAGGATGAATTGATTTGTTAGCCTGTAGTGCTACAAGTCAACACCGCAACAATAAAGATATATCCCCATAGTGCCAGGGTTTGGAAATCAAACAGGAGGTAAGTTGTTACATTATGCATTTGACCCTGGAGGTAATTCAAGATTGCAAGTTTTGTGGTTGTATTCAAAGCCACAGAAAGGAAAGAGGAAAGGAAACACTACCACATAACTTAGTAGTGATTTTTTAATTGAAGAAAATGATAGTGCATGGCATGTTTATGTTGGATGCTTAAATAAAAAAAACTATAAAAAAATTTCAAAGATTTGCTGAATGATAGTATGCATCAGTAGAATTGTTGATTTTGATCAGTAATTCCTAAGAGAAACAGGAATGGTATAAGAAATTACAAATAAGATGGCTATAGTGAGTAAAAGGATTTCTATCTCACAGTACAGACAAGAAAAATTATTTGCTTTGTAATGATTCTTGAACAGCTGCACTCCATATTTCCACAACCGACCAGCTCAGCAGGATATCATAATATATAAAATACAGCTACTGAAATCAAGGCTGATTCATTACAAAGAGGACTCTCAGCTGTGTGCTCAGGTCACATTGTTGGATGCTTTTTGCAGAAGCATGCCAAAGCACAGAATCTATTCACAATGCCAAAAGAAAAATGTAAGATCTGCATTCATGTCTGCTAATGGGCAAAGATTTGGACTTTATCTGAACTCAATTAAACAACTGTGTTGGCTACAAGAGAGAAAAACGTTAGCTCTGCATTTCTAAAAGTCTCAAATTTGCAAAGAAGCAATTAAAGAGGACTTTTTAGCAACAGGGTCAGTCATCAGTCTCAGGGAAGTTAATAAAAATATTGAAATCCACAGGTGCAGGACCAAGTGCTGCTCTCCAAACTCAAGTACATACTCCAGTAAGTCAGCTGGAGTTTTCACACCTTGGGGACAGCCACGAGCAAAGTGAATGCTACACAGCACAAAGCTCTAGTGCTGTCACATACATAGACATTTGATGCTGCCAGTGTGCACCATCTGCCTCATCTAAACAAAACCAGATAGCAAAAATGCCTTCTTGTGCCTTTTAGTTCACTGGCTCAAACCCTGCTCAGCTCAGAATCTCTAACAAGTTGGTACAGTTTGTGCAGTGCAATATGTGGACAGTCAGTTATTGCACATGTAATGGGTTTTTTTAGGCCAATTGGGACCGCTCTCTTCCTGAGCAGGTAAAAAAAGAAAGCTCCCTACTATGAAAAACCCTCAGCGATACCAGTATGTAAGTTCAGGATAGTATTAGCTAGGTGACATCTGTTAGGCAATGCAGTTACTAAACATTCATCTAAGTGAAAAGCTTTGCTCTTCTTGCATAATATTTCCTCTGACATAATTCAAGCAGCATCTCAGTGTGACATAGCCAGCATAAGGAATGTGTTTCGAACAACTTTATCTTCATTTTATATTCTCTGAAAACTATGTGTTTCCAAAGTACTCGGGAGAGTTGTTTGTCTCATGGCCTCCCTCACCTTTTAGATCATGCACCTCAATTTAAAATTGAAATCTGCAGATGAGCTAGTTTTAGAGTAATTTTTGCTATCATAAAGTAAATTGAATAAAATCCACCATGAAAATCTCCATGCTAAAAGTCTCCTTGATCTCATGTGATATAGTAAAAAGAATAATTGTCTCCTTTTATCACATATTGCATAATAACCATGTAAATAGTTACATTTTTAAATTTGATTTTTACATATACTTCTTTGAATTTGCCAGATCACTTCACATTACCACCTCTGTGTTTAACTGGGAAGGTATTTAAAAAGAAAATCTTAATACAGTAATTTGTCTTTCAAATACAATTTTCAAAGCTGTAGGAGCTAATTTAGTACAGCTGGGTCTGTGACGTTCAAGCCCAACCATAAACAAGCTACCTGTATCCTTCTCTGAGGAGTTAAAACTTCTGTAGGGTTTGTAAGAAAATGTCCAATCTTTGCAGCATTATGTACATTCATGCTCCTGTATTGAATAGATATATATTATATGAAATAGGTATGGAAGGGAAGACAGAAATTAGTTATTAATATTGGACTTCATTGATAGCTCTGAAAAAATAAAAATTAGCATTTTTGCTTTTGACATGAGCAATTGAACATTTGGCATATTACTATGGAATGCAGAGCAAGGAGGATGTAACAACAAGTGCAGGGGACAAAGGACTTAGTTTGTGTTCTTACATCTTAACTATTTTACCTTTTTCACTGTCTAATTTTAGTAGGGTCATTTTCCACTGCTGTTTACCATTACACATACTGTAAAAGTTTTCCATACTATGTGGAGCACATCTTTAATGTATTTGCTTTTACTTTAAGAAAATTTGTTCTGCAAACCAGATAATTTTTACATCACGCTTTTTTTCTCTTAGTTTGTAACTTCTGAAGTTCTAAACTTTAGTGACTGGAAAATTATGTCCCAGCTTGTATTTATTTTAATATTCTGGGTATCTTGTATTTGCTTACATACTGCTGCTTGAGTTGAATTCTGTCTAAAAAAAGAAAATTACTTTAGTATTTATTACCATAAAGTACATTCTTAGCCAGATGAAAAGTAAGAAAGTGAAACATATATATCTTGTGGTCCAAGTGGCAGAAGCACAAAACCGTTTATAAAACTCTTCTTGTAGCCGACCACAAATCTGATAATCTAAGCTTGTAATGTAGATGAAGTATGCCAGTTCTGAACCGTAAGGCCACAAGAAGTTCTTACTCAGAAATGTTAAATACAAACTGTGACATTTGCTACAACTTATGCTGATATGCCTTTTTCCCATTGTGTGTGGAAGGAGGGCAGAGAGACAAAAATCAATATAAACTTCCCCTGGTAGGACTCAGAAGACACCACTAAAATTCCTAATCCTGCCACAGTACCTCAGACAAGAAACACTACCATCCTGTACCAGTATTGCCAGTCTTCACTTCCAGCTCCATTCAGCAAGGACCATCTTATTAAAGATGTCCAACATCTTTAAAGAAGTCTGACATTGCATGCCCAAACTCCAAGGCACCAATCAGGGTGCAATTAACAGTAGTTGCAGATAAAGTTAGGTACACCTACAGTAGAGACCATGTTACTTCTCTATACCAGAGTACCACACTTAGTTCCAAATAGATGCCAAAATTGCAAATAAACTACTAGGGGGAAGTAATTTGAAGATATAACTGGAAGAAGGAAAAAAATGCGAAGCAGATTTGGAAGGTGACTTTTATGCCAGAATACCTCACAGATAAGGAAGACCCTTAGTTAAGTGAAACCCCTTCAGAATACCTCCAACCCACCAACACCAGCGGGTATTAGCAGCCTCCTGCTCACCAAGGCTTCCAACACACAGCATCTGAAAGCTGACTGAGAAACCTCTGGCTCCAATGCCCCCGCAGGGTTGTCCAGAGACGTGTCCTGCACAGCTACCAGCTGCAGCTTCCTGCGAGGCAGCAAAGCTTCCCCAGCTCAGGCTGGAGTTTAATGCCCCCGCTGCAATGGTTAGGACAACTTCAAAGCAATTTTTTGAGAAGCGCCCATTGCATATGTGTGCACTATGGACACTCATAAAGCCCATAGGACATCTGAAACATTACAGCCAGAGTACAGGTTAGGCCTTCAGAACAGCCATATCCTTAAGGACTAGGGTGCCCTTGGAGCTATTTGGAAAGAGCTATTTTTCCTGGACTAAAAAGACTGCTTCATTTTGGTTTAGCTTTTCCCACTTTTGAGTTACCACTAACCTCTAAAAACACTCACAGAACTGAAGTTGGGAATACTACCTCCACAATTCCTTTAAAATTAAGAGGACACCTTCTTAAGACACAACTTTTTGTGAGAATTTTAGCGGGTTTTCTTCAGTCATAGAGTAAAAAATGAGGGAGCATCAAACACTTCTGATACCCTTAGGTAAGTTTGCATGTCTATGTCTGTATGAATATATATATATATGTATATATATACACACACATACACATATATATATACACACACATATATATGTATTGTAGCCTGAGGCTGCCAGAAACTTTGCCTGCTGAATGAATTATAGAACAGGAAGCAGATGGGCTGTGTATATGAAACAACCACTATCTGGCATGATATGCTGTGAAATTTGGCTGCAAAGATTAAATTGAGCTATTGAATGTTTAATACACTATGCATAACAAATACAGCCAGAGCCACAAAACAGCATAAATTACAGAATTGGTATTCACGCTGCCTTTCCCAGGAATCAATACACTGCCACAGCTCATAAGAGTCTGTTGTTTAATACACATAAAGAAGAGAAGAATTCTTCTATTAAAATGAGTTATCTGGGCTATTTACCAAAGGCAGTGATTTAACAGTGGTAAAGTCTATGTAGTGCTGTTGAATGCAGATGATAATACTTCTTGTCCTTGTCGGCCTATTTCATAGCTCCTATCAGTTGCTGCTGCTGCAAGGTCCCCTGGGTACATTAGCAGTCAGCCCAGGAAGTGTGTTTAAGTAATGGACATAATGTTCACATTTGCTAGACCAGCCTTCTCCCTAATCATGAATTATTCTTCCCCAAGGCTCAATTGGAACATTACTTTAGAAGCAGAAGATTTAATCCTTTTCAGCTGATTGGAGGGAATGATTACAGTATTATTTTCTTGTACAGGCTGTCTCCAGTGAAGGTGCCTTTTTCTGTCCCCATCTTTAATAGGCAGCAATCTTTATTTCCCTGGAGGGAAATGGCAGTGTATTCAAAATGGGATAAATCTTCAGGAATGTGAGGTGCAGAGACTGTAGATCACTGCTGGTTAGTTAATTAGTTTAGCCCTTGCTTATTTCATCTCCAAGACAAAACACCTTCCTACAAGGCAAAAGGAAGGAAACATGCAAACAACTGATCGCACTGCCTACAAAATCTAGCCTCTGTGCACTTGATTTTAGAACGTAAATTACAGCTTTGATTTCTATTTAATGCAATCAGCCAAATAAGCAGTGCACTGTTCCCTTAGACTTTTCTGACTGCTAAGGATTATTTGACCTGCAGAAATAGATTATATCTTTATTCACTGGATACTGCTGAAACAGATATGGGCAGAAGGCTACAAAAGGAGATAGGTATAGACCAGCAAGAATGTGATTGCAGTTGGCATACAGAGATACGTTTACTCAGACAGTGAATCCTGTATCCTGTGAGATTAAAAAACAAATATTTTTTACACATATATGCTAAGTGTATCTTTGAACACTGGACCCACAAACCCCCAATTACTGGTGTTTCAATGTTAAAGATGGGGAAAAAATTATAATTATATCATGTTTATTCTACATGAGAATATGGTTTGAAAGTCTAATAATTCTCAATAGTTTTTTTTTCAAAAGGGTAAGACCCTCTAAGGTTTTGCAATCTCTTCTCTGAAGCAAGTAAAACTACAGTTTTGCCATTGCATAAACATTTTTTTACTATCCAAAACTTTTTCTTAGGGGGAATACTTTTAAAACAACAAAAATTGGAGGAGAAACAATACAATTTCATTAATATATTTGTAGCCCAAAACCTTGTTTATTCCATCTTTAATTTAAAGAGACACCCCAAATCTCTTATTCTTCTATTTATTTACAGTGTCATGATACCCTGACATTGCATATAAGTATATTATATTGCCAAGAGCTATATACAATGCTTGCAAAATGCAGGAAATCGGAATGCCTGGGGCTGACATTTTTCAATCTCTAAACCAGTGAATATAAGAAAATTAAAATTAAATTTACAGGGAAAGGGCATTGTAAAATGATTGCTTTGTTAAATAAAGCTGAGAAGGCTAAGAAGGTGTGCAAGGACTATGTCAACTTGAGTTCCTTACTTCTTTTCCTTACAATACAAAAAATTATTTTTTGATACAGACTCAGAAATATGTGTTAAAAGCAGAACCAATTATTTCCAGCCTTTTCAGACACCAACAAGAATATTTCTTCAGTTCTTGATAAAAAGTTGAAAGGTCATGGAGAACTTTTATCTTGGCATGTGGAGTGGAGTGTGAGGGTTATCTGGAAAGTGCTAATGTTCACACTCTGCAGGCTCACCCCATGAGCAAAGTTTCCAATCTGAACCTAGTCACCAACTGCGTAAGAGTTACCCCATAAATGATATTTGGATTTTACGTTACTTGGTTTCATTTTTCTGCATTTACAGTTCTTTGCATAACGGGTAACATTCACAGCCCAGTTATTTTCAGTAAAACTTACCTAAATTTAATTTGCTGCAAGCAATGACGCACAGCCATAGTTTGAACAGAAACTCTACAAATATCACATTTGAAGCTTGCATATATAGGATCGATTTTTTTCTTTCCTTAAGATATAGTGCTTTGTCCTTCAGGATCAGGACTGCTATCTGTAATAATATATTACTGTGGACACAGATTTACTCTGAAAAAAGAAAGAAATTTATTACCTCCCTGAGCCCTGGAAAAGGGCGTGGAGTTTTATTTAAATAAGATAAGCAGAGGACTCTTGAGCTGCAAGGATCAGAAAGGTGATGACGAGCAGTGAACACAATTGATTCTAAGGATCATCCACATCTGAATATTAAACCTTTGCCAGGAGTGGAAAATCAGTTTCCTGGAGAATCCACAATAGCAAAAAGAAGAATGTCTAGGTTTTAGCGTTTGCCCCAGCTGCACAAAGGCTTAGCATCTCTGTAATACAGACTGTGACTCAAATTTAATCATACTTAGGAGTTACTTCTATTATGGACTATAACCAAGAATCTCTGCAAATTATGCAAAAGGGAAATATTTCTCCTATGTTGACATCCATTAGCAGGGAAACTGTACAAATCAAGTAAGACACTGACAAAATTCCTAAAGTAAAATCTGAAAACTGCACAGTTCAGATCAACAAATGTATGTACATCAGTATATGGAGACTAGAGGAAAACTATTGACCCCATGCCAGAGTAAGTCCCCCATTATGTCACCCAGTACACACACACAGCACATTGACCTGTGCTAACACGGTGCCTCAAGCTGCCTCACGATCTTAGCAGATCTCATAGATCAATGATCCTTCATCCAGTATTCTTTCTTCAGTCACCTCTGGTTTCTTGAGTGACTCTGTCCTCTTCGTCCTCAGGGACTCCACAATCTCAGATTCCTAACATTTTGTACCACCATTACATCACGGGGAAGAATTTAGTTTCATAAGCAGTGAAATGAGCTGAAGGTGTTCAAAAACATCTTGCAATTGCTTGCCCATTATTTTTCTCACTTTACTCCCAAGCAGATAATTTATGATTCCTGAATTAGTAGGATCTCTTCTATATTCTTTCAGATATTAGAAATTGGGCCAGTTTCTTCTGATGAGAAAAGGAGTTGAATAGAAGAATGCAGATAAGTGACCTTTGAGCTCTTTTGAAATCCCACTCTGACTTGCATGAGCATTGCACATGGAGCATCTTGATTGGCTATAATTCTCACAGCTATTTTTTTCAACCCTCAGTAGCTGAAAATAGTTACAATCAACCTTTGTGTGGTCTAGTGAAACAAATATATAAAACTGTTTACAGGGATAGTGAAGAGAAGACACTTTGCAGATGCTGGAAAAACGTTCCATATATAAGGCGTTTGGTATTATTTATTTTTGATTCAAAACAAATACCCCAAATGAAGCCAAAAGGAGTTTCTCTTAATACATTCTGTGAATTAACTAACAAGCAAGAAAATACAAGCTACAACAATTGCTTTTTCTTCATTCAGTGAAATGAGTTTGACATGGTTTCTGTGTTATTTATAGATAACTGCCAAAAAAAATAATTGTTTGAAAGTAAATTTGCGCTCACAATAAGAGCAATCCCACACAAAGCAGGCACCAAAACTAAAATACAGATGAGAGTTCACTGAAGTGAGGCCACCAGCAATTAATGTCCAGAACACAAAACAAAAAACAGTTTAAAATCTGTAAGCTGCCCAGCTTAATGAATAAATCCCCTCCAAGAAGAGTTATCATAGAGAAATGTGAATGACTAAAAAGCAGTGAGGCATCCAGCATTATTCTGATTTTAATAGTAAATGTCACAAATTTATGAACACTCTCATGCAATTAAGTTTTCCAAAACAGTAAGACCATATTAATGAAATAGCAGTTCTATATGTCAGAGTTGAGCTATAAATATTAATATTTCTATCATAATTCTAATTCAAAATATGCAAATAGCTCTGTGAGAGCAGAAACTAAAACTCAAGTCTACAGTACACTTGGTCCAACGCAGGAAGGTGAACAGCAGGGAAAGAGGGGGAGGGAGAGGTGGTCATTAATTTATTGTGTGTGAAGTTCAATTGCATAGTTTAGCTTCAGATGGGTGAAAAACATGCATGCTTGACCAGGTTCTATAGGAGATGGTGTCTAGGGAGGAAAGTGGTGGAAACTGGAGATTTACTTTGAAAATTGGGCAAGACTAAGGCACTAATCACCTCTGCACTAACAAGAGAAAAACCTTTTTTGGCAGACATTTAGGGACTAAAAACTTTACTGCCAAAAAATAAAAGGTGACTAAACATTTCTGCATGGAATTGTGAAACACACTTTTGGTTCTGATGCCTAGGTCTACTTATATCCCTTCACAGGTACTAAAGATCTTTCTGAGAAAGTTAACAGAGGACTTGAATCCAGGTGTACCAAACAAATTTGAACCACTGGCTCTACTTTCCTGATCTTAGAGGGCCAAAGATCCTATTTTAGCCATAACCCTATTTTAGTCCTACAGTAGGTAGTAGCACAGAAATGGGGGCACCTTCTGGAATGCTGGGTTTAATGCACACATTTAAGGAAGGAACTTATTCAAGTTGATGTCAAAAGCTCAGATTCAAATCCCTTTTTTTTTTTACTGTTTTTCTTTTTGAAAGAACATGAAATGCTTCAACCTTAGTTTCCCCATCTTCAGAATGAAGTTAGAAATCTCTTTAAGAACCCTAAGAATCACCATTATTTATAAAATATTTGCATGTCAAAAGGTACCATTTAAGGTGTTTTAGGTTTTTTTTAAAGTATTTTTGGAAAATGGAAATGGTTGTATTAAGTTTTGTTGTAAGTTTCAGCATAAGCTGCATAAACTCCTTATGAACGTAAAATGTACTTTTTGAATAGTAAGATCATATGTTTATTAACATACTTCTCTAACAATTCAATAATTTTCACAGAGATATACCAGAAAATATCCCACTGGAATTTTACTCTCAATCTAAGATAATATTATTTAGCCCTTGAGCAGCCAAGGGTCAGAGTAGCACGTATGAAGAGTTATTTTTCCTAAAAAAGCTTTCAAAGAAATAGTATGGCTTTTTGATTGAGTAAAAATTGAGCAATTTTAATTTTTAATTGAGCAAAAAGAAGCACAAATATCACATCCTCTTCTGTTACCTCCGGAAGACCTGTATTATCAATGAAACAAAGAATAGATTAATTACGTTTCTTGCTGGTGATTGGAGAACGTGCCCATCTTTTGACTTCACAAAAAATGTGCTGTCAAACAAGTGCTATGAACTTCTTTACTCACTTATACAGTGATTGAGATTGTACACTGGCATACTTGAGAATCACTTATCACAAATACAACACGTTACTGAGAACCAACTGTGCTTGTGATTCTGCCAGAATATTTCTCTTCTTGAAGTACTCAGATGTCAGGTTGAAGTAATGAAACACCCAATGCTTGAGGTAACTTCAGTCCAACAGAAAAAGCAGCAATGTCCTTTTTTTTTTTTTAACCCTGCAAAGATTTTATTGGCAAATAAATTATTCATTTTCAAATAAAACTTTAGGATAGACAGGATGAGACATATCCAGATTTCAGTTATTCTAAGGTCTTAGAGAAAATGTCCAGATAAACAGAGGCCTGTGCTCTTTTTAAAAATGTATTCTACACATCAACAGATTTTGTCTATCTGAAGCCTTTTATCATGATAACTATATGCAGAATTTCATATTCTTCTCTATTAAAAGTGTAATATCCACAATAGTGTCACCAGACATTCCGTTTTCTAGAGTGTATTGATGAGTAATACAGTCAGTGCTCCCACTTACCTAAAGGGTTTGTTTGTTTCCTTTTGAAGACCACGTCAAAAACAATGGCAGCAAGAGCATCTCCTCAAGAGAGATTGCTTCTCCCTTCTTCTCTACTTACTCACATGAAAATTAAATAAAATTAATGTAGAAAGATACAGAATACCTAAATTTACTTTGACATCTAGTCACTGGTTTATGCCCTAACTCTACAACCCATGAATATAATGCCACTGCCCAAGAGATGGCTGCCAAAATGTCCTAATTTTGTGACAACTAAGCAGTTGCTGGTGCAGTTAATTTCATTGTAAAAATAACTCCATTGAATAATACATCTATGAAATAACTATATTTTGCTTAATAATTACATTCCATCAAAAAAGAGAGAAGAAATCCTTGTTTTTATTATTTGAAATTACATCTTTCTGTGGCCCAATCATTTGAGCTCTGTATCCCACCATGTCACCACTTACCTCTAAGAGAAACTGATGAGGAACCAGTTGACTGCTCCTCTCATTCTCTCAATTAAGCAATTTAGACTTCCATTTCAAATTTTCAACTGGCAGAAAACCTGGAAGATTGGTTGAATGAAAACTTGAAATGATAAGGGCCAGAATACCATCCCAGGATTATTCACAGTCTTTCATCATCCCTTTTGCAAGTGCACATACAGCGTGCAACAGCATGTGAGAAATTTTAAGTCTTACACCCTCAGCCTGACAACTTTGCCACAGCATAACAGCCAAGTTTGAAATCATCACTTACTTCCACTTTTTCTGTTATTCCTACAAGTTAATAACGACAGAGGGAAAGATAAGCTGAGAGGAGAAATAGAAGAGGTTTTCAGTGGGAGGGATAGGCAAGAAAGCCCCAGGCCAATGGATCAGTGGGTGATGGGAGCAGACTTGGAACAAAAGTGGCCTGAAGCTTGGGTCTGCAGCTATGGCGTGCTTCACAAGTCAGGAAGTTTGCCTGGCCTCTAACCTGAGAAGGAAATTAACCTACTCTTGCCAATTGATTTGTCTGTGGAATGAAGATGTTCTTGGCAGGTGTGTAGTTGGAAAGCATCTTCAGAGCGGAGCAATTTAGATCCCCAGTTTGTTGCAGTCTGAATCTCAGCCCACTACTGTCATCCTGCAGTGATTCCTACACCTTGTTCCATGCTTGCCATGCAAAAAATTCTGTATTTCCAGACAACACACATTTTGTGAAAGCTGTTGTGGTATCCAGGTTCCCTGTTTCTCTGTGCCTTTTCTTTTATTCAAGGCAATTCTATTTGCTTTCCAGTATCTAGAGGTAAAAGCTTAATCCCCAAGGAAACATATGGCACACATTTCCAGCAAATGCAGTATGAAGTTATTTGTGAAATAGTCAGGAGTTATTTTATAAATGTCTTTCAGAAACACAAGGTTTTTCAGCTGATCAGGATGTTTTCCTGTTTAAACATTGATTTAAAAGTCTTGCCAAGTATATCAGAGAGCTAAGACAGAAATTTCACAGTGCACAGAAAAGCAGCTGGTTTTTTCCCCTTAAGTCCTGGCAATATAACCAAATGTTTCTTTCAACAACAACAAGTAAGGTATACAGTAACTTTGTTTCATTACAGTAGAGAGCCAAATCAGCATTTGCAAAAGGTTTTCAGAAGAACATGCGTGTGCACTAAGTTGGTATTTTTCCCTGTGAAGGGTGTGAGAGGACATATAAATTTAATCACACATTTCACTTAAAGACCATTTTAGTATGTGAGGGGACAAAATATCAACTTAGCAGCTGCTCTAAGATTCCTAATGGATTCCCAAGCAAAATTTTCCAATACTAGCTAAAAATCATTAAAAATATCACTGAAAAGCTTTGAACTTTGCCCTCTCAGATGAAAACTGGTTTAGTGTAATGCCATGCTGTGAAATCTGAACCTAATATATGTGCATTTAAAACAAAACAGAATTCTTTCTTCTCTTATACAAAAGGTAAACAATTTAGTTGTTCATAACATATAACAGCATCTTGTGCTGTAGTCTTTACAGTAACTTCAGCTGAATATGATTCAGTGTTTTTTGCAACTATCAACTTTGGAGTGAAGAATCGCTCAATTCAGCTACATTTATTTTTTAGTCAGATGTCTTTACTACTTTTTTTATTTCCACAGACACATGCAGTCAGAGCATCCATTTTCTCAACATGAGCAATGATACTTGTGCAGCAAGAAAGCACTACCTTCTACAAAGCTTTTTACTATTATTCCTTTTAAAAGTTTCACTGGCAAGGAAGCAGAAAAAGTAATGTAAGTCACAGCTCACCAAATGGAAGCCACTGGGAGAAAAAAAAAAACATAATAATCTAGGGCTTCAAAACTAGCAGTGATTATATGAGTTCAGTGACATTTTCATAATTCAGGTCTGATTAGCGACTCAGTAATATGCATCTATGCAAGTCTAAAACCCTTTTACAGCAAAAAAATCTCATCCAGAGGTACAGAGACAGGACACCCATCTTTCATACCCCTGAAATTCACTTGTCTCAAGGTTTTTCTTTGTCTAACTTCTCTATATGAGCAAACCTAGACTATTAGTATTACCTACTAAAATGATAACACTGTTTAAAAGTCCTTTTAAAAAAAAGTATACTTCCCTAATCCACTTAATACAGGCAAAGTGTATGGGATATCAATAGCAAAAACTTGTGTCCAATTGCCTTGAAATGTACAAGATCTGTAGAAGTCTTTAAAATACTTCACAGTATTCAACGCTTATGAAGATGGAGGCAGAGAAAAGCAAGCATATGGATTTACTGCCCCAGCAGTTTCTGAAATGCTTTTAGTTTCACTTGGGCCAACCAGACCATTTCCAGCAGAAAAGGAAGGGGTGTTTCCCAGTGGCAGCCACCAGCATGATTGTATTTGTACACACACATGCAAAAAACTAATTGTTGTCTAGAAAAATAAAAAAGTATTTCACACTTTTTTTTTTTTTTAATTAGTCAATGTATATTTGTTGAAAGATGTTCCTGTGGGCATACTTATAAAAGATTTGAAGCAGGTGGCTTGATAATTCATTCAGCAGCTAGACTCTGGGAAAGAGCAGCAGTGCTTGAATCTCTGCCCATAAAGCAAATTCAGCACACACAAAGTTCACACACCATAACCAGCATGCGTCTTCACAAAACAGAAGCAGTGTTTATCTTTACCCCATCTCTCCTGTGTGCTTAGAAGACGAGTGGAGGGGTGGTTAGGCCGTGGGTCTTGGTGGGCTCCTGGTCAGCGGGCTCTGTCTGCACCCAGCCCTGTGAAACTGCCAGCACATCTAGGGAACCACGTCTTACTTACCCTTCCATTTGTACTTTTGCATTCGGCAGTGAAAACACCTTTCCCTGAGGCCAAACAGAAACATGCACTGATGAAATCATTGCCTCTTCATTCCAAGACTGATGAACCCCCTGACTGTGAGTGTGCAAGCAGTCTGTGCTCCCCACCACACCAGCACTGAGCAAGCCAGAAGCAGTGCTGGGCTGAGGAGGACTGTGAAGCCAGAGGCAGCCGTCCTCCGAGCCTGGGAGTGTACTGCACAGCAGGGCTTCAGACCACTAGATAGAGAGCTGGCAGGCCTCAAAGCCCTGGCTTGCATTCCCTGCTCCCAACTGCTGCCACAGATGTCCAGACTTTATTACAGAGATGAGTTTGGATGCCTGCAGGAACAGCTGGAAGTGGGAAGCAAGAGCCAGACTAATTGGCTCCAGTGCAGGACACAGCTATTCTGAAAAAGGAAGTAAGAGAAAAGAAAGAGAGCTATCTACAGATGCTGCAGACACGAGTGAAACAGTTAAAATCATTAAACACTTTCCTAGTTTTGCTTCCCCCTTAGAAAACTGCAATAGATGCCACAAGACTGTGTCTAGAGGTTTCTGTGACCAGAGCTAGGGAGGCGCAGCACACACAACACAAATGCGGTCTTCTCTTGGGGAAAAATGAGACACCCTGGGTTAAAAGTTGAATCAGACATTAGTGCTCCTGGTGGGATAAATGCCCTGCTGAAATTTCAATTTCAGCCAAGAGACAATCCACAAGGTTATTTAGGGGCATGCACCATGTCTTACAGCATATAGTGAACACACAGCTGTGGGAGTGTTTAGCAGATCTTTGAAGGAAACAAAACCCACAGCAGTTTAATAAAAGACTGCCCTAATATGTGTGCTCTAATATGTGTGCTTCTAATATGGGCAAACCCAGCTACTCTAAAGGTATATCCAAATACAGTGTTTGGAATTTAAAAATTTGATTAAAAGGCACAAGAAGCTGACTACTTCACCTGAACAGTCTAAAGACTCAGCTATACTCTAACAAGAGCAAGATGTCTGATCTGCCACACAGTACACAGACCCATTTGCTGTTTCCTAGTAAAATCTTGCATGCAGAGCACTATTAACTAAATCATCAAAAATTAAGTAGCAGAAGCCGTTGCCAAAACCTAAGTTGCATTCAGACTGCCGGCAGGACTTGTGAGCACTTTCTAGTACCTAAGGCAGTGTGGTCCTAGGAAGAATGCCAAGATGCAGTACAAGTACACAGCACACACATTACCAAACCCCCTGAGGAAAAAAAACCCAGAACAGGAGCACATACTGAGAAGCAGCTATGGTACACCCTGAGGAGTTGTCTGGCTTGGTTGAGCAGCAAATAATATATCAGCTTGTCATTACAGAGTGAGCAATAGAGATAGCCAACCAACGAATGATTTCTGCAAGGACAACATACAGTTTATGAGGAAAAAAAGGACAAGTAATGCTGTGTCAAGATTTGGAGGGTATAAGTCACAGCTTTAAGTATATCTAGGGTAAGAATGCATAACTTTGGCCTGTGTACAATACATTGCAAACCTACTGAAAACTCATTTGAGACCAGAACTATCATCATTTCCTTACAATTTACTCATCATTTTCTTCCAATACAACAAATCCTTTTTTCCTGCCTACTACATTAATTACTACTGCTCTACTGTTCTCTCACCTTTACCGTATGTCTCTTTTGATTGGGCTATTAAATACTGTTTTTCCTCTCTGAAGTAAACAACTCCAATCTGTGATTATTTTAAAAATTCATTAAATTTTGATAATTTCATCAATATTTGTCTTCTGTGAGTTCTCGCACTGATTGTAATTCCCTTCCCCTACACCTGCCTCCAAAAATTCCTGAGTCTCTCTTGTGTCACTTTCGTTTTAATTAGACACAATGTCCAGGCAACATGCTAATATATCTTGTTTGCCATGACTAAAATTATAGTTAGAAGCACATTGAATCAACTAATCTAGTAGTATAATGCATTTTCATAATAGGAAAAACAACTATAATTTATAAACAACCACTGTATATCATATTTAGTCTTCTAAGCAGACATCTTCAAAATAATTTGTCACTATTGAAACTAAAGGAATTATGGTGCCATATTTTAGTTAGTCCTAACATAATTTTAGTAGCTATGAAAGTTTAAATTCCATATCTACTGTTTGTGAAACATTTTGCAGCCTCTGACAGTCAGCTCTTGAAATTGCTTCCAGATTGAGACTATCATGTTCAAGTAACATAAAAGTGAAGTCCAACATTTCTATGCCTTTGCTGTTAAAGTAGCCACAAATCATTGCTCAGAATGCAACTTACAGATGCATCATAGCAGTATTGTCAGAAAACTGCATTCCTTTGACAAGGAAACTATCAAAGCAGCACTTGGTTCTAGACTAGCATGCCTTGAGAATGGGGCTCTCAGTGGAGTCCTGTACCAAGTTCCTCACTGACTTTGTATAAGAAATTTCACTAATTTAAAAAAGAAAATTAATTAGTTATAAACTAGTAGTTAAAAGCAAGAAAAAAAATAATGACAAATAAATGGCATTTTCAAAGATGGGAAATAAATCAAGCCCAGCTCATCAAACATCGATACGCCTTGCCACTTGCTTATATGGTTAATTCTGATTTTTTCTTTGAAGAACCTGGATAACATGAAAGAGTAGTCCATTTTGAAAGAGTAAGTCTGAGAGTTAGTCTTACTACCGTGGGAAGCAGAAGAATGAAGTAAGCAGGATAAGGTCAACACATTAACATTTACATGAATTCAGATCCCATATAGCTTTAATCCTCTTCAGTGACAGGCAAACCATCAGAGAGGAGGAAATGAGACTTCAACATTAATTCAAAATGCCTGGTTTAACCTTTAGAAAATAATTCAATTTTCTCTTTCTTTCTCTTTTCTGTTCTCCTTTCCATGCACCACAAAGGCACTTTTCTGTTTCTTCAAAATTAACTATGTCTTTTTCAAGCTTTCATTTAAATTTGGAGAAACTGTCCATGCACACTTTATGAGACCTAAAATACACATGTGGGACTTAAACTCCTTTCAAACTCTTTGTGCCTCATTCCTGTAGACTTAACTGAACTAACAAAGAAGATTGAGTCAGGATTAGCTTCTATTCACCCAAAATACCAGCGGACAAATGTTAGCAGTCACTGCCTGGGAGTTCCAGGTGAACTTTTCAGTAACAAATCACCCAAAAAGAAACAAATAGGTCTAAAGTTACAATGAAGGGTACTTACCAATTATTTCAGACAGAGGAGTAAAGAATTGTTCCAATGGAAGAAAGCAAAGCGGGGGAGTGGAGAAGGGAGCAGTGTGAGAGAATCCCAAATCTTAAATAAATAGGACTTAAAAATATTTAAAAACAATGAGAAGACTAAAGCTTTAGAAAATGGGGGGTTTTTTGTATGGTTCTTTGGGGCTACGTAGTGCAATAATTGTTCTTTCTACTGGGATCCATCACATTTCCCCAGGAATGTGAACTGCAGCTTGCAGTGTCTAGAAAACTGCAGATGGGAGAAGGATCAGTTTAAGCAAATCTGGCTGTCCTAGATCAGCAGAATCAAAGTGAGATAACATAGTGTCTTTGTGTCAGGCAGGACAATAAAGAGGGTAAAATATAGTGCCCCAAAGAACTGAACATACTCAGACCCAGACCTGAAAGGATAGAAGCCAGCTCGTCTTGTTGAGAGACAGTCGGTAAAGGTTGAAATTTTCTTTATACAGTGATAACTTATTTCTAACCACATCAGCATAAGCTCTTCTTCTTTCTGAAAAGGCTTTCTGTTTACCTTCATGTAGGTTATCATGAAAATATGTATTCATCTGCATCACTCTCATAAATAAATCTTAATGGCTTCTAAACTGCAGAACTTTTGTAAAAGACAAACATCTGTCATTTCTCTGTAGATAAGGCACTGCAGTAGTGTATATACACAAAAATAAGGATAGTCAGTCTGTACATGGGATGAGACACAGGAATATTACTGAAGTTAAACACTTGCAGGAGAAGTGTTCTCATACTCCCCATAATGTGGAATGTCATGAAAATCGCAACTGAAGAAATGTTTCTTAAACTCAAAAGTCCATGCCAAAAAACAAAAACCAATCACAGATCCCATTTCTTGATGAATAGATAAAAGTATATGTTTATTCCACTTAATTTCTATTTTTTTTTAAAAAAGGGGGGGGAAAAAAGCCCAAAGCAAATCAATCTTTCTCATTTTAATTTCTCCCATCATCACTATGGTCGAAAAAGTTCCATCCTTTTCATTTCTTGTCTGGCACTGACTTCATTTTAAATACAACCCAGCAGAGTACTCAGTTGCCAAGTTGCTGCATTTTTAAACATTCTAAATAGGACATTAGTTCTTAGCATGAATGTTTTGAAATCTGATCAACAAGCCGTTTCTCAATACATTAGGCAAAGCAAGCAAAATTAGGCTGTTTTATGTCAGGTACTTAGCACAAATCCCTTAATAATGTGTTTGAGTGCAGAAACCATTAATAAATGCATAATTCCCTAAGACAGGCTTGATTAATTAAGTCATATGTGTATCCTTCTAATTAAAAAAAGAACATTAGGCAGATGAGTGGAATTTCTGATTACAAAATTCAAAGGCTGTTTTGCTTTTATTTGAACAACGAAAGAAAAGCTGCTCGTTAATATAGCTGCCAAAAAACCAGCAAGAGTGCTGACACAAACCCCCCAAACTCTGACTTGTTCAAAACAGCTAAGTATTTACTCACTCATTTGTAGTCCAATTTTTAATCAGGTAGCTGCTCGATTAATCCAGGCAGTTCAAATTACAAAGGCAGCTGGTGCTAATATATCCATAACTAGATGATATGTTGGTTGCATTTCTTCCAGTAAATTGTTTAAAACCAAAGACTCACAAGTTTTCAAACTCTCAGGGTAAACTATTTTATGAAAAAATAAAATGGTTGATCCCATACACTTCCCAAGCATGCACTTTACTGTAGTTTGGACTGCAAATTTTGGTATGATACCATAATTTGCAGCAACACTGAAGCAATAGCTATTTTCAAATGTATAGCTTTTCTTGTGAAACAACTAGCTTTTTGAGGTTCCTTCCTAAAAGTAATAAACAAAACCAGAAAGAGCAGAAAACATAATGTTATGAGACATAGTAGGAACATAGAATATTCTGCTAAACTAACAGATACTGTTAAGCATAACAATCTTGCCAAGGTGATTTTTGAGGATAAGCAGGATTGATAACCGTCAGCACAGTTTGGTATAATAATGCTACCAAGCCCAATACAAACCCAGTACTGTAAAGTTTTAGTCTTAGAAACATGAACCTTTTGAAGATAAATGGTAAATTTAGAGGCTTGTAGGTGGGCAAACTTGGTACCTGTCAGGCACAGACAACAGACTGATCTGCAGGATTAATCCCTGCTGGGGAAAGGGCTCTAGTGCTTTGAGTAGAGGGTTTTAACTATATGAACTTCAGAGATCATTCTGTGACACTGGCCCTTGAAGCATTGACCTGCTTACAAGAACACAATATCCTGTGGCTGTTTAATTTACAGGGAACTGCTTTGATTTTGATGAGAAAACAACCAGGTGTCTGAAAGCAAGAGGGAAAACAGTAGGCAACAATGACTGAGGACCAGACACTTATAGCTTTGATACAGATTTGACAAAATACATTGCATCCTTGGGACAGAATGGAGAGAGGAAAGCAGAAACAAGGGTGTAGAAGTGATTTGAGTAAGATTTATGAGCATCCCAAGAAATATTATTTGGACCTAAAAGAGCTGGCAAAGGGCTTGAATCTCATGGCCTGAATGAAGCCAAAAGTCAGATCCAGTTATAAAGCCACTGAATTGGTTTCTCCAAAAGCAACCGATAATTCAAAGGGATTAAGTGTTTTAATTTTTCAGCTGCTATATCCTAAACCATCCACATAAGCAATATTCCCAAATAAAAAGCAAGGCATCTCAGCATAAAACCAGCCAGAATGCTGCTGTATGTAGTCCTAATTGGTTGGTGCAGCTAGATTTCCAGTCTAGGCCTTAACATAATTCACAACAAGAGTGACAAGACAGAAATAAGGCCCACTATGACTGCTAGTTTTTCCCTGTGTCTTCCTCTAAAAGAGAGTTGGCTATGACAACTGAGAGAGTGGCTGAAGCTTAGACAGACAGGCTGAGTCTGCAGCCATGAAGAAGACAGTACATTACTGCCACACAATGAGTGCAAGCTGACTTGCTGTGCTGGACATTCATAAGAGGTTACATAACGGCACAGTTGTCGTGCAATCTGGAATGTGACTTTGAATTAAGCAGGAATCCACTCTATTAGACAAGTAAGAACTGCATACAGCTCATGATGGGAGTTCCAACTCCCTGAGTTGCTAGTCTGAGGTCTCCACACAGAGAGACATGCTTAAGTACTTCTATCCAAAAAGACATACAGCATGGCACTTGCCATTGTCTGCTTTTGCCATTACATATATTCAGACATCTACCAGTTCTGCATAGTATACTGATACAAGGCTACCACTTTTTAAAACATTTTAGAAATAAGGAAAGAAGACTTAAACCAACAAGACATTCATAAGATAACAAATCCTGTTACTAAAAGGTTGGAGAATTACAGGGAAATCTACAGATACAAGATGCTGGAAATGAGCAAAAAGAATATGTACAGTAAAAGGTTGGAAAATGCTTAAATCAAGGGGGAGTTTTGCTACAAGAATAAGACTTGAAAGCAACTTGCCTGTTTGACATGGTCAATAAATACAACACAGAAAACAAACACAATCAGTATAGATTTAAGTGTTTAATAGAAACTCCAGTTAAAAGACAGACTCCAGCTTGGCCTAAGTTAAATCAAGGAAAAGAAAATAATGTTTCCATATTCTGGATGGGTTTGAGTTTATTGGAATTAATTTTTGGCATGGGAGGAAGTAACAACTATCCTACAAATCAGCCACCTTTTCCACCATTTTTACTATCTAACACAACTCGAACTCTCAGTGCCTTCCTGAGCTGTAATTAAATCCATACACTAATTTCTTCCTGTGAGAAAACTGTCTTGTTTCTAATGTTTAGATGCAAGCCTATGTCTCCTGTTGTTCTAACCCTCCAGATCACTCTTGTGTTATCCACCATCTCCCATGCCAGTTTTCTGCTGCCCTCCTGGAAGATTTTCCAAGCTTAGAACACTTTGAGGAAGTTATAGCCTCTCTCATCTCCCACTCACCAAATTCTTCCTTTCCTCTCCTTTTCTCTACTTTTTCATCCACAACCTTGTCAAAAGCCTATGTATTTTGATTTGGGTTGTGGTGTTTTAATTTTGATTGTTTGTTTTGGTCTTTTGAGAAAAAACTCCAACACAATTATCAGTTATTCTGCCTATTGCACGTGTGAAAATGAGAGCTAGAATGGTCTGGAACCAGACAGTTTGACTGATGAAGCTATTCCTGATTTAGGGATCTCAGAACGTGAAGTCATGACGATTTACAAATAGAAATCAAAATCAGACCTTACTCTGCAGACACATAGTGAGAAACCTCCAGTAGGTGGATTTTTGTCAATACTGTTAGTTTTCCTTAAGCATTTGTTTTCTGCTTTTACATGTCCTTGGCTCCTGGCTGACAACACATTAGAGTGCAAGTCTATTCCCTGAAGACCAGCATTCTATCACAGCTTATCTTTCCTTGGGAGTCAGGT
This sequence comes from Daphoenositta chrysoptera, assembly GCA_013397915.1. NCBI lineage: Eukaryota > Metazoa > Chordata > Aves > Passeriformes > Daphoenositta > Daphoenositta chrysoptera. Next base: position 725,032 of record VZRO01002434.1, read on the forward strand.
CAGAGAAAGATCCAGGTCTATGTGATCTAATCTTCTTAGGTCAAATATCACATCACACTAAGAATAATTTTTTAAAAATTGTTGAAATACAGAAGTTGACCTCTCTGTAAAGAACCTTCTTCCCTTCACTGTTTCTCTTCCTGTCTTCTGGGTCAAAAAGCTAAGAAACTTGGACAATTTGAGAATGTATTTTACAAGTAATTACTCATTTTTCCTCTCTCTTTTGTTGGGTTTTTAAAAATTTTTTGGTGTTTTTTTTTGGTTGTTTATTCCTTTTTACAATATCTCTGCTTTGTAGAAAATGCTTACAGTCCAAGTACATACTCCAGGACACCAAAATTACTCATTTTCACCTTCCCTATATACATAAACCTTTCCTATATATGCGAACCAGCATTTACACTGGGTGTCCTGACATGCTTCAAAAAACAAGGGAAAAATATTTGTCAATTTTAAACTTTACTAAAAAGATCATCTCTTTCCTTGCAAGACATCATTACTAAGAAGAGCATCTCTTTCCTTGGAAGACATCATTCTGGTGAATATCAGGGACAGACAATGGAGCATGGACATCCAGATACAAGTTTCCTCAACAATTACATTTTCTTCTCTTGTACACAATCCCAGTGTTATTAAATGTTTGCAGACCATTCACTGCAGGACACACGGGCACAGCCAATTCAGACCGAAGCCTATAACAGGGATAAACACTGAAATTCGGGAACTCACCTAACAGCCAAGGGTCTGGAGCCAGGGCCAGAACACAAGCCAAGGCTGAAGCCAAAGACAGGAACCAAACAAGCTGCCAAGAGGCAGGACCCAGAGCCAGGATATGATCCAAAGGTTGTGAGCCAGAGCCAAGATACAAGTCAAAGGTCAGGAACAGATGCCAGGGACTTGGATCAACAACAACTTCAACCGTTCAACAGCTGAAGAGAAAACACAGACACCACTTTAACACCCAGCAACTAACTACATGGGATGGCCACACATGTGACTGTGCTGCTGAAAAGCATCAACCCTCTCTCACCCAACAATCTGTAACAGGCTCCAGCTAGCCCTGAGCTCAGGCCAAAGCCAGCAGTCCAGATGCAAAAATATTGCAAACTATTGCATCACAGCTAAGTGATGGGCTATGAGCTAAGGTCTGAAAGTGGCACCACAGTCTCCTTGCCCCCATAGACCTGAATCAGACTGATAACATAGTTCATTACACACATCACATGCATGTGATGCTGTTCCTTGTATCTTTGGCAGGGTGAGCAAGAGCATCCACTACTGTCAGCGTGCAACAGGAAATGGGATGCCTAGATGACTGGATATCAGAGCACAGAAAATTTACATGTACAAAACTACTTTTGAGGATAGTTTTGTCAACAAACTTGGTGCTATAAAAACAGATATTCTGATAAAGTCAGATGGCAATCTGGACCTTTTTTCAATTATCGGACTGTCATACTTGCTCAGACAAAATTTAGGAAAAAAGACAATGAGTAAATGCATCCTTTTGCACAGACACAGACAACCACAGCAACATAATTCACTTTCTCCTATAAAGTCTGAAAAGTCTTAAATGAGAATTAGAAGTTTCAGAAATCAGAGTAGGAGAACCACATGAAATACCTTATCACAATCTTTGGCTAACTGGAGGAAAAGAAAACCAGTAATTGCATGCAAGCTGTAGATGTAGCAAGAGGGCTTATCTAACCAGTAAGCTAATAAGCCCAAGTGATGGAGGAATGAACTGAGACAGATAATCAGAGCCCATTGCACTGATGCATCCAAACCTCATTCAATTAGAATTAGAAGCATTGATAAAATAGTGTTGTCTAATTTGCCCTGATTAAATACTGGCATTTCCCCAAACTTCATCCTCTCTGTATCATGTTTGAAATAAGTTTTAATGAGATACATATATGAAGGCTTTAAATTAGCCTTCAATATTTCTTTCTCCAGGTGCAAAATTTTAGGCTTTGTAGAAAGAAACAAGTTGTAAATTATCACCACAATCACCATGGTCTTCACACTCTTCCATATTTGCCTTAAACATCCTGCTGTCCTAGGTCAGGTCAATGACTGCTTATGAAAGCAAAAAGTAATGTTTTTTACTCCATTTTATTTACAAATAGTTTGTAAATGCATGAAAAGGTAAATAAAGTTTGGTTTAGAGCTTATAGTAGTTTCTATAGTAGCTCCTTAGGCAGGAGGGTGAGAGGTAGGGTTGAGCACAATATTCTTAAAAAAGTAGGATAAGGAAAAAAAAAAGAAGAATGATACATGTTCTGAATATAAGTTGGAAAATTCAATTGATAGGACATATCAATCCAAACCTCTCAAATAATGGCTGTTTCTCCTGTCTGCTAAAATAACCCAAAACATAATTGTCAGACTTCTGAACATTTAAAGCTTTAAGCTTTCATGTGGCTGTTGTCACTAGAAAATCAGCACATACTCTAAGTTTCCTCAGTGAAAGAGGCTGTGAAATGACTGCAGAGAGGTTTCCAGATAAAATTTGGGGGGTGGGGGCAGAGGGGAAAGACCCATCCCTTCTTTAAGTTTTTTTTGTGAGACTGTGCGGAGGAGATGGATGTACTTCTTCTCGCCAGTAAAGTGAAACTGCTCAGATACCATTACTGAAGCCCCTTTGTCTCCTATCCTTGAAGATCTCTATCTTTCTAGTTAAATACTGAAAAATATCTACTATCAGGAGTGGTAATATCAAAAACAATCAAGCATTTGTTGCATAGGTGTCAAGCATCTCCTGAACAGCACTGTTAAAACTTTATATGGGATTCTTTTTTCAGACTAAAGAAATATCTATGCGTTGATAGGGACAAGTCCTGTGGAGTGCTAATACACTTTAGAACAGCTAGAAAGGACTTACTTAGGCCACCCATAAAGCGAAAAAGAGTAAAAGTAGCTTTTAGCTTGTCATTTACCCTGAGGTCTAAAAATACTTTGTGACAAGGTTATGACACATGCCCTACAAGTAGAAGCTCACTTCTCTACAGGGGAAGTACCTGGCTGCTATTAAAGCTGGATGGGTTGTTAACAACACAGGTGCCCCTGTAATTTCACAGCTGCCTGGAGGGTTCATCAGGTATCTCTTCATTTAAACATCAGCAAGTGCCTGGAGTCAAAACCATATGGGATGAAAAGAGCTCTCCCAGTAAAGTAATTTCTTACTTGAAAATCCTACTAATTTATGACCCTGTGTTAATTCCTTGAGCCCTTGAAGAACTATTACATAAATCTTTTTAACTGCATTATCATCTCTTGCACACAAATCATAATTTATTCTAAGAACTTCAAAGGTCATCAGTTATCCTGGCTGCAGCTCCAGTCTGACATGGTAATCCATTAAAAACAGAGCGACTTTTACCAACAAAGTTTTTCACTTTAAATGGCCAGATGACTGAAACTGTTAAGAGGTCACTTTCAGACAAATAGTCATCATATTTTTATCATCTTTAAAATCCTCTGTTAAATTCTGCACTCTATTAAGACACCAGCCATCTTCCCCATGGCCTCTATTATTCAAGAATTATTCAGCACCCTCATTATGATATGTAAATGTATATTTGACCTTGATGGGTTCTATCTTCAGTATTATCCCAAACAAACTCTTAGAATGGAGCACACATCAGAGAATAAGCTTCTGCTTTGTAAATACATTCAGAAAAAAGACACCCTTTTCAAAGTATTTCAAGCAATATTTCTTTGGTGTTCAAAAAAGATCTTCCTGCTTCACATCTGTTTATACCCCTGGTTTGAATGTGCTCTCTGTATCAAAAGGGTAACATTTCTGTAAAAATATTTTGTATGTTTATCATACAAAGTCCAAAAAACAACTCCAGAGGAACTGGAAAAATGTAACAANAACAAAAACAAAACAAAAAAAAAACAACCAAAAAAACCCCAAGAAATTAAAAAAGCTTGAAAGCAAATCAAACAAAGAGGGATTTACCAAATGGAAAAGGCAGCTGTAATGGCTGAACTATTTTTATCAGTATTCTAACAAATAACACCTCTTGTGCTTTAAATATTTAATGTGAAATCCATGGATTTTTATAGCTTACAAAATGCCAGAGGCTTATTATCTTTACAGATTGCATGACAGGAATATTCATATAATTCGATTCCACTTTTTAAGACAACAGGAATTCCTCCAGGTGCTAATGGTAGATAACTTGTGTGCTGCTTCAATAATCTACTAATTATAGAATCCCTCAGGTAGAACAATGTCATTAATCTGATTAAATTATTTATATTTCTGGAAAGCAAAATCTTATTAGGTCCTTGGCATTTGACTGTGTATATTATGCAGCTGTGTTTGCAGTTTATGGTGTGGATGAAAAAGATCTATATTTTACCTAACCATCAACATAGCTGGAAAAGGACCAGAGTCTCTTATATCCAAACATTGCCATTCATAAATTCCAGTGCATACCCTGCATTGCACAGGTTGTCCATTTAGAGCACTATAAGACTTCTGAGAATGAAGGTTTGTTGTAGGCATTTATTAGGCACCTTTTTTTCAGCAACAGAACAACAGATGTGGATGGATTTTTATCCACCCACTTCATGGTAAGCATGTTAACACTAGTGAAATTATCAGACACTCTAATGTAAGATCAGAATCAAACCAACTGCCAGAATTAAAGTGAGGGTTTTAGTTTTCTACTAAATATAGCAGGACCAACAAAAGCAACATATGTTTGCAGAAAGCACAGTCTGATTCCACTTCAGTAGCTTTGATTTTAAAACAGGAAGGAGCGTAGGGGATTGGGAGCTGGTATTAACTTGTAACTTAGGACATAATAATGACACTAAAACTAGATTCATTTTAAATTAGGGAAAACAGAAATTTTGATTAGTTTTTGCAGCAGATAAGATACTTTCTGCATCAAGCATTATCACATCACATGGGATAGATAATGTGGTTTTTTATAGAGAAGCAAAAAATTCCGCTGTCATCTCTGTACACCATTGTGCAGTATATCTAACTTCTATTCTGCCATGTGCCTCCATTTGAAACTTATCTTCCTATATTTGCATGACAATTAGACAAGTATAACTAACATAAATACATTCCCAGAGTAAAGAAATAAAAACAACAGTAGATTTTTAGTAATTTAAGTATTAATATATTTAGAGTTTTCTTAAGGATGTGATTTGGTTTTGCACCTGTTTTAGCTGCTATCTCAGACAACTTACACGTACAATAATTTACTGAATAATATAAAGCTGTCTCAGTAGGTCATTATTCTGCTAACATTTATTTACAGTCAACATAAATTCACATCCATTTACGGCTACAGACAGGTTTAAATGTTAGCAGTATCACTTCAAGCAAAAGATTGCTGTGCTGCTTTTATGAAAAACATCAACTCATGATCATTTATCTTCTTGCCCTTCTAAACTTCTAGAATATTTAAGTACAAAATAAACTGTATAGAAAAAGTTGAGAACACCAGTGTCCCATTTGGTGCCGATTAAAATATATGATCTAACAGTTCCTTCTTGCTTTAAAAATATATGAACTTTTACATTTTGTATCTTGCCAAGAAATTCTGTTTTGATATTGGAAATAACTTATACAGTACATACTGCATGTAGGCAGCCACTCTAAATATTACAAAGCGTTATTATAAAATATTGCAAGTCCTAACATTACCGAATAAAGTATAGGTTTTTATTCCTTCATGTGAATTACCAAGGATTCCTGCCAAGGCATTACTGTCCATCTATCAAATGTCTGAAAAGGGATTAGAAGGAGCAGCTTCATATATTCAGCTGATTCTTCTAGCAAAAAATAGTTTCAATTTGTGAGTCATCTCACTTTCTGGCAAAGATAACCCAAAAAAAAAAAAAAGTGATAACATATTTCACCTCTGTACTACACAAATCCGGTCCTATAAAATGTAGGATGTTCATCACAGTGAAAGTGAGAAAGAAGAGTCCTCTTCACCCTTCTATAGCAGTTCCTGCAATGTGTAATAGCAAAAAGTCTCCTTGCATAAAAACCAATCTTTCTCTCAGGCCAAATTCTCTCCTAGTCGATCTGGCACAGTATAACTGAAATTAAATAACCATCAACCATTTGTACCGTAAGAAAGTTCAGCGATCTTTTTATCAACAGGTTTCTGATGTGCCTCTTGAGAACAGACTTTCCCAGGGGAAGCTGGTTTGCATGGCACAGATCTGAGTGACAGTACATGCCTGCTGATTATCACCATGTTGGTAGACTTCCTTAAAGTCTCTTAAGTGACATAAATGCCCGTCTTTTCAGACATGTCCACTTGAGTGATTGCCAAAGGAAATTTACAAGCCATCCTGAAGAACACTAAAGTGATGAGTCTTCCATCTGCCTTAAATCACAGGGGTACTAAGTATGTTCCCACAATCAGTTCACTGCTCAGTTGGACAACATGCTTAAGGTTTGATGCTTCCTTATGCTTAAGAAAGTCCTCTGCAAAGAACGAGATACATAGATTCAAGCACACTTTTTTTGGGACCGTCCTCACTGTTCCTCAGGCCGAGAAGGTCTGATTCATGTTTGCTAGATAAGGCGTGCATCTGCTAAATAGCCAGCTTTATAGAGGAGAGAAAAAGCATGCAAATCACCTTCAAGTTTAAAGACCTTATTTTCTCCTTCTCTACAGCTACTGTGGTATCACAAGGCATTATTCAGCATATATAAGGTTTCTGCAAAGTCTACTATGTGGAGTGATAAAAGTCCAAGTGGGTAGAAAAACAAGATTATCCAATGCTGAATGAGCAGTAAAAGCCTGTTAAAAGCTCCCTGCTGAAGGATTTTAGAGCTTGCTCTTGCAGATACTCCTATTTGTTTTCCTAGGTCCACTAGCCATCAAATCCCAAAACAATGACTTATTTTTGGCTCTAAGATGTTATATCACACATCAGAAGACAAATCTAGATTTAGAAGGCACTAAAACCAGTACTATATCTCTTAGTGGGAAGAAGATTATAAGAAACGACAGAATCAGCTGTAGGTAATGCTGCCACGTTATTCATAGTTCTCAGTGCAAAAAGGTTTTTGGCTTAAGCTGTCATGCCTTCTCATCTAATGTGAATAGCCCTCTTTCAGTCTTTTGTAGGAAAGATAATGAACTTCACCAGGAAGATAAGTGCAAGAACCCTGCTATTTCAGGAAAATTCTAAGGCTCCACTTACAAAATTAAATTTGCTTTTGCCCTACACAAAGGACTGTTTCTACTTATCCTCAAAAAATAGAAAACTCATAATAGAAAATTTTAAAGATTTAATTCATACATAACATTCTTTTTCTTTCACGACAATTTAAATAGGTCCTAAGTTCTCATGCAGGTATACTCCATTACTGAAAGTTAAACTGCAAAAAGCAGACCAACTGTTCTTCTCACCTGAATGCAAATAGGAATACTAATAGAGTGAGCCTAGGGCACAAAAAACTAGGCAATGCAAGAGAGAATAGCATAGGACAGGACTAACAAATAATCTATTGTATACTGCAGAAATTTCTCTGGCTCCAGTACACTACAACAGCTTGCAGAGCTGAGAGCTCTCCTGGGATGAGAGACGGGAAAGAGGGATCAGACAGAACAAGGTGTCACAACACCTTGTCAAAACTGGATTTCAGGTGTTAACCTTTAGTGAGAGATCTTTGATATTCAGGTTATCCAAGATGTTCGTTCAGTATTAGTGACTAGAGAGGTGAGCAATCAAAAGCATCTGCCAGGCCAGAAATATCCTTTTGCAGTATTAAATGTCTACTCACAATGGGTATTACAGTTGCGTTGTTTGTAGGAGGATAAAGGTTACTATTTTGTATTTTTTCTATATCACTATGTACTTGACTATGGTTTTCATGGATGCCGTTAATTTTTGGCAGATTAAATAACTGTGTGGTTAAATGAAGGATATATAGGGCTGTGAATTTTTTAAAATAACTGTTCTTGCAACATCAGTGACATATACACAATTCTTTAATTACTCATGAAAAATTATATCCTCAGGTACAAAATCATTCACATTTTAGTCACTGCAAAAAAAACCAAATCTGATTCTCAGAATTTAAATATGCTCAGGCAAGTCTGGTGCCTCCAGCAAAATGACACCTGATGTCCTTTACAACAAATTTAACAACAAATATCAGCAAGTGTGAAGCAATGCATTATGTGTCTGACTGTTCTTTTTGTCTCCATGATTCTTAAGTCTTCTGTTCCATCCAGTAAAACAATGATATCAGCATCACTCAGGTACACTCTTGGCTTTGTGTGGGTTTTTTAATCCATAATGAATATTGTCCCTCTGTCTACTTAATTCTCCTGATTAAACTAGTGTGAAATTCAGTAAAAAAACAAATACTGGTAGCCCTAACTAGAGAAAGCTGTCATCTGAGTACCTAAGAATCCATCAGATGATAAATTCAATGACCATTTTTAATAAAATCTCTGTATCACAGAACTACAGACTCATGTAATTCAGAGACAATGCACCACAATATAAATTGCAACTGTATGTATATATTTATGTATATAAATTGTGTATGGTGGGTAAGATAGGGGCACTTAATTAAGTTCTAAAAACTCATCTCAAACTTATTTTTATTGCTTGGTTTAGTCCTCATATGCTAGCTGAATGCAATGCTTATCAGGTTTTAGGAAAAGAGGGACTAGTCAGCCACATCTGCCAAAAGAAAAAGATAATTCTATAGCAGTATTCCTACTGTGGATTATGTATATTCTTATCACTTTTTCTATCTCTAGTTTTCATGGTTGGATGATCAGCTGTTTTTAAATATTGTCTTTTCTCAGAATGCCCTCAGCAACATGTAAATATAATTTCAATGTTATAATTCATTCTTCGTGCTTCAGATGATTCAGCAATATTTGCAGCCCCAACCCTTCTTGTGTCACTCAGAAATATCCACCAGTACATATATACAACATAATTACAACATTATTCAGGTTAGAAAAAACCTCCAAGATTGTCACATTCAACTATTACGCCACATTATCAAGTGCACCACTAAACCATGTCCCTAAGCACCATGTCTATATGTCTTTTAAATACCTCCAGGGACGGTGACTCAGCCACCCACCTGGGCAGCCTGTTCCATTGCTTGACAACCCTTTCTGTGAAGGGATTTTTCCTGATATCCAATTTAAAACTTCCCTGAGGCAACTTGGGCCCATTATCTCTCATCCAGTTGCTTCCTACTTGGGAGTAGAGACCAGCCCCTACCTCACTACACCCTCCTTTCAGGTAATTTTAGAGAGTGGTAAGGTCTCCTGTTAGTCCCCTTTTCTCCAGGATAAGCAACGGCAGCTCCCTCAGGCACTCCTCACAGGGCTTGTGCTCCAAGACCCTTCACCAGCTCGGTTGCTCTGCTCTGGACACCCTTCAGCACCTCAATGTCTTTCTTGTCATGAGGGTTTCTAAACTGGACACATGGTCCAAGGTGTGGCCTCACCAGTTCTGAGTACAGAGTGACAATCCCTTCTGTAGTTCCGCTAGCCAGATAATTTTTAATACAAGCCAGGATGCCACCGATCTTCTTGGCCACATGGACCCACCCTGGCTCATGTTCAGCTGCTGCCGACCAGCACCCCCAGGTCCTTTTCCCCCAGGCAGCTTTCCAGCCACTCTGCCCCCAGCCTGTGGCACTGCCTGGGGCTGTTGTGACTCAACTGCAGGACCCCACACTTGCCTTGTTGAACCTCATACTGTTGTTCTCGGCCTCAGTCCACATCCCTCTGCAGGGTCCTCCTACACTACAGCAGATCAACACTCCCACCCATCTTAATGTCACCTGCAAGCTGACTGAAGGGGCACTCATCCAGGTCATTGATAAAGATGTTAAACTGAACTCGCCCCAGCTCTGAGCTCTGGGGAGCCTCACTGATGACTGGCCACCAACAGGATGTGGCACCATTCACCAACCCTCTGTGGGCCAGGTCATCAAGCCAGTTTTTAACTCAGTAAAGAGTGCACCAGTCTAAGCCATGAGCAGCCAGTTTCTCCAGGAGAATGCTGGGGAAAACGGTATTGAAGACTTTACCGAAGTCCATGTAAACACATCCACAGCCTTTGTCTCATCTACTCAGCAAGTCACATGGTCATAGAAGATCAGGGTTGTCAAGCAGGACCTGCCTTTCACAAAGCCCTGCTGGTGGGGCCTGATCCCCTGGTTGTCCTATATGTGATGCATAATGAAACTCAGGATGGCCTGCTCCACCACCTTCCCCAGCACTGGCAGATTAACAGGCCTGTAGCTCCCTGGATCCTCCTTCTGGCCCTTCTTGTAGATATGGGTAACACTAGCCAACCTCGAGTCAAACTGGGACCTCCCTATATAACTGGGACTGCTGACAAATGATGGAGCATGGCTCAGTGAGCACTTTCACCAGCTCCCTTAGTACCCCTCAGGTGTTTCTATTCCAGCCCCATAGTTTTGGGAGTATATAAGTAGGCAAGCAGGTCCCTGACCATTTCCTCCTGGATTATGGGGCTTTCATTTTGTTCCCCATCCCTGTCTTGCAGCTCAGGGGGGTTGGGTACCCTAACTATTACAAACTGAGGCAAAGAAAGCGTCTGCCTCTTCCCCACCTGTAGTCGCTGCATTAGCATGTAATTTTGCATAGCATCCTATAAAAGCTGATCACCCTATGCTACAACCAAACACAAAGGCTACACCTCACCACATGAGTTATTTTCTAGTACTTCAACTGAAGTGAAGAAAATAAATAAGGATAGCAAATGAAGCTCAGCTAAGAAGTGAGGTTTAATTCTCTGACATTAACAGTCCCCAAGGGTGCATTATCACCACTTAAAATAAGAGTAATTAATTTTAATTCTAATCATGCTCAGAATTTGCATATCAGGGACAGGACAAAATCTTCTCTAAAAAAATGTAACATGCCATATACCTGTTGGTCACTTTATATGTAGTATTCATCACATACATGTACATTATTTTTCAGGAGTATCTGCACTGTTTGGGATAATTTCTGAATGAAGACTGTATGGTAGGTCTAGCTCAGAAATTTCCTGATTGTCTGCTCCATAAACCACCAAAACACCTAAAAGTTATCTTGCCACTTATTAAAACTGATGGCCATTTCTGAACGCTTCTCAATATCCACCCAAAGCATTGGACCATGGAGCTGCTAGCCTTAAGACACCCTGAATTCTCAGTGAATCTACTGACCAAAACCACCAATGAGCCAATTTGCAGATTGCATGGCTGCTCTGCACAGCCTGCAGTGGTCAAGGACATCCCTTATCATTTGCCACAGATCAAGAAGTCCGTGTAAACTGTCCAGCCAGGACCACACACATTTTATGACTCCACAAAACTGAAGGCATGCAAAAACTGTGGTCAAGAGGACAATTTAGAAGTTAGGTGCTCTCACTCCATTTCATACAGAATTTTCTGAAGTCAACAGCTGTTCTATAAGTATTGTGGTTTAAAAGACAGGTGTCTGCCAGAGAAGGCGGGAACCTTCCTGGAATGGAAAAATAAGACCTCTTTCCCTCCAAATTACTATAACTTAGAAATTACAGGGCTTTCAGACAAAGATATAGGAAAAGGAATAACAGTTCTTTACTGGAATATATATAACAAGGCAAACAAACAACCACAACGGCAGCAACAACAAGCGGAACCAGAACCCGCTGACAGCCCTCTCTGGGCCTCAGGCCCTTTCCCCCTCGGTGCAGTTCCGCTCACGGCCGGCAGGGGCGCTGCTGGCTCCCGGCCGGGCAGGGCAGGGCGATGGCTCCCCCGCGCCTGCAGGGGGCGCCCTGGGGCGAGCTGGGCTGCCTCTCCCCACACAGCAACGGCGGGCGGGCGAGGAGACAGAGGGGAGGTGGCTCCCCTTGCAAAACTCACAAGGAGCAGCCGGTCTCAGTGACACTCCAGGTGGCAAGCTGGACTGTAGCAGGAGCCTCGGAGCAGCGGGCTGGAACAGCTGAGGTGAGCCGACCCAGGGGCAGCACAACGAAGTGTAGCGATAACCCCGGTGCAGCTGCAGGAGCAGCGGGACAGGTGGACCCCCGGTGGGGGTCGAGCTAAAGTGTAGCCAAAACCTCGGAACAGTGGCAGGAACCACGGGGCCAGACAAGAGAGGCATCGACCTAAAGTGTAGCAAAAGACCACATAGCAATGTCAGGAAACAGTGGGGGCAGGCAGGTCTGAATGGGTCTGGTCTCAGCATGGACCTCGGCATCACTCACTGGCAACTGGCAGCAGTGGTGAAGGCAGGCAGGTCCAATAAAGCAGGGGTTGATGTCAACAGGCGATAGAAATATGAAAAAAAAAAAAATAAACAGACCCCAGGAGCAAACCACAACACAACGTCATCAAGGGAAAGACAGGCGCTTGCTTCCCACACCACACATGGCTGTGACTGGGGAGAGGAGAAAGGGCTGAGCCAGCCCCTCACCCCCAGCCAAGTCCCGGTTAGACCCCGACCTCTGCACTTCCCAAGAGAAACCTTCCAGCCAGAGAGCTCACTCCCCAACTAAGACACTGCTACAACTGCACCCTTCCCCCCCGCCTCCCCCAGGGCCATCGCAGTGGAATTTGAAGACATCCAGCCATGTTTTTTGTCTCTTAAGTACTGTATGTTCATCATCTCCAGGGCAACAAATGGGAAAAAAATTCCCTTAGAGAAGGAAAAAAAAGTGGAACACCCAACACTGAGATATTTACTTTTCCTTTCTGTAGGAATGTTTGGAATTTCTCCTTCTTGTTTCAGAAAGCTAGAATTTTGACTTTTGGACCAGATTTACCATTTTATGTCTGAAGTAGACAAATCATCAGCACAAGGAAAGGAGCACCGTGGACGAGTATTTTCTGTGCAATTCACCTTCCTGTATTCTCCTATGGGTCCATTTGATATTCTCAGCCTCAGAATTTTAACATAGTGGTCAGACCACACCCTTGCCGTATTCTTCACTTCCTTCTAAAGACTGCCTGAATGGTAAAGGCAGCAAAGACATGACGAGGCACCTGATGCAAGGGGGAACTGGGACCTGTTGATCTGTCACCCTGAGTGTGAATGCAGAGGCAGGTTTGGCCCAGGCAAGTTGGCTGAAGCAAGGCCAGCAGCAGCACTGGCTGCAGGTCAGGCAGCCAGCACTGGGTCTGCCAGCAGCACCATCACAACCAGAGGGGGACCTGCAGATGACTTGCACAACTCAGCTCTCAGAAGAAGGAAATATCTAGCTTATCTGGCTGTACTACTGATTCCCCCCTGGGAAAAAGAGGGCACCCTTCCTCAATGCTTCCCACAGCTCCCACAAGAAGCTGATGCAATCAGTACACTAACCTTGAGAAGGGGCTTTTTTGGCAGCAGTCACCTCACGCACGGGGTCACCTTACTGTGAGGCAGAGACACCCAGTTACATACTCTGGTTTCAGTTTATTTTCTGCAAAGGAAAATCTTTATGCTGCTCCACTGCTGCTGTCCATTGTGCATCGAAGAGGGGACGAGACAGCTGCCAGCTGGAACTAAGCTGATTTACATCCAGTGGTGAACATCAGTGGGGAGATGAGAAGATTCTGGTTTAACTAGATTCAGTCATAAGATAATTTTGGTCTTTATGGTCATATGTCTGTGATGGGCATTACTCAGAGGTACAAACTGTGCCAAAAGGAGAAAAATCAAGATTATTTCAAAGCCCCAAACAATAAAAATAAATCCAAGTTTGAGATGCACACATTCCATCCTTGCCTAGACATGACTCATTAGTACTCCTCACTCCATGCAGCTTGAGGAGCTGCCCCAGAGCTTCCCTTCGTCTCCCTCGCTTACAAACCATATTGGCCACGGATTTACAGCTGTATCCCTGCACACAGACAGGCATATCGTGCATAGAAATTAAAGAGCTACTGTTAAATAACTTTTTGTCAGCATATCAGGATGCAATCAGATTAGCTTTCACTGCCTGACCTTACAGCCACACTACCCACCACTTAGAAACACTGCTTCATTTTTATCACAAAATTGATGCAACAACGAATTATTTGTAACCATTTTATAGAGGCATAGAGTGATTAAGTTGTTTGCTCACAATCAGCAGCAGATTCCACAGCCAAAGTCATAAAACTGAAAATCCCACAACTTGAAAAATAAAGTCATCCATCATCTGTCTCCTTGATTACTCTGATGCTACATGAGAGTTTCCATGGATGGTCATGTTCCACTGCTTTTTTCTAAATGCAGTGACCATTTCCCAGATTTGCAAATAATAGAATAAGAGAAAGGAGACATTAAAGGACAAGTTTATCTTTAAGCTTAAGAACAACATACAGATTAATTGATTGCACAATAAAACCTCAGGGGTTATACAAACAAGTACCACATTGTATACTTTAAAGCAGAAAGATAATATCCTAGTACAAAGGAAAAATACTTCAAAAGTACAGCTATGGTCAAAGAACTACAAATACAAATTTATTTAGAAGTATCTATTGGAAATCTTACTGAGAGATCTTGATCACCCTGGACACAGCCTGCTGGGGGAGTCTTCATGCTCCTCTAGCCTTTAAAAGCAAGTGTATTACCATTGCTTCAAATTCCCCCACCTCTCACTCCTGCCCTTGACAGTACATGTTGTTCTATAAGACATTCCCCAGATCAGAAGAACAAGATGCCAACTAACTGTATAAGTTCCCTCTCAAAAGAGCTAGTTTAAGCACTAAGACATCTAGTTTCCAAACAGAATCTTAACCCTGAAGAAGGTATTTCCTAAAGAGAAAGGCATAAAAATTCAGCCAGAAGGTTGCTTTTCCAGATATACAGGATCTAACTTGAAGACTTCCGCTGTTATACCACATCCAAGGAAAAACACTTCTCTTCCTCCCATTCACTTTACAATTAGAAACCATGTGAAATGAGAAGGCGTTACATATGAGCTACATATTTTTAAAGTAAATGTAAGCAGAAGAGTTTCAATGCTCTTTTCCTGCTTTACACTGTATACAGATGTTTTTCTCAGATTTTTAAAATCCAAATAATTTTCCTTTTATTTTTAAGTAGCTAAGCTTTTGCCTTGTTTCAATGCAACAAGTACTTTGAAATATTATTAAAAGTTTGCAACATGTTTAATTGTTGCATAGATACATGAGAGAAAAATATAATCTTTTGACCATTTATAAATTCTTTCTGCTCCTCTACTTTACCGTGGTAAGATCCCTCCTGGAATGCTGCATCCAGCTCTGGGGTCCCCAGGAAAGGAAGGACATGGATCTATTGGAACATCCAGAGGAGGCCACCAAGATGATTAGAGGGATGGAGCACGTCTCCTGTGAGGAAAGACTGAGACGACTGGGTTTGTTCAGTTTGGAGAAAAGAAGACTTCAGGGTGACCTAATTGTGGCCTTCCAGTGCCAAGGAACCTGGACAAGGGCTTTTTGCAAGAGCGTATCATGAACAGGACAAGGAGGATTGGTGAAAGCCAGTAGGTTTAGATCAGATATTAGGAATAAATTCTTTACTGTGAGGGTAATGAGGCACTGGAACAGGTTGCCCAAAGAAGCTGTGGATGTCTTATCCCTGGAAGTGTTTAAGGCCAGGCTGGATAGAACTTTGAGGAACCTGGTCTGGTGGAAGGTGTCTGTACCCATAACAGGGGGTTGGAACTAGATGATCTTTAAGGTCCCTTCCAACCTAAGATATTCTATGATTCTATGATAAAAATAAGTAAATTATACTGATAGATCCGTCATTTTAAAGTACTTATTATTGTGCTTGGTTTGTATAATAAGACGATATTTCATTTAAACATTGGGTTACAGGGAATAGTGCCACTGTTGGGGGAACTTTAATGCATACAGTTTAGCCTGGCTGATCTCTAGTGATTCATGAAGATAAGCTCATTATAACTTCAATAAGGAAACCATATATCACACAAAGGAAAAAAAAACAAAGGAAGATGTAAGCTGATGTATCAGGGAAAATCGCTCTAAGGATACAGAGTAACTGCATCACATCCTTCAGAGGAACAAAAAACAGCAAAGGAAAAATACTTATCTCTATTAAAAAAAACCTGTCATTTTTAGGATATTTTCAGGGGAGAAAGATAAATAGTTTATTTCAAGGCTAAGTGAAATTTTGGCAAATAGGATAAAGGTTCATTTTCTCTCTCCCTGCTTCTTTGTAGTTATTTTCTACACAGACAACTTTTGTTTGTGATCTGGAACCCAGAAACCTTTTTCTATGTCTAAATATCTACAGAGAACAACAGTTTCTGGAAAAACACTTCACAATAGAACAAGCTAGAAAGAACAATGGAAAAGATACCATAATCACTGTCCTTTTAGTGAGGCTCCTTATATTGTTCTTGCTGGGAGATGAAAAGTATCAATGTATGAGATTTATGATGGGAAAGGAATCCTTCTTTCTGCACCGTTCCACTGTTTTGAATGAGGCCCACATGGTATAACTTACGCATCCCCAGTATAGGCTTCCTTTTTTTCCTGTGTGGAAGAGCTTTCTCTGAACTCTTTTCCAGCAGTTATGCACAAACCATGTTTTAACCTCCAAACCCATCATAGTATAGCTGAGTCTCTGCCTCTTGGTTTGCAGACTGCTCACACACCTCATCTTTCACTTTTTTCTCACTGACCCATGCTTGTTCTGCAGCTGCACAATATTACTGCCACCCCAAGCACCTTTTACTGTCTGTCATAAAGGGCCTTTCACTTCTTGGAGTCACTGGTGTGTGTTCAATGCAAGGTGTTTGTTCAATGATTCCTCGGGACGTGGTTGACATCTTGCACTTTCTTCTAATTTGACATCAGGCTTTTCATTATTTGAACATCTTCCACATGGAAATCCCATAGGCATCTCCAAGTCATTTGAAGATGATGCAGTTTCTCTTTTTGTGTCTCTCTCATTTTTAAATGAAAATTTCCAAATCCCTGCAATTGTCATTGCTTTCACTGGGTACTGATGGGGCCTCTCAACACTATTGTGTACAGAACTTCTCAATCAAAGCAAAAAAGGACATCACTTCATTCTGATAACATGTCAGCTGAAGAACAGTTTTCTCTTCATCCCTCAGGTTGGCTTCCTCCTTGCATGAGGAACTCTTGTGTCTGTGACAGAGACTCATCAGGAAAATCTCATGACAAGGGATGCTGACAAATGAAGTTGTGCTAATGCATAGGTCTTGGTTCTTGGGTATTAGATTACCACGGGAAGATCAACCTATTCTTACCCTTCAATTTCCTTCACTTTGTCTGGAGAATAAGAAATGTTTGCAGATCTCAAACATATACATAGCATTTCTCCCCCAACCTCTTTTAAAACAAGCATTCGTCATTTAATCTTGAATCTTTAATGCAACATTTTAATTTTTCAGGTAAAAGCAGCCTGAGATGCTCAGGTAAAAGCAGATTGAGATGTTGTAACCATAGACCTCAGATGTCCTTAGGAAATTCAAAGAGCTTTAGCTAAGCTGTTCTCAGTTTCAGTATCGTGGGCGTTTGGAATTAGCACTTGTCACATTTATCTTTGAGTGGTTACAAATGCATCACTGAAACCACAACATTTTAACAAGCTGCCACTATAGATTAGTGCTACCTAGCTTTTACATGGCATTTTACATGTGAATCTCAAGCACAATACAGAAGATGGTAAGCAACATGTCATTAGGCAGACAAATTAGAGTGACAGACAGTGTGGTTAAAAAGCCTGCTAGAGGCTTCTCGGGAAAGCAGTTCCTGACAACTTAAACAGGGGTCAGTAACATCCCGAACATGAGCACTTTTTCCCTGCCTGCCAGCAAAACTTCAGAAACAACTTGGAGGCACGGGTCCAAAGAGTAGGGTTTCCATGCCATGCTATGGGTCTTGAACCCTTGATGCTGCAAAAGAGTAGGGGCAAGGCACAAGGCACCTTGCAAAACTTTACTTCCACAGGTTGGCCTTCTCCTAAAATGTTTTCTCAGTTGCTTTTTCATCAAGAGTGCTTTTTCTGTTCTAGCACACTCCAGTGCCATATTTCAAGACTATCCAAACCAGATCCTAGTACTGAAACCCCTTGAAACCTTCCCAATTTATACTTGAAAAACAAAGAAAGGCTCTAATCAAAACATGCTTCCACATGAAAATGTCAGCAACCATCTAAAACTGCGATGTATTTCTTTAGCAGATGATTAAAAACAACCGGGCTCTTAGCCAGCCATTCTACTCTGCTGTGCTGTACTGTATCTTCCTTCACTAAAGAACACTGAAGCTTTTTTTACTAATCACGCAGTCTCTAATGATGATAGAAGTCAGGTTAAGCAGCAGACAGAAAAAAAGAAAAAAACACATACAAACATCCTTTTGATAGAATAAAACAAAGGTAGTTTATGCCAGTTTAGAAACCAGGAGGCAAAAGTAGCAAACTCCTAGCTTTTAAAAGCCAAAAGTTTTAAAAAGTGTTTATTTTAAAACATCCATGGGAGAAGTCTTTGGCTTGAATAAACAAAATTCCAACTACATCTTTCAAGAAAGAAATCTGTGAAGCAGTGCTGGATATCCAAACCTGAACTTCTGGGCTACTTGCAGTAGGATGCAAACGCATAACATGCATAGAGGACCATGCTTAAGCATCTCTGAATCTCTGTATGTCTGATGTGTTTGAAGACCCCTCAAAAGGCATCACAGAGAGGACTGCAGCACTAACACTGTTACACCTGTGTGTGCCTCAGCACCACATCTTCTGTCTCAGCAACAACTAAGCATTTGCCAATGTTGGCAAAGGGATCTGTGTGACACACCATAGGTTTTCTGTTGTTTGTTCTAAGTCTTTTTCAATGCTTTGAAGAGTGGATTCGTGCTTCTTCAGCCATATAATATGGTTTAAAAGTAACTGGAATGAGAATAAATTGTAATTTGCATACCTTGAGTACAGCACTCAAAACAGAATGAAAAAGAGTTTGAGACCTGCTTTTGAGTTGTTGGACTTGCATGGCAACTCCAGGCTTCTGAAGAGAACTTACGTTTCCTGCTTAAAATTACTCAAAGTATTATGAAGAAAGGGGCAAGATGGAGATAAACTTTCAAAGGACAAAAGTACAGTTTTAAAAATATGTTTCATATTCATATTGCATGAGGCTTCTAGTTTGAGCATTTCATGTTCATATTCTTCTTGTAGGTAAGTCTGCCCAGTTAACCCATGCTCTCTTACGATGCATTACTTGTATTCAGAGTGGTTGTATTCCCTCGCAGCATTCCCACAATGAAAACCAGTCAGGAAGAAGAGGAACCTGAGGACACAGAAAACTCTGGCATCTGAGAACAGAAGGAATTATATTTTCAACAACAAAAATAGATTTTCTTTGGAAAAGATAACACGATTCTTGAAAAGAAATCAGATTTTCAATTAGCCTTAGTTAAAAACAGCAACCCCCTTTTTATTGGTAGAGGGCCAGCAGATATTCTAACTGAATTTCTGTAATTAATCATTACAAAACAAATAACAAATTATCTAGTTAGATAGTGATATAGAAGTAATACACACTTCTAAAGGAATTATTTTGCAAATGAGCCAATTAATATATTTCTTGTACTACAATTTTCAGTTTGCTGGCCTGACAAATAATGCACACAGAGAGAAAATTATTAATTTTAATGTCTGAGCAATTCTGTCACAACCTTGATACTTAGTGCATATACACACAAGGGCATGAAAGAAGTGGAATCATTCATTAAATCACACTTACATTCATAGACAGGGTATTCAGTGTGTTATATTAAGCAAAATAAAAATGTAAAAAATGTAAAAAATGTAGTAAAGATATCTATTGATATTTCTATCCATGCATTGGTAATTTTATGCATTTGTTCCTGGGTGAAGGGCTTTTTGTTTAGATTGAATAATGTAATTTATTTTTTTTAAAACAAAGAAACTGACAATAATACCTTAGTTTTTGGCTAAGAAAGGATCTCTGTATTGTCTAGAGGAAAAGCTGAAAATAAACAAAAGATAAAAGCAAGAATGTGATATTCGAAACCTTTAATAGTACGTAAGGGGGTACTCAAAGCACCCCATTCAACTTTATTTTTTTTAAAAAAAGAGAATGGAAAAAACAGCAGAAGTATTCACAAGGACAGTGTAGGATTATTTATTTCAGCAAACACGGGCATTCACAGCCATCTTATTCCCTGAGCCAGTATTTGAAATACACTGTATTCTAGAAACAGATTCTAAAGCCCCCTACATCTTAGCAAGACAGAAGAGAGTAGGGAAATTTCAGTCAGTATTATGACCTATATAAAAGTAATACAGTAAGTAAAATTACTAAAATGATACTCCAGGGGTTACTATACTGAATAGATGTTAGATTTTTTTTCTTAGAGGATGATGGTTAAGAAAAAGTGGTTTCAGGCTCACAGGATAACAGTCATGCTATTTTCTCTGTTACAAGCTTCATTTTCGGTTCTGTGCCTTAAATTCTGTTCTATAGATATGCTCAATTTTTCATTCCTAGTTTCTTCTTCGTAATGTCAAGGCTGCTTTCCTCCTTTTTCATTTTTTACTTTTCAGTTTCTTCAAATCTTATTAGAGATGATTAGAAAGAAATTATTTTTCTGTTGAACTGAAAGTTGGAAACATTATTCCATAGAGAAATGACAAATTTACTTTCCAGCACAAAGGAAAAAAAGAGAAAGATTAAATTAAAACATAATTGAAACATAATTATGTGCACTTTGTTTGCCAAAAATAGCCTTTTTCCTGTGCTTTCTTTAAAAAAGCATTCAGTGCATGCTTTCCATCGAAGTGTAGCCTTTCAAACAACAAAAAATGCAATAATTTCCTAGCAATCCTAAAAAGTCTTAATGCATAAGAGACTAAAAAGTTTCAATGCACAAGAGATCAAAAAAAGAGGCTAACACAAATCCCAAAACAACCCCACATGAATCAAAAACTTGCCTGCATGAGAACATAACCATCTAAAAGAGCAAAGTAGCCAACATCACTCTCCTTCAGTTTCTCCCCACTGCCTGCATAAAGAAACCTAGTCCTCTGCCTAGTGTCTTTCTTCTTCTCTGGCTCTCTTCCCATTGTCTGTCTTTTCCACAGCCATTCAGTTCTAGCTCAAACCTGTTCAAACAAAGCTTGAGGTAGGCTGCCAGGAGTCACCTCTGAGGCTCACTGCCTCCGGAAATGTAGATAGGATAAGGTGAGCCTCTTTCATGTTCAAAATTATTTTCAAACCTGTAACTTTTAGATGGAAATGAAGATGGGTGGCAAAAATAGGGGTGACCCTTTATTCATATTTTCCGCCTTTTTAAGCCCTGTGAAGGGATGTGTATGCGTGAGGAATCTTTGTGCCAGATGCATATGCTCTCTGGGTAGCAGTGGCTCAAAGCCAACGTGATTACCAAAAGTGGAAGATGTTGTATTTTGGCTTTCTGGCCTCTGGGAAGGGGTGTTGGGCAGGACTCTGGTCATTTCCATGTCCCCTGCTCCTTGGCCCCTTTCAGGCAAGCTCTTCCTATTTGCAGAAGAGCAGTTTCTAGATCCTGAAACTTCCTCCTATTGCTTCATCTCCCAATGTAGCAGTAGTCACATAATGAGTATATTTAAAACAATTTTCAGATTAGGAAGAGTTAATCAAAGTATTTACACAATCCACATTCCTGTTGAGGCTTGCAGTGGCACCCTCCTAGCTTACTTTCAGGTATTACCAAATACAACCCATCAGGTCATTTCTACATTGGTTGTAACAATGGAATTTTGATATGTATTTTCATTATTTTAAAAATGTTATATATTTCTGGCATTACTTAGCATTGATTTTGTCAAATGCACCCAAAATAACATACACAATCCCTGTCATATCCTTGTTCCCCAATTATCACATATTTAACTCCCTATAACAGTTCTTGCCTTTTGCCTTGTGCTATCTTCAAAGAGCAGTAGAGTTGCAATTAGCAAAAACTTGTGAAAGCAGAGCCATACCCATTCAGCTTTGGAAAAACAGAGCTAAAGTTGTACTGATGTGATTCAGCTTCCATTCTGAAGGCTGACAGCTGTGTAAGATGCCTTTCAACACAGTGAGAATAAGGGTTTCCCCTCCTCACTCGTAGTGAGTAACCTGGAGATGTAATTTATGATGAATTCACACACAAAATGGTCAGTGGTTCTGTACAAACCAAACATAAGCAGACACATTTCTAAACCCATCCGTCATGCTGCTTACACAATCTGTTGATCCATTGAACAAATATATGTTGAAAGATTAGGCGGGAGTTGACTGCCATTCAGTAAAATAAATGTGGACTAGACTCATTTTCTGCCTGACTTAACACTTAAGGATTTGTATTAAAGGGGAGGGGGAGGGAATTCCAGCCACCTAGAATTTTGGAATGAGATTACCCTTCCAAGGACCTCACACAGAGGTCCCTACGAGCCCTCTTTCACATACTGAATCATCTGGTTTTTGAATAAAATTGCTAGGCAAGTGAACGGGTACTAAAGGAGCACCAATTCTGGCTATTCAGAGTTTTTTCTTGGCAGAAGAGAAAAAAAGCAGAAGGATGAAGTTGTATGGCATACAGCTGTAAGTTAAAAACGCTAGCTGTGCTGTAATGGTCTTTGTTATACTGTTGTTTCACAACAGAATTGCAGAAAACTGAAGATCATTAAGTGGGGAAAAGCACTCATGCTGCCTAGGGCCATCCCCTGGCATGCACTAAACCTAGTATTTATTCAGCTTCTTTTTGGTGACAGTCCCTCCAAAAGCAGCAGAATTCCTAGAGGAAGACTTTTTGGGTTTTGTCAGAAAAATCCTTCACCAAAAGACATACTGGTTTTTGGAAATTGTGTCCAAAAACCGTGTTTAAATCATTATTTGTTGAGATTAGAAGTACTGCCTAGAGGGAAATGAGCTTATTTTATGATGCAGGTTTCCCAGGAGACTTGGGAAATACTGGCATCCCCAGCAAAAGGGGCTACTGAAAGTTTATGTGAGTGAGCTGACAAGAGCTCCAACCGGCTTAAACCACCTCAGGTAATTCATCATCACAAAGCACTACCTTTTCTGACAAACAAACAAAAAGAAATCCAACAAAAGAAGAAAGTTTCTCGTGTTTTTACATGACCCTGAGATGCAATTCTGAATATTTCCAGCAGGTCTTCAATAGACCCCTGAAGAAATATTGAAAATAAAATAGATACAGCTATTTTGTCAGGCAGACCTGGCTTTTAGAAACATTGCATAGAAGAATGTGATAAAATTCCAGATCTACTGCAGTCAATGACAACATTTCTGCAAGTTTGAATGTATGTGTGTTTTCAAAAGCTTACCAAAAAGCCCTTCATATTTCCATTGTGTGTCCAAAGTTTGAATCCCACATGCTTCTGAGAATGTCTCTTACTGTAATGATTCCAGCAACCTGTACCAGGTTGTCTGTCTTGTGGTCCTAGGTCTCCTGGCAGCATCTCAGAGCCTTCTATCCCATGATACCTGAAAGGCACTTGTAATGATTTTGGAACAGGTGACAATTTTCTAAGTGTCTTGATTCTAACCTGTAACACTTACTGCATTCTCACACGAGACAAAATTTGTCAGGCTGGATATGAATATCATTACACAACCCCTTGTCGTGAAATACTCTCTTGGACCAACACTGGCACATTCCCTTGAGTGTTTTGCTACTTCACAAATAAGAACAAACTCTTTCCAAGCATCAGTGCCTGTTTTTCTTGAGTTATAAAATGCTACCCCTTCAGGTTTTTTTGGGTATTTTTGTTTTCCAATCAAAAAATAAAACAACTTACAATGTTTAACTTGGTCTACCACTCCACCTTTCTGCCAGTTTGTCTAATTTATTCTAAAGCAGATCCTATAACCTTTAGCACGGGATGCCGTTTTGGTTTGCTTGTTTCAACAGGTGGAACCTAATGAAATGTTGATTCCTACTGGACACTACTTCAATATTGAAAGCAGCATGTCAGCAAAATAAGTAAGCCCATTGTACCAGGTACAGCAAACACTGTCCAAACATTACTATGGTTGATTGCATCTCACTGACTCATGTGCAAACACTAGTCTCTGAATATTAAAGTTCAAGTTCACTGCAGGGATGGAAGCATCTTAGAAAACAGAAAAGGTTTTGCTTAATAATCGCCTAATATATCTGATAAAAATCCCAGGCATATTCAGGCATCAGTGCTAGTAGCTTGGTATTTTCTTGGGGTTTTTTATTCAGATGGAATTTTTTTCGTCCACTAGCAGTAGGTATTAGAGGTTCTTTAAAAATTTAATACTGCCAGAATCAATTCACATAAAAACATTTTATTTATAGTTTCTCAGAATTGCTACAGTTTTAGCCTACTTTGATTAATCAATTAAACAAGAACTTCTGTCCCAAATTTTGGGTACTTTTGGAAGATCTTTGAAATAAGATAAGAAGGAAATCCAAAATAACAGGAAGGTATAGGAAGAAACAGTCTGGAAGCATGGCTAAAGACATCTATCTCATTTAGGACCAAGGTTTCTTAGTCAATAACTGATCCAGCCATGGTAGGAATGAGGCAGCGACATTGGCTGAATACATTACAATTACAGCTTGATGTTATACAAACATCTAGATTAATCCCAGACAAAACACAATGTATTAGTTATCTCTAGGTATCCTAAGCCAGTAAGTCAGTGTTGTACACTGGTGTACTTAAAAAAAATAGAAAGGGGAAAGAAAAACTGGAGGAGAAAAAGAGAGGGGCGGGGGGGAAGAAAAAGATTAGTTGAGTAGTTTAAATTCTTCAAAAATAAAATAATCAGGCACTTGAGATTAGTTTGACAGACCCAGGCTTTTTAACCTAGCTGCTAAAAATACACTAGAAAAGAAAGCTACAATATGGTTCTAATGAATTCACTGGAGACAGTTTGCGTTTTAAAGAAAACATAAACTTGACCATCTGGATTAAGTTACGGCAGATTGTTGAGTATTTTTCTTCCTCCAGTCCCACGTATATGACTAGCAACATCATATTTGGCACAGCAGTAATCTGTGATAGGCTCCATGGCTCTTTTGAAAGCCTGCTGGTACCTGCTCCAAGATTGTGTAATTGAATGGTAATCGTCATGACAAATGACAAAAAAGGGAAGCCTCCTTTCCTTAGTAGCTTCCTTTCCTTAAGGCAGCCACTACTATTCCTCTTTCTTTTCATGATGTCATAACAGATACTCAGCAAGTAGCATCTACAGACACCCAAATCAGTGTATCATACCATTAGTGTTTAAAACGAGTATTTTACACACACACACACACACACACAAAGACACCCTCAGTACCTGCCCATAAGCTCTATGTTATTCATGAGCTCCTAGTAGTGCAAAATATACCTAGTTCAGAAGAACTTCTTTGAATTTATCACACTTTCTCCACTCTCCTCAAGGAGAATGGATGTTCCATTTTTTATCCCTACTCACCAGAAAGGAGGAACAGAGAAGCTATACTTGTTATATTATGATTAGCAAACAACACCACAGAAACCAACAAATAAAAGTACACAGACATCACATACGAAATCCTGAGCTAGAAGAAAGTGTTCACCAGCTACTGAAGGAGCCCAGTTCACCATTCAGCACAATGTACTTGCTCTTCACAAAGCACAACAAAATGATATACAACTGATACGCAGATCAGGCATATCTCTCTAAAAATTTTTAAATTTTCTGCCCTTGAACTTGAGATGAATTTGCCAGCTGCTAAACCCAAGAATTTTACAACCATATCCTTAAACAAAGATCGAAGTTTTAAACATACTTAAATTAAACTCTTCAAGGATAAAAAAAAGAAATCCTGTTTGAAAGACAGGAAGTTGAGACTTAGAGTTTTTCCCAAAGAGGGAATCCCATAGTGTATTAAAATACCTGACCCAGCAAAAGGTAAGCAGTAGCCAGAAGAATGTATTTATTATGTCTTGGGAACACAGAACAGGTTGCCCCCGATTTCTGTTTGCACTGCAGTGAACCTTGAATCTCCTGGAGCAATTTGTTCACCTGTGTATGCAAGCCACATTATGCCCTGTGTTTTATCGGGTAGGCCACATTTTACATTACCACCAATATCATCACATAGTTTTTATTGTATGCTTATTACACTGGAAAAACAGTGTTTCTGCATCACAGGAACTTTAACTTACACTTGACAACTAGCAAACATAATCTGTGCATCTCAATGCCACTGTAGAGTACATGGTGCCTAATTGGACAAGAACACAATGAATTTTGTAATACCTGAAGCTAAAAATACCTGAATAAGGAGCAGAAAAGAAGCTCTTTTAGGATCTCCTCTGGTCCATCACACTGCATCTTGGACACATGTGCATATCTGACAGCACCAACAGAAGAGCTGAGTACTCCCAGGTCTTCCCCAGCAAGCATGCCCAGAGGAATATGACCATGAAAATATTGCTATCCTTTTGAATTCACACTTTGTATTATTATCACTAGCCAAGCTCTTTCCAGCATTCCAAGTTCATTTCAATGTCCCTGTGACTGCTCAAGTTATAGAAAGACCTTTTAGGACAACTTGAGCACAATAAGAGCTTTCTAGTGCTTTTGCTGTTCACCCGAGAGCAAGTCCTTGTCCATAAAGTCAGTGCTGCATGCAAGTGCTGTGTTTGAAGTTAACATAAAGTCATCTTAGCTGCTGCATGGGAGGGAGGGATTTTTATACAGAAGAGTTTTAACAGTTCTCAAGGATGGAAACCACAATGGCATTTTTAAGATAAAAATTCCTTCTTCATATAACGAAAGGGAAAAAAAATGACATGAATTTACAGCCCACTCAAGACTGAGTCATAACCATGGAGGAGCTAAAATTACAAATTTTTTTCCCCTACTAGGGAGAAAGAACAGTCCACAAATCACTTTGTCCCATCAAACTATTTCTGCCAGAGAGGATAAGGCACAGCTCTCTGGTCTGCACAGCAAATGGAGAAGAGGCAGCAGTCCTTATTCCAATACCATTACAAAAAACCCAAACAAACAAACAAAAGAAAAACAACAACAACAACAAAAAACCTAACAAAAAACCAAGCAAACAAGCAAAACACCCTCCCCAAAAAACAGAGAAGTCATAATGTGAATAGCTAGGCACTGAAACGTGTTGTCCAGAAAATATATGGTATCTTTATTCTCAAAGTTAAGCAAAATCCAACTGGACAGATCTTAAGCAACTCAGCTTTGACAAGGAGCTGGCAGGAGGTGAGAAACCTTTAAGATAAACATCAGCACAAGGATTATGTTTCTTCCTTGGTTTTATTAAAGTAATGAATAGAGACTAGGGAGCAAGAAGGATGTATGAAGGTAGAGGCCTACACTAAATAAATGAGGTAGCTTTATGGGATAAATACAAGAGAATTGGCTGCAAATCAACTAGATTTCAGCAAAGACTGGCATAGATGTATAATAGAGGAGACCTACAGTGGCTATGAATGTGTCATCCTCCCCTTGGTGGAGCAAGTAGGTCTAAAGAGAAAGGCTTTTTTCCAGTCAGTAGTTTGGTTTGGTTGTGGTGGTTTTGTTGTGTATTTTTCCCCAATAAATTTCCCACTGGATTCCTGAATTGGTAGTTATGAGACAACCTCCCTCCACCCGCAGCAGGAAATCAAGCACATATTGATTGCACAAAATTACATTCATTGCAAAGCTAGCAGAAATAACAAAAAAGCTCATTCTGCCAGTACAACTAGATACTAACCACTGTGGCCTCCTAAGCTGCCAACAGCCCGAAGATTGAGATTTAAAACCATTTTTAACTCGTTTCATCTAAAGAGGTTAGTCCTAATTTACCCATTCATGCAGAACAGACCAGCAACCCAACCCACTCACCACACTGAATACTCAGGACCAGAGATAAGAGAGAAATGGATATTTTGCTTATGTACAACCCCAAGACAAACAATTATCAAGGAGGAAAAAAGAGTAGAAGAGTTACAGAATTTAGGAAGGTTTTTCAAATCTCCAATTAGAGACATTGGAGAAAGGAAATGCTTCCTTTAAGAAGCTCAAAACTGAAGCAGAAAATAAATCAGTGAAAGTAAGATCAAATTAAAGCTGTTCTTCTAGAAGGGAAAACTTGATTGCTGTGAGATACTCAGACAACTGCTCAGAGCTGAAGCTGCTCTTATTGTTTAATTTCTGTTTTCTTTCATTTTGCTTTTGTAATATGAATTTCTTCACATTGGTGTAGCAGGAAGCTGCCTCCCAAGGAGCTGGACAGACAGTCAAATAGCTGGCAATGTTTTACTTTTGATTGAATGTCTTGCTTGAGGCATATTGTCAGGCTTTGGATGAAAGCATGAGAAATTACTATTATAAGTCTGACTTTTAAAAGCAGTGTAGTGGGGAAGACACTGCTATAGTACATATTGTGGAACATTTCAAAGCAACATGGCAGAACACTCTTCTGTCACTACCCATGAGAATAACAACTCACATAAATATAAAACCTGCTTTCAAGGATTTCTATGGTAGCAGACCTAGAAAAGCAACAATGATTTTGAACAATACCTGTGATTTTCTGTATTATTTCAAACAATTAGAGAGCAAAGAATTTTCAGTAAGATTACCAAAGTTGTTTTTTTTTTTTTTTGAGGTAAATGCCATACAATGTTCAGCACTTTGTGACATGGGCCTGTATAAGTTTCAAAACAGGAGCTTGTAATGTCATATTATAGTTATATCATATATATATATAAAAGGCAGCAGAGCCTTCATCTGGGCAAATACCTCATCTGTTTCTTGCTCTATATCCAGGTTCCAAAATGTCTCCAGCTTGACTGATCAGGAGTTAATAATTAACATGCTTGCACTGGGCATTTTCAGTCTTTTCTGGATATTGTGTTCCTGAACAGGAAGGTGAAATTCCTTACAAGTAAGATATTTTCCAGAACAGAGAGAAGGACCTCGGATGGTACTTACATACAGCCTATCTTCATTTGAACATTTGCAAGCAAGCTGTCTCAAATGAGAATGCTGAAGTCTCTGCCAAAAGCACATTTTACTTTAACCCAGCTGGTAGCCATTGCCTGGTTGGATAAGACCATTTCTCAGGAACTTACCAAACACACAGATAAACATTTGCTTGGTTATTTTCTCTTCCACTGTCTTCTTTCCTGAGGCTCTTAAGAAAAGTTCAGAACAACCAACAGTGTGTTCAGCTTTGCTCTATTTGGTTCAACACAAATGTAATATTCCACCCGAAAATCTTCAATCAAGTAAAGAGTCTTGGCTTACCTTTTAGGTGTTGCATCTTCATTGCTGCTCAAGTGTGCTATTTCTAATGTATCTCCATTTCTTCTGTAAATGGAAAGGTCTTCCCTGCTGGCAGAAAAACAATGTTCTTTTCCAATCCAATCCACAGTCACCTTCCTTTCCAGTAAACAAACCCCAGATAAAGTCCTTCGCCCTGGCTGGAGAAAGGCAACTTCGAATCCCCTGCCGAGCAGCTGGCTGCAGGGAGGTGAGGGAGATGAGAAGTTCACTGTTAAATTAGTGGACGCCCCCCAAGTGGAAGCAGCCATGACCAGCCAAAGACTTGGTGTCACCTCACAAACCCCTTCACTCCACGTCTTTTCCTTCACTTGTCCCTGGACCGTCCTGGACAAGCCTAGATCCCCGAAAATACTTGGTTACAGGGCTGTAAATTATTTATTTAGAAATTTTGAGGCTTATCCTCATCCACAAGAGATTTATGCAAAGCCTTTTGCTCCAAGTGTCACACTGCTGACACTCTCCTCTGAATTTCTCCCAGCAGGTCTCAAACACTGGTCCCTCTCCATCCCTCAGCTCTTTGCCCAGCACTCCATCCCCAGCCCTATCCCCAGCCACAGTGGGGCTGCCTGGGAAAGAGGGAGGCCAAACCACAGCTACCACCCTGTCTGCACACTGTTGCTTACGTTTCCCCACCCACAACTTTACTAGGGGTCCACCATGACATCTCCGCTCCTCCAAACCTTTACTAGCCCTATCTTGGAGGCCACGGGTCTCTCCCAGCTCATGGTCCAACAGGTTCAAAAGGGAGGCTTTGGTCTTAATCGTCATTCCCTCCACCCTATTTCAGCCTACTCACACCATCCCAGCAAAAAAAGCCTTTAGAAGGGCTGTAGTTATGCTATATGCCTTCTTAGTGCCTTTTTGAGCAGAAAGAGAAATCTTTAATAGAATATAAAATAAAAATTTTGGGATAGTTCATAGAAATAAAAGCTTTTTTGCTAAATGGACCAAGCTAATTTTGGATTTTGCTTCACAGTGTTAGATTCTTAAGAGAAGATGGCGGGGACTCGGTTTACTCTCAGCTAGAGTATCAGAAAGGTATGGTGCAGGAGAAAGGATATTATCATAGAGTCCAAGAATACTCAGAACAACCGCTTCATAAAAATTGAACACCCAGTAGAGGCCATTGATGAAGAACTTGAAAAAAGTTGTGAATTGTTTCAATGAATGACCATAAATATGATTCTGGGTACAACTAAAGTTTAAAAAGTAATCATAGGTAAAAATTTTTAGCTGGGACTAGAAAAAATGACACTAGCAAAAAATTTAATGTTCACCACCATATTGCAGTAAATAGAACAATTTTTGGTTCTGCATTTGGAATATTGGAAATCTGAACAAAGATGGGCCAAAAAAAGCTGCGTTTTCCGAATGTGACAAGAGAGAAGCATTACCCAGGAAGGCATAATTAAAAATAAAATCAGGCTGATTTAAGAACTTGGATTTTGTTTTTCTGATGTGTTACTGGCTGTAATTATGCATTATGAAAAACATGGTCTGAGCAAAGTTGGACTGACCAGAGCTTAGATTGACAACAAACTCTCTTTGAACTATCTACAGAAAAAGGACGCAAGCACAGTTTAGTGTGCTGTCTTTTGCTGGAGCTCATCAACTGTTACAGGATAAAGGGTGCTATTTATAGTTTGCACATCTTTTCTACTCATTAGGTGTTGGCCGAGAACTGGTTTGTCAAGAGTTGTTTTTTCCCTCCCAACAATCCTCTTTTAAACCATCCAACTGTTTAGAGCAGCTTTCGGTGCACTTCAAATTCCTCACAGCCCAATCTGAATTTTGGTTCTTTCCACAAGAAAGCAAGAGCTTACAGCTTTGAATTTATAAAAAGAAAGCTTCTGCTTTTCATACAGAATGATTTGTTACCTCCTTGCTCTGTGTAGAATAATAGGCTTGGCCTCATTAAAGCCAGAGTATGCACACAGGTAACAGTGGTCATAGTGCCATCAGCCAGAAGAAATGAAATTCCGAATACTATATCACCCAGTTTAGTTTGTCTGTTTTTTACAAGAGATGGCAAATTCAGTGATTAGCCAGGGCAGATTTTCTGTATCCTTTAAATAGGGAAGATTCTCTGTGTCCTCTAAATGTTCTTTGCTCATTCAATATATGTATTGAACTATACAAAAAACAGAGTTTGTTACTAAATGGCAAGGTTTATTTTGAGAATGCAATTAGTATGTTATACCTTGGAAGATGAACAGCTATTGTAAATACAGAATAAAGGCTCAAGCACCGCAGCTCTTCTTTGCCTGTATTTGTGTTTTACAAGTAAAGACACACAGCACTAAACTGTATAACTTCCATAAAAGGTGCTATAACTAATTTAGAAAGACAATGCCTCAACGAATTAGCATTTCAGACTGACATATGTGTGCATTCATGATCACAAGAATTCAAAACAGTGGTCCAGAGAGCCCCATGAAGTTCTCTTGATCCCCTTCAGCTGTGCTTTAAACTATGCACAATACCTTTTTTGCCATGCTGCCCTATACTCAGCTCCTCTGTCTCAGCTCCATAAGGCAGGCCACTAATTTTCTCTAATCAGCTGTGTGAGTGTTCGTAAGCCCTCTTAGCTCATTTACAACAGTGGACACTAATACAACAGGAAATGAACCTATTGGTTTCACTTAGATCCCTGGGCAGCTGCCAGTTACTAAGAGATCTCAGCTGAGTTTGAAAACAGCAAGGCTCTTGATTGCAAAATGACTTTTTCCCTGCTGCTGCCACCCTCCTCATGTTCTGATCAATACACCATTCTGATTCACAACCACATCTTCCTCAGGAGGCTTTGAATCAACTAAGTACAATTGCAAGCTCAAAGAAAATGCTGGCATTTATTTTTATGTTGCAAACTAACTCTACATACCCCCTCTCTCAGGATTCACAGAAAAGTTGAGTCTTTTATTGAAGGGCCCTATAAAACTGAGGTAAAGTACAAAATTAGAAAGGTAGCTCCAGTAGAAATGACAGAGGATGAAACTCATTAGGTATCATACCATAAAGAACACATGGGAATTGGTTTGAACATGGCAGAAGTGAGCTTCCTAGCAGCAAGGAATTTAATGCTAAAATCTGCTATAAGTAATGTGTATCCCATGAGTTTTGACAGTTTACAGGTACAGAACAAATCCGTTCCGTTTCACTGTAACTGCTCCAAAATCAAATGTATAATACGTATCTACAAATAGAATGAAATAGTCGAAAAGTTGTTCCTAGTCTGACCAAGACTCAACCAAGCAGAGGCACCTATTAATTTTTTTGCAATTAGCTTCATGAATTACCTTTCAGCTTTGTCACTAAACCTTTGAATTTCATATGTACTAACATCATTTAAATACATAATGGGTTTTTGCCCATCTGTACAATGAAATTTCTGTATAAGGCTCTAACATCTCCTCTCCCACCTTCCAAAGGCAATGAGCTGGGGGGTCAACAAAACCTACCACCAATGCTTAAGCTTCCTGGAACAGGCTGACTACAAGCATAGCTAGGATAATAACTCCTTCCCTCCTTCAACCACACATAATACAGTCTTTATTCAGCAAAGTCGTTTCACACCATGCCAAAGGTCAGCTTTTGCTGTATTAATAGCTGCTCTGGGAGGATCAGTGTTGTGCTATCCTACATTTTTTCCAGGGCCTGAAGATGCAATTTCCTACAATCTGCAGGCAATTTCCCACCAATTTTCTTGGGGAGCTAATAGGCTGTGACAGGAGATGGAGCTAGCAAGCAGCAGGCGGCTTCAGAAAAGACAAATTGCATCTCTGCCACCTAACTGGGCAATCTAGAAAGACAGAGTTTATAGCTTTGTAGTGTTATTGGGCCCCATGCTAACAGCAAATCGTTCAAGCTGCTATGTGAATTTCATATTCTTTTCCTTCTGAATTGTTATCACCACATATCATTTTGTTGCACTTTTTCTACGAACGACAATTAGACACAGATCATGTGTGATTACTATTTTAACTGTCTTTTAACTAGTCAAGCCCTGCTAAATGCTATCCACATCAGAAACAGATAAATATACAGTGTCTGTCAAACAATGATATTTTGATTTTCATACTTTTTAAGGCAAAGCAGACGCCTATGGAAAGAGATCCATTTGTAAGCTAAATTCAGATGAAACAGACAAAGGAAACTATGGGAACATTAAAAGTGTGAGCACATCTACTGTGATAAGTCCCACTGATCATATATAGTACAAAATGAAAGCAATAAAAAAACCCCAAATATAACTGGTAAATGCTCCCTCTAACTCTAGCAGATTTTGAAACCTAAGAAATTAACCTGAATAGTCAAATCAGTTCAAAACCATCCATGCAACCATTTACCTTGCAGATTTAAAATTAGTAAGACTAGTAAAGCTCTATGAATGTATAATCATATCCACTTTGATAGAAATGAAACTGATTTAAAGCTGCTAACCCACCTAAGATTAAAAAAAACTTAATAACTAAAGAAAATGATTCAAAGGCACATAGCACTAGCAACTATTGCAAGTGGTATCTGACACTGTACTTCCCCTTACTGTTATAGTTTACCCAGGGGATAAATACTGTAAACACATTCTATTACAGAACCCTGTATATCTGTATGTTTTCTTCAAAATATAGAAGAAAAAATTTCTGAAGGCATGGAGGTTATTAAAAACAATTAACAATGGTAATGGAATTATTATAATTAGCAAAATTTGCAAGGTTAATATTTTTCCCCTTCCCCCTTCCCAAGAATAAATTAGGTAGAGTAAAAACAATCCCATCTAAATTATTGCTGTCCACTGGGAGACAAAATTAGTACTGAGATGTATAAAATTTTACTATAATTCAACCCTAAGGATTTTTTTTAATTACTTAAGTAATGAAAAAATGTAAAATTACAGTGAACAAAGTGTTGAAATATTCTAACATGCATTTTGAAACTCTCACATTTAAACCACTTGTCATTATTATCCCCATTTCATATTTGTGGTTTTTAATAAGTTACAGCTAGATAAAATACTGAAGAACCAGGAAAAATTATAAATAGACTATCAGGTCAATAACTTGTACCTCACAAAGAAGAGTATCTACATAAACAAATAAAAAAAAACCTATGAAAACCATTCAAACATATTCACTGATAAAAAGATACAAGAGTATCAGGACTTGAAAATCTTGAATCTGACAGATGAAAATCAATGATTTATCTATACAAGTCTATAAACTTCTTGAAGTACACATTCAAAAATTCAATTATAGCATATATTTGTGAATATTCACTGAACTGCTGTTAGAAATACACATCTCACATAATTAACAATCAGAAAGACAGAGAAAAGTTAGAAGCATTATGTATGTGTAACTGATGAAAACACCTCTAGAGATCTAATGTATATTCAGGAGGAAACACAAAGGAGTAGGGTAGTAAACTGATTTCTGTATGAAAAAGGAAACTTATTCCAGTAAGTAAATGTAATGTGGCCACAAAAGTTGAATCACTCCAAAGTTTCGTTGCATGCATGGCATGCTAAGCAAATACAAGGCTGACATTAAGGACATTTACATACTTAACAGCAGTGTTTGGTT
Source organism: Daphoenositta chrysoptera (assembly GCA_013397915.1). Taxonomy (NCBI): domain Eukaryota; kingdom Metazoa; phylum Chordata; class Aves; order Passeriformes; genus Daphoenositta; species Daphoenositta chrysoptera. The sequence goes on from VZRO01002434.1 coordinate 759,912, forward strand.
GAGTTATCAAAAATTAGAAAATATTTTGAATTTGCAAAGCCATCAGATTGTATATTTACTTGAAATCTAATTTTACAAAATCGGGTCCAACTGCAAAAATAACCCAATAGCTGACTATTTTTTCAAGAATAAAGGGCATCCTCATTGCTCTGCAAAATATTATGCTACAGCAAACCACAAAATAACTTACTACCTTATCATAATTGCAGCCAATTTTTAAAGTAAGGGGGTAATCCACTGTGGATCATGGAAGAAAGTGTGACAAAGACTGTGAAATGAGCAGATGGATTTTATTTTAAACAAATTAGGCTCACTACCAGGAAAGTAACAAGAATTTCTAAGCTTCCCAGTGCTATGGGTTAACTTTAATTTATGACCCCTTCATTCTGCTTGTTAACTTCTTTAAACTGCCATTAAAATCAGTGCTCGAAGGAAAAACATTTATTGTTTGCAGTTACAAGCTATCATCTCAATTTTCTATGTTAATGACAGAGTATACAAAAGGGATAATGGTAACAGTAAGTTTGATTACTTAGTCTCCAGACCATGTGTCATCTTCACCTTGAACTCATTTTTGGCAAAAAACAGATAAAAACAGGGTTTGAGAGATACTATACCTTGATACTGTGAACATAGCAAAGGCAATCTTGCCAAGCTGTACACAATAGAACTGTCTAGTGTTCCTTGCAGCATCTCTTCTATGAATCAACATAACCTTACAAAAAATGGGCAAAATCACATGTGAAATTATAGGAGAGGGAAGATCTCCGAATTTAAGTTTTACTTCAGAAGCCACCACAGAATTTTCCTAGGAAGAGTCAGCTACACCAAACCAGCAACTCCATAAAAAATAAAAACATGAGTATAGAATAATGCAGCTGTCTTATCTCTGAGTGCTTGTTTCAGTAAGGGAAATCACTACAGCAGACACTGCCCAATATAATCAATGCAGCTGTCCACTAAAATATTCAGTCAGATTTTCCTGTACACTATAAATCATCAACAGGCAACTAAATTCTTACTAATGCACAGTAGAGCATAGAGCCAGAAAGGACACAGACTAGGAGTGAACTGTGAGACCCAGATCTAAGAAATATGGGAAAAACCCCCCGAATAACCCAAACCCCACAAAAAACACTGCTCAGATTTGAAAATGATAACTAACATTTGTCCCCACAACAGAATTTTTTTGGTATTCAGTTTTCTGACCAGCACTTCAGCTTCAAGGAAATAGAAATCAAGCTCTCTCAAGAATGAATGTATCACAGAAACAGTAGGTTCTTCGCTTTGAGATACAGCATCTTCAACAACACTCTGCCCCCTGAAGACTCATTTTCCTTCATGTTTTCTTGTTGTATTCAATATACTTTTAAATTTATGTCAGAAGAAAAAAAAGTAACAAATCAACACAAAATAGTAAAAAAACACAAACCAAACCAAAAAACCCAAGCCCACCCATGTACTTAAAGTGTGTTCAAAACACACTTTTTGCTGATTTAGAAAATGGTTCAGTGAGTGTTTGAGCTCTCCTATATAGCTGAGCAGAAATTCTGGGTAAATTTCTCAGAAATGTCAGTAAGATAGACCCATAGGGATGATTTTTCAAGCACCCAGTTCTTACATGTCTGGTTTCCCTAGCAAAATCTACCACACTGCACTAAGCACTTAAGCTGCAATGGGACATTTGGGAGCATGTTGCTGAAAATGGGATTATCAATTGCTTGGAAGTAGATCTTGGGCTACAGAAATAACAGGTAATGGTAAATGTTGAGAACTGGCTGTGATTTACCTCCCTTTCCTCTTAGCATGCGGTGTTTAGATGTTTACGGATGTCAAAGAAATGTCCACTTCCAGTTCAAACACACAGCTCATATAACTATGAATAACTGTGCAGAAACATTTTAATAACTTTACAGAGAAACAGAAGTCAGTGAAATTGCACACTGAAATCTCATTCTAGGTGAATTGCGTGGATTGCATGTTAGAGTACACCTAAAAATGTATGCGTTTCTATGTTCTCATTTTCCCTTGTCCTGCAGTGTGACCAGGTGGCCAAGGTGGCCAATGGCATCCTGGCTTGTGTCAGCAATAGTGTGGCCAGCCGGACTAGGGAATGGATTTTCCCTGTCCTTGTCACTGGAAAGGCTGCACCTCAGATCCTGTGTTCAGTTTCAGGCCACTCATGACAAGGACATTGAGGTGTCTCCAGAGAAGGGCAAAGGAGCTGGTGAAGGGTCTGGAGCACAAGTCTTTTAAGGAGTGGATGAGGGAGCTGGGATTGTTTAGCCTGGGAGAAAAGGCTCAGGGGACACCTCATCACTCCACAACTCCCCGAAATGAGGTTGTAGCAAGCAGGGTGTCAGTTGGCCTCTCCTCTCAGCCACAGGACAAGAGGACACAGCTTCAAGCCGAACCACGGGAGGTTCAGGTTGGACCTCAGGAAGAGTTTTCTCATGGAAAAAGTTGTCAAGCATTGGAGCAGGCTGCCCAGGGAGGTGGCAGTCACCATCCCAGAGGTGTTCAAGAAATGACTGGATGCAGCACATAATGCTAAGGTTTAGTTGACATGTGATGTTCAGTCAAAGGTTGGAGTAGATGATCTTGGAGGGCTTTTCCAACCTAAGTGACTCTGTGAATCTGTCTATGTATTTCCTGCAGTGAACTCTCTTGCACTCTGGTGTTTGTCAGGTTCAACTCTGAGTTGCTTCACCTTCCCCATTACGTAATGAAATATGTCTGTCTGGCAGGACACTATGACTGAAGTCTTACATACATTCTCAAATTCCTTCTGTGTACTTGTGGCAGGAGAAAAATAATTAAATCCTTCAAGGAGACAGCAGAGTTGGAGCCAGTCCAGATTCTCCAGTGAAGTGATTTAAGGGGTAAACATTTTATCAGTAGTGCGAAATCAGAAGTCAGTACTCCTACTTAGCCCAAAAACTTAAAAATCCACCTTTCTTAATTAACGGAATGGTGGAATTTCCCCATCAACTCAAAATTGCACCAATATAATAGAAAATAGGAAAGACTATTCTAACTAGACTACATAATCCCACAGGCTCATAAGTGGGCCAGTTGTTCCACAAAAATACAAACAAACAAAAAACCCTACCAAGAAGTAAACACCAAAACCAAAAATCAGTTTGTGAGTTAAAGTTACTTCAGTAACTTAGAAACTTCTGAAAATTCTCCTTGTATCACCAATGCAAAAATGTGGCCCAAAAGCTATGGTCAATCATTTATACACAGAAGTATGTATGAGACTAGATGACAGATTCTACATTGATGTTTCTATTAAGAAATAACATGTGTTATAACAATCTATGAAAATCACATTCATTTAGTGCTCCCTCTTTCCTTTAAAGGAACAAAAGCCTTTGAAATACCAAATGAGTTAAAAAGAACTAATGCAGATGAAAATTCTCTCTCAGGTATTAGTGGCTTGTGGACTAAAATGGGGAACTATCATTACTTGGAATTATAATCAAAAAGAAAGTCTGACACACTGACAAATACATTGTGTGGAACAATATCACGACTTTCTGCACAATTGATTTATGAAGGGTTATGCCAAGTGCACATATACAAAATATACATATTAAAACTGGCAAAGGATTTTGTTCAGTTGAATTGGTATTACCACAAATCCCCTCTTCATCAGTTATTGTTTGCACTGACATCCAAAATGTCTTTTGTAAGGACTCCCTGCTTCTATCCAGCACTAGCATTTGCCAGAGTGGCATTCAGACATCTCTGAATACTGAGGGCCACCCAGCACACAAAGACTGTCCCAAAAAGGGACTAACCAAAGGAAACTTTTAGTACTGTAATTAAATCGGCCCCCTTGTCCCCCTACCCACCCCCTAAAAAAAAAAATTAATTACCTACACAATGGTTACTGGTGTACTTCTTTTTCCCATATGGTTTTCCCAGTGCCTTTTCTGTTACTGCTGATCTTGGTTGGTCTGTTTCTTCATTCAACAAGCAATTATTTCCACCCACTACTTTACACAGGGCTACAAGAACTTACAGAAGTTTTAAGCTCCACGAGTTTCAAATCCTGTAGGTAATTGCATAGACAGACATGCCAGGAGTTTAGGGAATCTATCTTTTCATTAAAAATTACATCTGCAAGTAGAATATGCTTCGCTGTCTGACAAATGAAAAAATCCATGATGTTTTATAAACATTAAATGAAATCTGAAACAACAAATGGAGAGAACTACTCATCCACAAGTATGGATGATGCATCCACAAGTTTTCAGATGCATCCACTAATTATCAGACCCAAGGCTTAAAGTAGATATGATGGAGGGGGAGAAGAATTAATTTCTTAATTACAATCAAGAAATATGTAGTACAAATATGATTAAATTCATTCACATGAATAAATTTCTGATCCCATAACTGCTCTGACACACTCAGCATTCTAGAAGCCAAGAAAACAAGGTATTTTATGATTTTCCTAACACTATGATTTTGAACCTCTTGATTGCCAAGAATGTGATCTTACTAGCAAGCACTATGTCTCAACGTATAGCAGACCTATTACACTTGTGTTATTTTTTTTTAATTTAAATGGATGTGTTAGAATACTTGCATTTGTGGTTCCTCTGATATCAATTTCAGAGAACAGCAAAAAGATACCTACAAAGTAAAAGCCAAGGTGATAGCAGTTTGGCAAAAATCCAAAAGATCCTAAATTAGATGAAATTTGCGGGTGCTGCTAAAGTCAATGATCACTGGCAGAGCCAGGTGTTCAGAGAAACTTCAACATGAAAAGTGTAAAAATCAAGTAATCTGGTAAATACTCTTGTTTTAAAACATTACCTTTTAAAAATGGCATAGCACTTCCCAACATTTCAGTGTAGCAAATATAGTTAATTCTTTGAAAAGCCTGATGATTCTGCTTTTTGCCCCACTATGTCTGGAAGCAACATGACCAGCACCTAAACTGGGCTTTCATTTCATACAGATACAAATTAACAGCAAAGCAATCAACAAAGATATATATGGATACGTATGGATAGAAGGCTAATTTTAAATGTATAGGGGACCAGATTATCCTGAATGCATAACATTCTACATTCCGAATCCAAAGTTAGTCCTACGCTGTAAAATGGTTTCAGTAGAACGGTCATGTAAATTGAAAAGAAAGCCTGTGTCTCTTCAGACCAGAAACTGAGATAAAATTTGCCCCCAGATGAAAAATTCTTTTTCCAATTAATGCATCTGTCAGTCAAGCTTGTTTCTTCCTAGCTATGTGTCTTTGAAAGAGCAGGGACATAGGCCATTGTCAAATGCTAGTAAAATGAGAAAGCAGCTCTTCTGTCTGCCAGTTTGTGTAATCTGAATTAGTTGTTCAAAGATATTCTTCTTTGTTCTTTGTTCATTTGTACTCTCCATTAGCAACAGAAATTCTAACCAAGTTACAGGACGTAGGAAGTACATGACCCTCACCAGTGCAATACAAAGTTTGTTGTCTAGCACACAGGGGCAAAACACATTAAACTGAAAAAAAAAAAAAGCTGAATAAAGTGAACACATACTCTCCTCATCCACTGCTCTTTGAGTACACCAAGAAAACTTGAAGATGCATAGCTTTGGTAACTGGCTACTTAGCATGGCTCTTCACAGATGTCACACACTGATGTGACAGTGGAAAGGACTCAAAGATTGGTCAGCATGAATACATAGAGCCTACAGGCCTGCATAACATGGGACACTCAGGAAAATTAATTCTAATTAATTTGTAGAGTGGATTAGTTAAAAATCAAAATACTCCTTTGTCAATATTCTCACAAGAAATTAAGAAGCAAGTTTAACTTAGTTTAGGTTAATTCACTTAACTTGCAACCCTGCAAGTACTTAACGTCTTTAAGCAATCCCCTGTAAAACTCACACTTTTGGTAATTTAGTTAAATTTACCTGAGTATCTAAGTATAGACAAGACTTTAAAAAGGAAATGGTCATTAACTACCACTTCTCTGTAAAACGTGAAGGATGCAACTTATCTAGCTTATCTAATCACAGACATCCTCAGTTAACGAATAAAGGCTCTGATGTACTTAGTTGAAATGCAATCTCCCATGAATTCTGTTCAGCTGGGGGAAAAAGGACAGGGAAGTCACCTCCTCTTCTAGAGAAATGACCAAATGAGTTATGATCAGGCACATATTACTGCATCTGCCAAAGAACATGTACATGGGACATCAGAATAAACTTAAACTGCACAGCTTTATGAAATGTTCAATTTTTATATTTACACTATAATTAGTACAAAACTGCCTTTTTAAGTTTTCTGTAGAACAAGACAATATCTACTGGACTTGATACCCTAGTATGTCAAATCAACTACTTTAAAGTATGATAAAGGAATCTAAGAATAGTTATAAAGAATAAGACACCATTTTCAAACTATACATAGTGTTTGCTTTTGCTTCTAAAAAGGTACTTATATCCCCAAAAGATTTTTAGTTTTAAATAAGCAGGGCAAGCAGGGAGAGGGCAAGGGGGAAGACTGGTCGTTTGTACTAAAGCCTTTACTGTAGTAAACTAAATATATTTACAATTTGTACAAATGTTTGACCTTCAACAAAAATACAAAAACATATCACAAGATGCAAAACCAGGAAACAAGTTCATCTGAGACACTGCTGCTCTACACAGGATAGACTGCAACTTGAACTGCAAGGAACAGAAAGGTATTTATCCCCCATATTCAGGCAATGAGAACAATTTGCATGAGGTCACAAAGAAAGAAAAAATAAAAGGCTCCAACATTCTTCAGTAGACTTGGCTTCTAAAAATTATGTCAAAAACCTAGGCTACATCTGTCCATCTTGCCTCTGTGTTCCGTCTGGTCCACGTAGCCAATATTTAGTTGCTGGATGTTGCCTTCTATTTTGAAAAATTGGAGTAGTTTCATGGCAAGGTCTGGAACCTCAACACTTCTGTTCCTTTCAAAAATTCAAAACCTTTCTACTTCTACAATTAAGAACAATTTTGGCCCGGTTCAACTTCTAAAAGAATATCCCCATCATATTTTTCAGTAGATAACTTCATAGACTGTAGCCTTTTTGTCTCCAGAGCCAGTGACTATGTACTTATCATCCACAGAGATGTCACAGCTAAGCACTGATGAAGATTCTTTGGACTAGAAGAAAAATAGAAATATTTTTCATCATTAAAAAGAAGTCTGTTACCCTCATTTCAGCATCCCATTTTGGGTAGTTCACATATGTGAAGATATCTGAGTCCACTCTTGGGACTCTGCATGTTTGTTTTTTGTTTTTTTTTCATTAAAAGCAAAATCACCCTCACCTGGAAGATACTGGCTCCATAAGGAGTTCTCCATGCATTAAGAAGGTTATCTTTCCCAGTACTCACAAACCATTTACCTAGAATATAAACCAGAAGGATTACAAAAACATGAAAGAGACATCTGACAAATTTTGGGTTTTCAATTCACATAAATGAAATCTGTTAATCACTCTTATAGAAGCTCTTACCACTAATCAACACAGTACTTTTGCTTACAATCAGTCTGGACACTCTGCTCATTTGCAGTGTGTTACATACTAGGAAATCCCTGAACTCCTCAAACAGAAATAGCTTTTCTCAGTAGCCTCTGGACAAACATTTGTTTGGTTGTTTGTAGATAAGTGCATTTGAATTCATAAAGTAGAGATATTTATGCATTGCTTAAGAAACTGAGATGTAATAACTAATGACTATGAAACAAATAATCAGCAAAACATGAATTAAGAGCCCTGACCTCCAGTTCAGGGCAACTTACCACAGTAAGCAAACTTGAGTGACAATACACAACTCTCATGAAGGTGCAGTTGGTACTTGTCTGGTTTATTTACATGTAGCACTTCAACATTGCTGCTCTCCATTCCCACAGCTAGCCATTCACCAGTAGGACAATAACCAAGGGAAAATATCTGAAAATTAAACCATATATACAACTTTTAATTTTTTTCCTACAGATAATTTTTTTCTGCAGTTAAAATTATTTGGGAGAGGGAGACAGAGAGAGATAAGGGCAAATTCACATAGCTCAGTAGCAAAACTGTAGTTCAAAAGTCAAGTAAGTAAATAACCCCTGTTTTTACCTATTAACTTAGAAAAATAGGAAAAGAGTATTTATCAGGCTATTATTTTCTTCTGTAATCTAAGCACATAAGAAAGCTTCAAAATATTGTGTTGTGAACAGCCAAAAGGAGGAGTGGGAACAACCTGCCAGTTTTCCTGGGCTCAATCTTACCTTTGATCTTAAGGGTTTCCTTCCCACCCCACACACTGCACCAAGCAGTTGTAAAATCCAGTTACCTGTGATGTGAAGTCATGCTGTTGTAGCTGTCTCCCTTCTCTCAAATCCCAGGATCTGACAGTGTTATCCAAACCTCCTGTCCAGAGCTTGGTACCATCATTAGAAATGTCAATACAGCTGGCTCCATCTGTGTGGCCCTGGAATTGCCTGATAAAACAAACCAGATTGAATAATGATTTCCTGCCAGAGCTCAAGGTAAACACTGTTGTGGTGTTAGTTTTGGACTCTGTACATGTGTGTCATCTCTTCTGTGTCTGCTGAAGAGCAAGAATCAGCCCCTCCCTCTCACTGAGCTTTAAACACCAGTATTACAAAAACATTTTCCAGGTGCTAGAGGAATGAATTGCATCATGGCTAGCTGAATAAAGTCAAATATTTCCTATCAGGTTTTGAAAGAAAAAAAAAAAAAAAAGACAACCAAACCCACTTGTGAGAATATTAAAGCACGGTAACTACAGTTAAAACCACGAAGGATAACTTGGATTAAATCAAAGCAGGCACAGAATAAAACTTCCAATTTCAGAAAACAGCTTCTGTATTTTTCTTTGGCTGCAAGTAAAGAAGATAAACAACAAGCAGATATATTAATAGAAAGGGATCCAGATAGAGATCCAGATAGTTAAACACAAGCACTGCTGAGTCACAAAGTTGCATTCTCTGTGGCAGGAGATTAGAAAAATCTAAATGGTGCAGTTTGTTTTATAACCTTCTCATTAGCAACTCTCAGCTTTCAGCAACCAGAAGGTCATCTCAAGTTTTTCTTAATCCTTTGGCAAAAGCATTCTGAGGCTCCTGCATATTTCATCAGCAATTAGCTTTAGCAAATCCTATGCCTCAACCTGAAAGGTGGAGGGCGGGTGGGGAAAAGACAAGGAGCTTGGGAACGAAGGGTATGAATCACCAAGAGCCTGCCACAGAAAGGTCACGCGGCACATTTTGTTTAGTAGCTCTGGTCTCAAAATTCCACGTGTTATCAATCAGCAAGATCAGCCAGCAAGTGGTGGGAACACTTACCACAAACATTTGAAAAGCAAGACATTCATAGACGTGTATAGATGCCACAGAGTGCACCTTTACAAGGACTACACATGCACATGACAAAGGGAAAACTTTATATAACTAAAATTGTATTTATTGACCTAAAAGTTCAACAGAAAGTAAAATTTGCATGCACATTAACACGACTCTCTGCATGTAATTTTCAGCTAATTATGCATGTACAGGAAGTTTAATTGAAACACAGCAGCCTAAGCATATTCTCTAGTTTTTGTGTTCAGAACTTGTCCCAAAAACAGTATCACGGCCTTTCCCAAATTAAACTCTCTCTTCTCAAAATATTGTAAGCCACCACTACTTAGGTAAGCATAAACTAAAATGTATCTTACCGTAAGTCCTTGTGCTTTCCTAAAGAACTGAGAGGACCCACCCTTTCAAACACATTTGTAAGATTAATTTTACTACTTACCATCATTAAATAAGAATTGAAAATACTCTTCTTTACATAACAAGGCTTAAGACAAAGGAAAAGAACAAACCTCAAAGCGTTCCCTAAAAGGCATTTTTGGTCTATCCCAATAACAAACCAGCTGCTTGTAGAAACCTGCCGACCAATCCCAAAGAACAGAAACTCACAGGAGTTTTTACATTGACTACAGTAGGTGATGGACCAACCCATTAAGGCCCTGAAAGCACATCTCCAAAACAAGGCTGAGGCTACCAAAACTAGTTCTGCCTAACTTGGGTATAAAACCACTCCTTTGAATAACAGACACTATTTACTTTGCTGTCATGAACCCTATTCGTGTAGATAAATATTTATGTAGCTGTCCAAAGAGTAAATTCTATTAAAATTTTCTGTAAACAACGACTCACCTGACCAGTGTCTGATTGTGCAGATCCCACACTGCAATGTTCCCATCACTGCAGCAGGAAAAGCACACTTTGGAATCAGGGCTGATAGCCAGGGCATAGCAGGCAGGTGCTGAGGATGTCAGCTCTGCTTTGATGCGAGGAGTTGGAGCTGCCAGGTCCCAAATGGATAACGTGCTGGCTTCCCCACCAACAATCAGGGTGCATCCATCGGGCAGCAACTTACAGGAGCGGATGTAGTTATCTCTGTTCTGTACAACACAAATCACCTCAGTTATGTGCCTGCCAGTAATGACCACTAATGTAATTCTGACTGCATCAAACCTTTAAACAGTTTGTTATTTTTTCCATTACCAAAGTACTGAAGAGGAACCAGCAGATCCTAAAAGGTTTGAAACACCTACTTCTCATCACCAATTAGAAACTGCAGCTGCAGAAATTAAAACTGCAGACTCCTGTTGCCTCAGTCTACTCTGTTTTGAACCTGATGAATGGCAAGTTTTCTATCTCATTACACAAAAATAGAGCCAAAGTAAGCTTGCTTTTCTGCAAATGTACTCTGCCAGTGAAGGTCACCAACAATAGAAATATTAAAGCAAATGACCTTTCATTTGGCATTTAACAACCCTATATGAAAATGTTGTTCTAGTCTCATGCCCTTCAGATTTTTTAATTTTTCTTTCAAATACAATTTCGTATTCACAAAGTTAAAAGATTAAGGATTTCTGTATTGGTCCTGTACTTATGATGGTCCTTTGTTGTTCAACATGATTCTTATTGTACTTATTGATCTCTCATTTGTGATACTGTTGTTGACTTGGGAGGTACTGTGGGGAAGTTAGAGACAGAAGACATTTCTACCTTTCCTTGACTTATAACCTTCCTTGACTGGCAACAGTTTTTTACAAAATTGATGGTTAAGACCTGTAACTCAAGACATGGAAAAAAACACTGAAAGCATTAGTTAAAAGCATTCCTACTATGATTTTTTTTTTAATTTGCAGCAAAGGACCAGTAAGTAGGGCAGTGGAAATGTTGGCTTAATCAGTCATTACTGCTCCATAACTAAACTGAAGGCTCTGCATCCAGACAGATACCTGCCACAGAACAGAATACCTGTTCAACTACACTGTTATTACTAGACGATTACAAAATGATAGCAGTAAAGAAAGGATAAAGGGTAAAAAACCCAAAAACCCCCACCACATTTAATTGGGTCAACACTGAAGCTAGAATTTTCATTTACAGTACATGTTGCTGTGCTTGGCAACATTAAGTCTTCTCAGGTAACACTGCACAAACCTCTATGCTGCTTCTAAGTGAGCAGCATCTCTTATTGAGCCATTACCTTTTTTGAGTTAGCTTTTCAGCTACCTATACCATTGCACCCAGTCCCTTTTATATCCTGCACATGTAAAAACAACCAGCCTATACGTATAACTAGTGGATCATGAACAAAAGGCATAACAAAACTTAAAGTAACCTTTGGTAGTGTGTCACATTATTTCAGTATGTGGTTACTACCACCTTACAAAAATGAAGTTTTCACTCCTTGTACGAGTGAAAGAGCTAGGAAGGTTCTCTGCAGCCCTGCATAAGACAAGTTACATTCCTTTTAAACTCGTCCACAAAAATCATCAGTATAAATAGAATGGGAAAAAAAAAAATTACGTTTTATTCAAAACGTGACATACACATTCTATTTAAAAATCTGATTTAATCTGTTTTTTGACCCTTAGTGATAATTATCATTAAACAAACCAGCACTATTCTCTGTAACACCGTTATATATGAAAAAAAAAGGACACCAGGAAACAGATCTCTCTGCTATTTCCTTTTAATATGAACAAAATCCAAACAAGGACACCTTTTTTTTTCTTGAGTCTCTAAGGAGAAGCTACCCTTGTGCCTAAATTCCTGTTCACCTACCAGGCAGTCCAGCTGAGAGACGGGGCTCTTGTTGCCAGGGTGGCTGATGTCCCAGACCTTGACACAGCCCTTCCCACCCGTGTACACGTGTCTCGTGGGGTTGCTGATGGTAACTGCACACACAACTTCCCCGTGGTTCAGAGTGTTGATCTGCCGGGCGTGGCGAGGGATTCCCGGACCGATGAGGGCATCAGGAGGGAAAGGAACTGGCTGCATCTGACCGTCTGCAGTGACATGAAAGGAGTAGGCTCTTTTGGAGAAGGGAAAGAAGAGAGAAGACAAAACAATTTAAGAAAGCAGCCGTTGCATAGCTACAATGCAAGAAAACCACAATGTTTTTAATTTTAATTCTTTGCCAGTCATCTCACAGAAATCAGAGCTACAGTGCCAAGTAATATAGGTAGATGAAACCTCAGAAGGAGACAAGGATTCACAATAGAAATTTTCCGCTTGCCTCAGCTGAAGTATTTGTGTAATGGTGAAGCAGGGTAAATTCCACCCTTAACTCTACAGACCAAGGTCATGGCTGCTATCCCTCAGCCACTTAGATAATCAAAAGGTCTTTCAGCCCCTAGTTTCTAGCTAGCAGTTCCAAGTCTTAACACCACAAGTCCTACAGCAGCAGTCCCTCACCAGGCAGTACTCCCATCCTTCCATGACGCTTGTACTTGTTGCCTTGCAGGACCACAAGCCAAAGTTTTGCTTGATTCCTGCACCTCATCTTTAACATCACCACTGGCTGTGCTCATATACCTCTCTTTCCAGCTGGTAAGTAGTGCTTTAAACAGAAAATAGAAACACATAGAGTGGCTGCACACACATTTCATCAGAAAGCTGATATCATCTTTTCATAAGTATGTTTTCTTGAATAAGTACATTGGAAAACCTGAAAGGCTCAGTTTTCAAGGTACTTTTGGCACTTCTGAAATACCTTTTATTTGTATTCATTGCATGATTTTAAGTTTATGGAAACTGAGGGTTGAGGAAGTGACAGTCTAGCACTGAATAAAAACACTCCTCCTTGGGGAAAGTACATGAAATTATTTTTTTAATGGTCACTGAAAGGTTTAAAGTCAGCTCTACTCAAGGACAAGGGCACAAATGCCAGCTAATAAATGTTTCAGGTACAGGGGCAGTTGTTTGCCTATTTTAAATAATAATGAAAATACTACTGTAAAAGGCTGGTTTTTGCTATACTAGTGAGCTCCTTTTCTTCTGTTGTGAGTGCACCCATAGCTCATGCTTTTGATGCTGTTGTTACATTAACAGCATCCTCCAAGAGGCCAAAGTGGATAAAAAACGGTGAGAGATGAGTATTCTTTTTCTTCATTAATGAGCTGCCATCTCCCTACTGAAACATTTGTTTTTCTAATATATTCTTTTGTTCAGAATTTCCCTTTCTTTTCCAAATCTACTTTCTTCCTCAGAAATCTTCAATCACTGTAGCTCAACTATTACTATCACATCCATCTTCCAAGAACCCAACAATAGATATTTCTATTTAATCTTCTGTTCTGAATAATAAGCTAGTATTTTCAAGGTATTTTATTACGTTTTCCCAAGTATCACACAGTTTGAAATGAAGGAGCAAGGGAGATGCCTGATTCTGGAACAGACATCACAAAGAAACTAAATCTGCACTGCTCCTGGGCATAAGATATTCCTTTGAAAAAGAGTGAGGAGAGATGAAAGAACTCTACAGCTCTTTCATACAGCAAGTGTAACAGTGGAAACAGTCAACCATGCAATATCACAGTTTTTTCTTAAGTGAAGGGTAAAAACTGGTTAACAGTAAATGCTCTTAAACAGAGAAGAAATTAATAGTGCATATATATGCAGCTCCTGTACTCATTCATGTTTTGTGGTTGGATGTATGAGCAGAAAGCTTGCTCAGAGAATACCCAAAAATAGAGGATGAGCAAGTGTGAAACATGGCAGATCTTTTTGTCATAGAAATGTCAGGAATGGGAAATGGAAGATAAAAAAGGAAGTGCAAAGTTCACTCCCTTACATGTACACAAGGCACACAGTATATCAAATGTATTTTGTCCCATGGGACACTTTCTGGGTTTTTGTATGAAGAATTACAGTAATGACAAAGGCTTAATTTCTGTGAAGAAGAATAGAGACAAAACTGTCCCAAAGCAGCTATTCACTAAGGAGATCAGACACAGGATGCGAGAGAAAGCAGAACAGGAGTGGCAACAAGACTGTTTGAGGCTGAACAACTGCTCAGGTTCATCTACAGAATCCAACTAAAGAGTCACGACATTTAAGACACTGAAAAGCTTGGCCCCATCCTGGGCTCCAGATCAAAGTCAGTTGCAGAATATTTGTTAGCAGTAAGAGTACACAGAACTGTACAACTTTGAAGTTTCAGCCCGCCCTTGCTTTTATCATGAACTGAAGCAAAACAATTAAGCAAGTATTAGGCAATTTTTTCCAGCATGTTCAAGATGAATAATCTACTTGTCCATGATTTTTTTTTTTATTTCAAGGTTACGGCCTAAATGTTCTGTTCAATTCAAAATACCTAAATAATTAGTGTTTTGAAATGCTTAGGTGCATACACAGAGCTTCTCAGTTCTTGCTGAGATGGGGCGTGAGGAAGACAATAGAAACATTTTTCAAGTACTTCCTGTTTACTGTAGAATTGTAATGACTCTTATGCTTTGAAACATCAGAGGCCTACCCACTGTATTTTTAATCACGCAGAATTTCACCAGTATGTCTGTGTTTAAACTGGAGCTATACTGATCATAGAAGCAGTCACTCTTTTTCAGCATTTGCTTCTCAGACTAGTTGATCAGGACGCAGGATGACTGAGTTTGATGGCCTAACAAACAGACCAGCAATAACTTCTTACTAAGCCGAGACAGCTTTTTCTACAATGCAAGTTATCTGCAATCCACTCTAGAAAGAAATGGCTACACTTCGCCAAATCCCTCTGCCAAGACAAGCAGGTAAAACAGTAAATGTTCCTGTTTGCTTGAAGACATGTGGCATGTAATGCTAATATCACTACTGCCAGCATACTTATGGGTATGGTAGTCTAGTGCTTGAATCTGCTAGGTATTATTGTTACACAATACCTTTTAACCTTGAAAAAACTTGCATCGTTTGCCAGGCTGACACTCCTGACACTGCCTAGACAAGAAAAGTGTCTGTCTCCAGAAGAACACAGGACTGGAGACAGCCGTGCAAATGACTATTTGCAGCTCACTGGCTGCTGCCCTTGGCTTCCTCTTCATCAGGTCACCATGACAGAGGGCCTGCTGCTTCTGGGAAGGACTGTACTGCCAGTGCTACACCTACAGAAGACTCAATTTTTAATGCATTAGACATAATCATAGGCCTAAATTCTCAAAGTGACAAGAATTTTCATTGTCCAACCTCAAAAGTCAACAGCTAGCAAAATCTGACAAATTCTTGAGTTCCCTAAAGCTCAGGATTTCTTAACAGGCACCACTTGACCACCCATTTTTCTTTTAGAACTGATCATGTATGCCAGAAACTGCTGCTTAGCTCATGACTAGCACAGATTTCTGTGAGAGCATTCTGCCTGTATGAAGGATAGCTATCCAATCATGGATTCCACAATCATCCCACTTTGGTCAAAGGAGAGTCCTTCCTTGTGTTGGGCTAACAACAAACAAAGAAAATTATCTTATACAAATGTAATTAAAATTTAACATAAAACAAGCTAAGTACATATCAACTAATATGCTAATATACACTTCTAATTAACTGAATATTTTGAAAAGAACAATTACAAGACAAACTTCTGTGCCTTTTGCTTAGAAGAGTTCTGAGAAACAGTATACTGTCACTTATATTATTTCTGAATAATGTATATATTCTTCTGAATTACTGGATCCAGAGACTTCTCCTCACGTGTGTCAAAGCAGTACTGAGAATCTGCAGAGGTCCTGTGCACAGCAACATGGTTAAGTGATGCTAATACAAATCAGTTTCTCAGCTTAAATCTCCAATTTCCAAGTAAGTATATAGCAAATATCCTCTGATATGCTGAGGAGAAATCAGGATAATTAATTCACTACCCAAGAATATAGCAAATTAACTAAACTACTTGCCAGCTACACTAAGTATTCACATTGATATACAAATGCACAAAATTCCTGCCTACTAAAGTACCATGCCTTAAAAAAAGATCCCTCAAAAACTTCCACTTCATCCCTTCAATTCAAGCAGACTTCTTTAACTAGCACAATACCCCCGACAGCAAAATGCAAAAGGAAAAAGTTCCTTCCACTCGTGAGTGCATTTTGCTTTCAGCTTTTCTTTGCATTCCAGCTCATTTTTAATTGTAGTTATCACAGGAAACTGTGAATATCTGAGTGTGTTATTTCATCATATAGAACAAAATGCCAAGAAATAACGATAGAGGTATTTGTACAGAAATAACTGAATCTTCATCTTCATACATGTCACCATGTTCTTGCCAGAGATACATGGCAGGGATGCACCCACCCCTTATTCTCCTATAATACAGTGAAATTAGCCTTCTTTTACAATATCTCTCACTGTACATTCACTGTGCAGGTATGAAGATCTGAAGAACAGAGTTCAGCTCAGCAGAGCTGAAATCCAGCAGTTCCAGAGGAGTATAGTACACCTCTCCAACAACACAATGAAAAGTCAGCTTACAACTAGATGGAGAAAGATTGAACATTTACCACATGAAGTTTCCCTTTCCTACTCAAATGAGAAACATGTATTTTCAGGTTTTTTTACTGTCTGGGAAAACATGTTGAGAAATATATTTGTCCTCAATACTACCATTAATTCAGAATTTTAGACACCAGGGAAGCAATACTGTGGACATAAATCTTACCATTAATCTTGAAAATCTGTATTTAGTCCACAATCCAGCTATTAGAGGGCATGGTTCACATAAGCCAGAAATCCATAAGAATGTTAATTTAGCAGCTACAGAAGACTAAAAGCTAAGTAGGAACTTGCTAGAAAGACTATGCAAAGCAAAAAAAAAAAAAAAAAAAAAAAAATTATAAGGGCAATATATCAAAAACTTACTGTCCAGGGCACAGTTAAATGCATCAAAACAAAAGAGTCAGGACTCAGACACCACATGTTCATGTCCAAGTGAGTTTTTAACAGGCTACTAATTTTTCTAACAAGCAGGTCATTAACAGATCTCAGAACACACAAGGGTGAAAAAACCCTGGGTTCTATCAGAAGTGTCTGTCCTTTAGAAATAAGGGAATATAATTTTCTCTTGGGTGAAAAAAACAGTATAAGCATAACAGTTGATAAAACACATGCAGCCTTAAGCATACATGAGTGGGGATTCAACAGTTCAATTTGAAAATTCTCTGTAACACTTGCAAAAGGACTCACTAAAACTTCACATCTAATAAAAAAAATTCAACGTGACACCATATCTGCACTCAAGAAAAAAGCCTGCTTTGAAAATAAACAAGGTGTACTCCACCAGTTTGCACTGGTGATTACATCTGCTCTGTACAGAAAATACAGGAGAAAAACCTAAAGTAGGTGAGATACTCAGAGATGCTGCACATAGCAGGCAGCATTTAGCCAATCTAGACTAAAACATGGTATTGTCTTATAGCTGTCAATGGAAAGATAACAGATGAGTTTACAGAATTTTAGGCTTGCTTCCCTACGATCAGCAAAGAAGTAATTTTAGAGGACATGTACAAGTAACAAGACCACAAAAAACCCCAAACACTGCAGAACACGTTAAATGAAGTGGAAACTAGGGAGAATGTATCGAAGTAGGCAGTATATGAAGCAGTGTGAATAAAGTGGTAAAAACATTAAAAAAACCCAAACAACCGCCACACAGCTTCCCCCCCAGACAGTAATTTAGCTAAATTACCAGGATAGTAAGTAGAGCTGCATACATATGCTGTCCCTTTGTCTTAAACAGGGTAACAACTAGAACTCAGTCACAGAAAATTTCTGATTGAGCAAAAGTAGCTTTCAATAGCTTACAATATAAAATATTGCAAGGCATTAATAATGAAATACATCACTGAAAGCTTATGAATATACTTGTTTAGATGTAAAAACTTACAGCTACTTGATTATACGATTTCCAAAAGCATTTTAAGTATGCCAAATTCTATGAAAGTCAGCAAGAATGTGTCTGAGTTTTAAATACAAAGCCTGATCCTTACTGCACTAAATTTAAATATACCACCGTTTGATACACAACACCAACTCATTGAGCCCTCACTTCAGTAATTTTGTCAACACACTATCAGCTTTAAGTAAAACCATGATGTAACAGGTTTCTCACACTGCCAACAGATAGCTAAGCCTGTTCTCAGAAGTATGGTGGATAACCACAAAAACACATTCAGGATGGCTTTCCAAACTAAGTCTGCTGCTTTCCTATTGTTGTAGGAAAAGATCAGAAGAAAAGATACACTTTTTTGCCTGTAATCTGCTATCCTTTCAAGGATGTTTCCAAGACTGACATTACAAGGTATCACTTGTTACTAACAGGAGTCCAAAATAAAAGCAAACAGAAATACATGGGCATATAACTTTCACCACAGCCTGATAACTTACACAGCATCCTGAAAGTAATAGTTTCTAAATGTTTCCTGAAACTGCAGAAGGAAAAATTAAACTTAGATTGGTAAGCAGACATTATGTAACTTGAACATCCCGCACAGAAATCGCGAAGTGTTAAGTAAGTTTCAAAATTATGTAAGTACCTAGGCAAACAAAAACTACTCTAATTGCAAGTTCCTGTTGAAAGAGAAGTCAGGACTGACTGCCAAGTGTGAACAAAGAACAGGTTCTAACAAAGTGCTGAAAAAACTTTTAGAATTCTCTCTGCCTCATTCTATCCAGACAAACAGCTGAGTTAAATTTGCTCTGTTAGTACCCGCACAGAATACTTGTCAAGAAATAACTAAACATTAATTGCATATTTTCAGAGGTCATACATGCTCATGAGTCTACTGCACTGGTTAAGTTCAGGGTCAATGGTCTACCAAAGCCAGATGACTGAAACATTTCATGTATGCTGCTGAATTTATTTTATTGCAACATCAATAAGTCACAGCGTCACTGAAGTATTTTATTTAACAACTGCTTCATCAATAACAAAAACTTCTAAATAAAAAGAACTTATTGTGAAAACTCTTCTACATCTATGCACTACCTGCTCCACAACTGCTTCATCATCCTTTTGCTCTCCAGCTGCACTCACGCAGAAGTTCTAAATAGCTTGCTCCATTATGCAAGGTGTGTGATCTGTTGCTAAAGTAACTGCTTCAGATACCCACTGTCATCAGTTGCAGACTCCCATGCCTGATAAAACAAGTGCCAGACAAGGAGTCTGCAAGTTTGCACTACACATTTATCCTCAGTGTATTGAAAATTTTAGTTTCAATATATTTTTATCGAACACATTTTACCACTGTTTACCATTTAGTTTGCAGTCCCCTTAACTTCCCCCAGAAAGGTTGAAATAAAAAAAACCTTGAAGTATACCTTCAACAACTTTTCCTTGGAAATAGGTATATACATACCTGCTTTGGGATATGACAACTACCACTTCAGAATTTTTATGCTGCAGGTTTTACCTGGAGAAGTCTAAAACATCCTCTTAAAAACAACCAGACACTATCCCCTTTCAAATCCCTGTTCACTGGCACAATATAACTTCATTCCCTCTAGATATTGCAGATGTTACCAAAATGTTAAAAGTTACTTACGGTTTTCCCCCAGGAATCCCTGCTAGATTTGGAGGGATTCCAGGTACTCTCATGTGAGGAGGAGGATCAAACCCAACCTGACAACAAAAAGTGAATTAATCTCACACTTGGAATTTCTCATCAATTTCTCAGCAAGCCTCTTTTCTCCACTCCCAAGATATTATGCATTTAACCAAAAGGCAGCTTTTACCCACAGTATCAGGTAATTGCATGACCCTCCATTGGGGCGCAAAACCCAGATGCTTTCCCTGCACATGCTTCTGATAGAAGCACTCATATGCAAACAGAAAACAATTTATCACGTGTTCACACCACCGAGTGTAACACAGCAGTCCTGGTTAGCAGAAAGAGTCCCATGTCAGCTATGGAATTAGAGTCCATGTCTGCACCAAGCCATGCCAGTCTTTACTCCTGAGAGAGCCAGCAGGTACTCAGGCTGGCACGGTGTGGTGCTGGAAAGCAGCCTTGGGCCCCAGCTAGGATCCCACTGCCTCCACAGGGCTCTGCTTGGGCTCAGCAGCTGAGAGATCTCTCACAGAGCCACACTGCCGGGTGCAAACAACCTCGTCCACGGCTTAAAAAAGACACTCTCTTTACATACTGCAATTCCACTGAATTTTTATATCATGAATAAGTATGTATATCATGTAATCCAACGAGAAATTCTGGACCTAAAAGACTTAGTTTTTCTTCTGAACATTATATTAAACACTGTTATTGCTTTAAAAGGAAGGTGTATGCTATTTAGAATTTGCACATTTTCACATAAAAGCCCTGTTTACCAGTTTGAAAAAAGTGGCCATACAAACAATAATGAGAAGTTGACAAGCATAAATTCAATTTTGCAAATTTACGAGCAGGTAAGTTTGTCTATGCAGAAAGCTGCCATCAAGCTCATGTTTGCAGAATTAGGCCCCTAGGTTATTTTGTGTGACAGCCACTATAACTACCAGGTTCCATTTACTTATTATACCCATAACAGTAACTATTCCTAACACATCTGATCTCAGAGCTCCAAAATAGGTACTGACCAACTTATCAGGCTGATTTCCACAAAAAAACGAACAAATTACAGGGACAGAGACCCAGATAAAAAGACTTTTACATGCTTCAAGATTAATTTGTTATGTCTACATGGAACACAAATGTTGTTCAGCAAGAAAAAAGCAGATGTCCACAGCCACAGTGAAATACCTTTTTTCTACCAAAACTACTTTTTCATTTAAAGCACAAAATAATTTTATGGCATTTATTCATCTGTTAAACCACTGAAGAAGGTGAAGAGCAAAAAGAAAACATACATTAATACACTGAGATTCTTTGTTTTCAAGGTGCAAATTTGTTTCTTCAGCTACACAGCAAAGTGAAGCACGCAGTGAAGCACGCAGTGAAGCTGTCAAGCCTCTGGCACTGTTATGAGTTGGGAATTCTTCAGTGCTAAATGAAGCATGTATCTTTTCTCAGTGAACCACAACTCACAGGACTGAGATTGCATGCAACGTATGGCCTACCATAGGAGATCTTCCATAGGCAACCACAGCAGCTGCAGCAGCAGCAGCACTCATCTGGGGGGACATATTGTGCAGACTGGCATAGGCTGCCCCTGGACTGGTTAGCTCTCCGTTCATGCCAGCATGAGGTACCATTCCAAAGGGAGCAGGGTACGGGCCTGGTACTGCCAACGGTGTCCGCAAACCTGCAGCTACACAATAATGAAATTAAATGGGTTTATTTATGTATTCCTGCACACAGGAAAGAAAGCAGCCCTTTTTTTCCCCCCTAAAACCTTTCATCTTCCTCTCTCACATACACACAGTATCAGGAGACATTGCCATGATCTGTCAGTACTCACCAGCTCTTTTCAGTGTAAATAAGATCTACTGAAGTCTGAACTTGCTGATTACTTCTAGCAATCTCTTCTAGCATTACCTATTTCCATTTCTGTAATATTCCCCTGTTTACATTAATCTCTTCTTTGCCAAATTAAGCAGTAAAGCTGACAGACATGGTTTACACAGCTCATGTCTGAAGCAACTGTGTGTACCAGCCTGAATAGCAAAAGTAAACTTCCCCCGGCATTTGTCAAGCTGTGCACTGCAGCAAATATTAGTAGACTCAGACAAAGACTGTAGAAGGGATTGCATGCAGAATAAGTACCAGAAACTTCTGAGAAATCTTTTCATATTGCATTCAGTCTCTGGATTATTTGCAAAAAAAGATAAAGACAAAAGTAAACAAAGAAGACTAGGAGAGAGAAAGATATTCAAACCCTTGATAATCTAAGCATCTGCTTCTCATCAAGCCTTCTCTTGATATCAAGAACAAAGCAATATATTTAGTTAACAGTCACAAAGAACTACATGTGTAAAAAAAGATTAATTTTGGAACCATAAAAACACATGAGGTAATGCACTTACCAGCTTGGTTAACCAGAGGGTCCATTGTTGGAGGTTTGCCAAGGCCTGGACGGAGTCCTGGAGTTGCACTAGTGCCTGGGGTTGGCACATCACCTCGAGGAGTTGGTGTGCTGGATTTCAGAACGGGCGTGCTGGCTTTTTCATGCTGGTATCATTAAACAAATTAAATGAGTATTATTTTTAATCCAGGCCATATTATACAATTTATCACAACAGCAGCTGGGATGCTGGGCACCTACTACCTAGTCCCTCAGCCAATTTTCATAAATCCACACAATGCTGACAACATTAACTTGCGAGAGAGAAATGCTGACCTTTCTGATTGCTGCCAAAATTAAAATAAGAAACATAGAAAGTTATTTTTCCTCTTCTACTGACTTAAAAAAGAAGAATGCCTGAGCTCATTTTTTTCTTCAGGAAAATACAGTATGCCTTACCAAACTATTTTAGTTTGAAATCATTAATATCTCAATTATTATTGGACACAGAAAATCTAACAACAAAAACAAAATGCCACCATAGTTGATAGTATCAAAAAACCATGACACAAAAGTTACAGAGAACCAGATCAAATTATTAATGATACTGCAATAGAAAGTCTTCAAAGAGTAACAGCTTATTTAGAAGAGTTTAACAAAAGCCTGAAGAACATCTTCACAGGCCATGTTAAACCATAAGTTATTGTTCCTAGAAAAACCCAAACCAATGCTTAAGCAACTCTTGTTCTTTGTGAAAAATTTGCAACTCATCTGACAGAAATGTAGGACATACAAAAAATAAAAACAAAGCAGAAAATGTTGCTGAGGAGGAAAGCTTAATAATACTTTAAAGATCTGGAAAAACAGTAGCCAATTTCAGCTTCAAATGCTTAATGACAGGTAATTTGTGCCACAAGTAGTGGCCAAAGAATGGAGAGTTAGATTTTACAAGACAGAAGACTATCTGGACCACAGACTGCCACCTACCAGACCCATTTCTTTGGATTTGAGGGAAGTGGAACTTCCTGAAGAGGCTGTAGATGCTGGACTGCTGGAGGCATCCTTCTTCAGTAGGCGGGTTTTATCTATGCCGTTTTCACGTGGTGAATGAGTGGGACTTGCCCTTGGGGAAGAAGGATCCTAAAACAACGGGAAGGGAAGAACAGTGCAGAACTGTGTCGTAAACTGGTACACAAACACCACTGAGAAGTCTATGAGAAAAAATAAAAACTAGAAGAATTTAAGCAGTAAGTGCAAATGATGAGACATTTTGTCAACTTTATAGACAAAAAGCTGAAATCCTTTAATCAGTCTAGAGAAGTAAGTAAAGTCATATAGTTAGCAATCTGTTTTTATTTTACAGTACATGTAATCATAAATTGTTTCCAAGCACAGAGCTTGCAAAGCATACCTAAGTACAAACTAAAGCAAGTGTGGGAAACATGTCAAGAGCAAGGAAGACCAACAGAAACTGCAGTAACTCGACACTCTTATTATCATGTACGCTCTCCGTGCTCTGCTAGTCGCAATAAACATTTCAATATCCTCCTTTAGTTGATAAAGACCTTGCTCATCTCTACCTTCAGAAGAGACAGACGCATGCCTTCACAGATTTCATGGAGTATTTTGTGCTGGAAGAGCCCTACAAGGATCATGAGTCCAACTCTTAAGTGAATGGCCCATACAGGGATCTTTGTATGTCATAATAGCTGCCACATTTTTGCTCAACACCATCTGTAATTGCCTTGCCACTTAAATCTACAGGAAAACTAAAACCACCTCTCAGGTGATTATTTTTCTCAGTTCCAGAGGCATTTTCTGCATTTACTCTAACTTGCAATAGCCAGCCCCAAGAGTTACAATGCTATCAGAGCTCTGCAGGTTCTCCATGCTCCTTTGGCTCTTAAGAATAGCACCAGGGAGAAATCACACCTCACAAAAGGGCAGTAAGTCTGACTGATTATTAAGCAGTTTCATTGTAAGCCAACCTTCTAAAAGGATTACTAAAATCACTAGTTGGACACCCATTTTTCTACTTGGCTGACATTGTTTGGGCCCCTGGAGCTACTGAGGGCAGTTCTCTATCAGCTTCTCTCCCTGTGCTTTGCAGAGAGCTGAAGAACCTCACTACCACATTCAGGCTTCTTAAATCTGTGTGTTGTATGAAATAAAAGATGAAGAAAAGGGAACACCCATTCCTCCACCTTGATGCCATTGCCAAATCTCAGCCCTAGAAAAAAATCTCTGGAAAATCTTGTAAACTAACTTCATTCTTAAAACACAACATTTCTGGAAAATGTCTTTAACCTAGGGCATTAAAATGCAAGCAATTTTTAAGGCAATGTTTTTAATAACAATCCTACCACTAAATACAACATTAGATGTCTTCCCTTTCCATTCAAAGACTGTAGTTTGAAAACCCCAGCCTTCCACATGCTCTTCACCACAACCCTCTGCACTACAGAGCAGCTGTGAAGTGTCAGAACATTATCTGCAGAGGGAACAGACCTGGACAAAGCAGCAGAAGGAAAAACTGAGAAGGCAACCAAATACAGCTCAGAGGAAGACACAGTAACTGCAGTACTAATAAAAAGAAGTTGTGAATATTTTAACATATCCACACAGAGGATTATTTTTCTTCTAGCATCTAAATGTACTGTTCCTTTAACCTTTGGGCAAACATCAAGACTACAAAAATGAAAAAAGTTACCTCATTGGATACATCTACAACCAAGTTATCGTCACTCTTGTCCCCATCACTGTCCTATTAAAAATAAATAAATATAGTGTTCATTTCAATTAGTACAATAAGAGCCCAGAGAGAAAGACTACGCATCTACTCAGACATTTGTTGTTTTTCCTACACAAAAAACAAACAGCCTTTCATTAAGTTATCAGCAACAGGCAGAACAATTAAAACAGAAACACAACACCTTATTTCTGCTACAATTTTAAAACCCAAGTATGGTAGAACTAGTTGAAAGATGGCAATCTCTCCATCAGTGCAAGATGGTCCAAAACCCCTCCTTGTTACCATCATAAACAGTGTTATCACTACTCCTAAAAGAGAAAGGTACTCTGTTCATACACTAATCTTGTGTTAATTTAGAGAAAGTACTGCTTGTGCACTCCTGGAAAAACACCAAAAAACAGTTCTCAGGAAAATGGAGCTTTTTGACATATTTGATGAATTGTCTTCCTAAAAGTGATAGTACCATTTTTCCCATTTCCAGAAAGGAAAGTTTTGAAATTAAAAGATCTGGGGAAGAAAAAACTTCAGAAATGCCAAGGCATTTCAACATTTCTGCCCAAGAAAACCAAAATACTTGGACATTCCTAAACAGAAATGTTCTACTGCAGCTTGTCAAGCTGCAGTTTGACTGTTTCACTTGTATCTATGTTCACCTGAGCTGTTCTACTAATGATTGCTGTTACTGTAGTGCCTCCTCGGCCCTATCTCCAAGAGAGGCCAGGATGACCCAGCAGACATACTCTGATACACACAGGTCTAGTGACTTCCACAGTACCACAGAGTGGTTCAATCAGAAGGTGAGTCTTGACTCAAAACCAAACAAAGAAATTAAATGAATGTCAAAACTTAAAATTTTTGTGGGAACAAGTCTGACATTTCCAACAAAAGTGCTTTTCGTTAAAAAGTTTTTATGCAAACAAACCAGACATACAAGATGGCTCAACTGTCCCCCATCTCTTCCTTTCAAAGTGTCTGAGCTTTCACATGTAACACCAGATCCTTTCTCCCACTTAAGGCTGCAGTGCTTTAAAAAAACAAAGCAAAACCAAACCACCCAAAACCAACCAACCAAAAAACCCCAAACCAACCAACCAACCACCCACCCACCCCAAAACATCCAACTAAAAAAACCCACCCCAAACCAACAGGTAGTTCCAGCCCTTCCCTTCTGTTAACAGCTGAATCTTGCTCCAAGAAATACCACAAACATATCAGGGATCCAAGAGTGCCACTGGACACGGAATGGTGACTCTATTTGCTACTCAGGACACTACCCACCCAACAGGTGCAAATGAAGGAAAGGAAAGCTTTAGCTCCTGTTATCTGCCACCTCTTGAGAAGCATGAAGCACCCCGAGTGCTAGAACAGGTAAGAGAATGTGAGAGAATGTGGGAGAACAGTAGATGGGACACTTGTTTGCCAGCAACACCACTCTGGAGGAGGGCAAAAATTAGCTGCAAAGCAATGCTTAAGTGAACTCCACTGACTTTGTTATCTTAATAAATAGGAATTTACTGGGATTATCAAAGGCATCTCCTGTAACTTCTACTAGTATCAGAAGATTCTCCTCACTAATAAAGCCACAAACTGAAACGACATCGGTACTAATATGAAACTTAGGGGGAAAAAAATTCATTTTGCATTTTTTCAAAAAGCTACAGGTCCTAAAAGTAATTTACGCCCCTTTTGACAAAAGCAGTATTTCCTTGTC
The DNA here is from genome assembly GCA_013397915.1 of Daphoenositta chrysoptera. NCBI lineage: Eukaryota > Metazoa > Chordata > Aves > Passeriformes > Daphoenositta > Daphoenositta chrysoptera. The sequence goes on from VZRO01002434.1 coordinate 786,642, forward strand.
CCTACAAGGGCCTCATCTAAAATGTGCTCAAAACCAGCAGCTCTGTATTTGCATAATTGGTGGACCTTCAAAACAAAAAGCATCTTCAAAATTAGAATAAATCTGGAACTTTCAAATATCCTTGCTTTGCTCCATTTTTTATTTCGATCCTGCCTTTAGCTGTAAAATCCATTTCAAACAAACAGCAGGCAGAAACATATTTAAAATGTGGATTAAAACAAACTGCTTCTACTGTGCAATAACATCCTTCAGATTTCTTTACAGTAGAAACACAAGAAAAGCAAGCAAGTTAAGCTTCTTCTTCCTTTTTATATCAAGCGTAGCTTAAGAATGCTTAATCTTCAAATATTTAAAATGAAAAATGCCAATAAAATATCAAACCCTTAAAGTAGAGGGAGTGACATGGGAAGTTTGCCAAACCCTTCTGTAATCAAAACATCATTATTAGAAAGTGTTGGAAATACAACTTGTAAAACCATTAACAGCACTAAAATATCCAATAGCTTCTCAAAGACATTATCCAAGTGGAGAGAAATTAAAATTACCCGACCAAATATTGAGAAAATAAAATGGCACCTAATTTTCTCTTGGGTTTCAGTAACCAAGAACTAATTAATGATCTAAATCACATAAACCAGACTATTCTCCACATTATTGCTATGTCAAAGCACAGCATATTCTCTTAGATTTAAATTTTGCTTTTTAGTACTTTCTCACACCAGTCCTAGTCTCTTAGCCTGTTCAAGTACTATCCTGTGATTTGTCTGAGCATTTAGACTTGAAGTTGAAAGCCTGTGTGAACTGAGGTTCACATACATTGTTGTACTGAACTGTCTCTTTGAAACCAAGCAACAAACAAGCTAGTCAAAAATGCAGAACACAAAACTGTGAACTTTCAATATTTCAATTTGCTTTCTGCTGAAATTGCCATATCTGACATAAGCAAACTTCAGTTAGTTGGTACAGCCTGATAGCATATGCAATTTGCGATGGTAATTATAATTCAGCATGGTAATAGCTAGTTATCATTAAAATTTACCAAACCCCTCAATAACAAAATCTTCTATTTCAAACAAACCTGCAGTTTCTAGTGCAGTCCAGAAAGAATGTCACAAACTCTGACAAATGCCCCAGAGCACATGTGAATCCCAAACAGCACTTCTATTGAGGACTATTACTTAACAATATCCCAAACTACTGAGTCACTACTCTTCCCACAATTTAAATCTTGTGTCCCTCTGGCACATATATTCATGTACTACTTCAGCCATAGGAAAGTTGCCTTGTTCTTCACAGCTCTTTTACTCCTCATACAAGCACAGCATGTGCAAATAAATTAATCATTTCTGTGACACAGATTTGCTTACATAGTGACTGGAATCCTTATCGTCCACCTTTCTCTTTTTGATGTCATTGGCATATTCAGGGCCATTCCTGCGTTTATCTGTGCTTCGTAGACTGTCTGGGACCAACAGAGAATTACTCTGTAAAGACAAAATACAAGGTGAATCAAAAACTCTTTTTAGGATTCTTCATATATTCTTAAAAACTCAAATTGATGTGATATATGCTTTAGAAATGTGATACCTACTTAGTCTTTAATTCAATTTAATTCAAAACAAAGTCCTCCAGGCAAACATGTACAGCTTCCCACATTCTAAGAAGCTTGGCTTTTCATTGTTCAACTTATCAAAAGTTTAGTTCAGTTGTCAGTCACCATCTATTTAACTAATTAATTCAACTGAATTTATTGTTTAGGAGAAGCAGGCTTGCTGTTTATTCATGAGCAAGTAACAACGATTTTTTTTTTTTTTTTAATATTCAGATTCCATATAATGAAAGGGATTTACTACATATAATATGATTGATTAGACACTTTTAGAATATTATAAATAGATGAGTCTTTGGTATGTCTACACCTGCACGTATGGACAGATAAATAGCAGCTTGCCTTTAATGCTTAAAATAACAAGTATTTGCTGAATACAGTTATGCAGTAATCAATTGTTAGCTGGAGTAAACTCCAATTGGATTCCTTCAACAAATGTATTGCAAACAAAGATCAAATATTTTTACTTCCAGCATAACATTCACTACTAGTGTGAAATTAAGGCTAAAGTCTTGTTTAATCAGACTTGATCTGAAAAACTGAGGCCAACACACACACACAAAAGACAAAAGCAAAGACTAATCTTTTCCTCAAACTACATGGACTGCTTTCATTCAGCCTAAGTTATGCTAAGTACAAACTGTTGACCCAAAGAGCATTTTAGACATTTTTCAGTCACATGACAATTTGACATGCCTGTGATTCCCGATTCCCATCTCCATCTCAGTTCCAGCTAAAGCATTAAAATGTGTTACAATGAGTTCTTTTAAGTGCAGGATTAGCATATGCAAGAGGGCAATTTGTTCACTGATGTGTTAATGCTGAGAACAATACTGAATGAGTTGAGAAAAAAATCTCCTTTCACAAAGACCTGGTAAGCCTAGCTCCTAAAAGCCAAGTACATACTTAGATAAATAAATATAGGCTCACATAAATATATAAGTAAACACGCGTTTACTTCCATACACATATCTCTCTCAAGAGAAATGTCTAACAGCAACATGTGTAAGCCCTCAAAGGACATGTTTAGATCTACCCAGGAGACATTTACTTGCAGTATATCATAAACATATACTAATAGCCAGTGAACTGTGCACTGAATAGCTTCCCCTTTAAAACCTGAAGACATCAAGGTAGTTTTGCTCAGACATAAATGTTTAGCCCCAAGGAGAAGGACAAGGAAACAGGGTACATAAGGCAATCTGAATCCTCTTTTTCCTAATTCAGAAGCTGCACTTTAAAGCCAACTCTAAGCTCTTTTATTCATGACTATTCAAGCTAAACAAATGCCAAAGGGCTTACATAAAGCATATAGGAGGGTCTATTGAAATTCAGTATAAAGAAGCTCAAAATAATGTCTTTACCGAAATGTTTTGTAGCTAAAAGGTGGGCTTGTTGGATCATTGAACTAATTGCCTTGACAAATACAGTCGGAATTTAACCCCTTATCTCCTCTCAGATGCACACAAATTCAGGGATTCTGTAGTCTGAAAACCCTTAAAATTCATTTTCAACATTTTAATACTGAATCCATCATGTTTGTGGCAGTAGAAACATCTTAAGAAGCAGTAGAAACACCTTAAGAAGCAAGGTTGCTTGCTCAATTCAAACTTGACCAGAGATGTTTTCTTAAGAAGGAAAGTCTTTTAGTTAAGAGATACTTCCCTTAATAAAAATAATTAAAAGTAGCTATTTTACTACTGAAGAGTTTGGAATAAAACAATTTAGGCAAATGCAGTAAAGAGAATAAAGTCAGTTCCTTGCTTTAATTTTCTGGAAAAAAAAAAGTGTGAATAGCAGAAAAGTGGCAAAGGGGCAACAGCTGGAAAAAATTTAACAAACCTACTATTTGGAGTTACAGCTTGCAAATTTTGGCAACCTACAGGAGTAACTACAATAGGTGATTTTATTTTTCTTTTTTAATTTAGTCTACCTAGACAATGCTGACAATATTTTATACTGCTTGTCTTGTAGAATTTCAAAACTGTGAAACATATGTAGGAAATCCCAGCTCCCACTGTGTCCTAAATGCCAAACAAAGATTATTAGATTTGTTTTTTTCTTCAAAAGACTGATGGTTTCTCACACAAACACGTAATTACATCACAAGCCTATTCTGCAAAACATATTGCCTCTGGTCATATTTACACAACCTCTCTATAACTTACCACATTAATTTAAACCACTGTTCTCTGTGATCAGAATATCCACACTAGAAGCTGTTGTAGAGCAGCTTATTTCTCAATAGCTACATCAGAAATTGCAAATAAGACTGTGCTCTTTTTATGGCAAAATCTATCGCTATACTCGAAAATAAAAAAGTTCCTGTTTTGTTTCCCACAGAAGTTCAAGAAAGTTGTAACAACTGTGACTAAAATCAGGTAAAGAAAAAAATACCTTGCTACTGTAAGCTACTATCATAATTCAAACTACCGAATATGTAAAATTTAATTCAACAATGTGAAAATATGACTCTTTTAAAGAAGTGCAAATGGTAAATCCAGAACACTGAAGAACAAATTAAGTAAATGAAAATACAAAAAGAACTGGTAAAGAGATGATCATATAAACCTTGGGCTATTGATATCTCTCACCCTCGTAATGGTAAGGTTCAGGGAAGAGTGAGGGCAGCATACCAAAAGCCACCTTTTCTCATTTTAGCTCTGGTAGATTTTATGTTTTTTGTATGTCCACGATCAAACTGCGTCAGCCAGAAGACAGCAGCTACAGCTTCACAATATTAGAATCTCCTTCTCTTGTCTTTAGAAGAGTAATCTGTTTAGTTCTTCTAACTAGATCTACTAACAACTGACTTATTTTCAGAAATAGGACAAGAATTTTTATTTTGGTTATATTTTTTAATAACTCTACAGAAATTTTCAGTTGGGATTGATCTTCAGTAATAACCAGCTTATGCAAAAAGCGCGAAAAGATATATACATGCATAGTTGATATCCTAAAGAGAAACTGCATGGCACCGATTTTTATTTTGTCTTAATTTATACAGATTAGGTATGTAACTGAGGATATTTCTTGCTTTCATAGTTAAAGTTCAGTCTATTAAGGATTACATTTGCAAATCATGAAACTTGGATCAGAGCAAGTGGTCAAAATCAGTTTTATGGGTTTTCCTTTTCTTTTGATCATTTGCTTTATACACATGAAGCCCTTTTCTTCAAGTAAGTCCCAAAAGAAAATAAAAAGGTTAATGTAGCACTGCTTCCTGTCAGAATTACCAGATTGCATAAATGCTACATAACAGGCAATTGTGATCCTAAAGGAACTCTGCTGCTAGCAAAAGTTAAATACTGAAACCACCAGAAGGCAAATGTGAAAGAAAAACCCAGTCGTGGTGAACAGAAAGAAGGCAGGTTCCCTACTAGGAATATAATGCGCATTATTCAAATGCACCTCTTCGACTGCCACACTGTTCCACACAGGAACCACTTCCAAACCTCAAGTATGTGTGCCAGAGGTACAGGCTGAGAGCACACAGTATCTCATTTATCCCATTATCCCACTTACAGTACAGCACTGACAATTCATACAGAATAGTACACACAGAACTGACAATTGACTTTATGCTGATCATTACAGCAATTAAGTAACAGTATTTACATCTGTGTACATGGTTCAACTGCACCTGGTCCCAATTAAGATCTCTAGTGCTGGGCTCCTTAGTCCTCTCACTCCTCTGTCCCCCCAAGACGTGCACACACATAGGCTTGCTCTGTGCTTGGTCACTCCCTGCCTCTCTGTACATCTGTGCCAAGGACAGCTGCCAGCCCTCAGAGCCAGTTTCCACAGCTAACAACTTGGGCTTGCCTGCAGTGCTCAGCAGAGCCTCTGTCTTTATCTCATTTAACCACGCACGGCACCTCTGCCCTGCTGCTGCACCACACACGAGTGCTACCTACAGACATGCACATTCACACAGGAACAGGTGCAATTCCTTGCTGAGCAGGCAAAACAGCATCAACTCTAACATCTACACCCAAAACTCCAGTTGCTCATTGTCAGCACTCACTGATGGGAACACAGTAGATGCTGGAAGATGGACTTAAATATCCCCCAGAAAGGCAAAAGAAGATTGGGCTCAAACCTATTCTACTCCAGAATCATTAACTTCAATTTGTTCAATATGCTTATTGCAAACACGCATGTCAACAACCCAAAAGCTGACTTAGAAAGTCAGTAGGTTTCATGTCAAATAACTCGTGATGGAAAGCTACTTTACTTCACCTTCTTTTCAACCACCACTTCAAGTTATATTGATTTTGCAATCAGAAGACATTAACAAGGAATAAGACTTCTGTTGACTTCAGTATTTTCTAGCTAATGTTTGTCAAAATCAAGGTATCCCTAAAAATTTATACCATACCACCTCAATCCCCTTGTCCTTTGTCATCAGCCTTATGCTGCCTTCTATCAGCTACAAACTAAACTGCAACATAGCAACCCACAGCTCTTATATATGAGCAACCTCTGCTGAAGATAATTTGTTGTCTGGAGCTATTCTTTCTTCACAAAGTCCAAGAAACATACTCGTGCTACGCAGATCAGTACACTGTATTTCCATGTAACAACTTTTATGATTTTCCTCCCCCCTTTAAAAGAATTAAAACACAAAACAAAAAACAGCTTGCACATAATATCATCCAAAAAGTAGCACTCAATTGTTCACACCCCATTTCTCCACGACTGAGAGGTGAAGAATAAGATAGAGAGCTCAGGGCACAGACTATTTTTCTACTGTAGGAAAAGAGCATTTGCTTTACAAAACAATAGCAACATTTAGGCTTAACAATGAAGGAATAAAGTGTCTGACAAAATTTATGAATACTTTCTAGGTCTTAGGAAATAAGGTCAGTAATTTTCATGAGGACAAAAGATAAACATCAATTAATGTAAATCCTAAAAACACAATGAAGTAAGATTTCACTGTCGACAAATTACTACTGTTACAACAGAGTACATCAAAATATTTGCATTTCTGTGCTGTTCAAACAGGATACTAGAATAGTGGGAAGACAAGTGATAAATAAACACCTATGACAAGTTTGAGGAATGTTGCCAGTATGCTTCCCAAAGAAAAAAGTGTGGACATCAAATTTCTTTTGTATTGATGTCTCTCAAAGCTTTCAGTTTCAGTTGCAAAACTTGCTTCCTTTGCCTGGCTTCACTACCTGCAGCCAGAATTTGCCACATTAGAAGGGATGCCTGCCTTTGCATAATAACATGACCCAGTTTGGGATGGTTAGAAATACATCAGCCAAAACCTACCAGCCGTTACTCATGTAGTCACACAATTTAAATTTGACAAAATAATTTTAGCATTCATGTAGTAAGTATACTATTATTACTAACTTGTATGTTATATATTACACAGACATGCATTTACCAAAAAACTTTTTTTCATTTTGCTTTCTGGAACCTGAGGTAGTATATAGAAGAAAAATGTAGCCCTTGCTATTTAGATATAACAAAAGTAGTTAAACTGGTTAAAATAAAAAATAATGAAACCATATCTTTATATTAACTTATAAACACAAGAACTTCACTACTTTTGGTGTATTTCTAAACATACAATACATAAAATCTTGTGACTGCTTATTTATCTAAGATGACTAAAAAAATAAACCAAATCTAATTTAAAAATGAATATGCTCCAATCTATAACAATATGCTTTAACTCAAAGTTACGTCACAGAAACTCAATTTAAAGCTCCATAGACAAGCACTTAATTTTAATTTTTCAAACTTTCACATTCCAAGCTGTTAGCTTCTACTGATAGTGCTCGAAGGTCATGCTAGACCTATTTGATGAAAATGATACCGTAGAACTACACAGTAATACCAAACATCATGGTGAATTTAGGTAACTTACAAACAGCATGGGGTTTGGTGTCTTGGATGATGAAAACATGCCTGTGAGGACATTTGGCAGCACCATTACTTTTAAAATGCTTCTCTGCAAATCAAATTGATTTTACCTCGATGACCCAGATGTTATAAAGTGATTTCAACCACATATAATAACCAAACAGACCTGCTGCTATACCTTGTGTACTTGAGACCCATTTCATATTATCCTTAAAAATGTATTTTACATTAAAAAAAGCCATTAAAAATACAAGAGAATTAGAGAAGTCTGAAGAGCACATAATTCCCGGGTGATCATTTAAGCCACAGAGCTGAACTTAACTATCTCTTGAATTCTGATTCTTTCTTGGAAGATATCATTTACTGTTAAGTCAAGATTTTGATGTAACACTGTATTTAAACAATTTTAAGTTCAAGTACACCTGTGTTCAGCTATTAAACTTTAAGTCAGCTATGAAGTATTATCCTACACTGAGACCAAAAAAGAAAGCAGAATGACCATAGAGTAGGTATCCAGAACTCAATATATCCACATGGAAAAATTCCTTTATGATATAAAGCCTCAGATTATTTAAAAGTTAATTAGTGATAAACCCAGCATAAAAACAGTCTGCTTCAGGTAATAACCAAGCAATCATTATCAGTTAGACATATGGAGACAGAAGCAACTGCAGCAACAATTTTACACAGTTTACGTTAAATTTACATCTATAGTAAACTAAGCAAGTGATCCAGCAACTCTCCCACAACACAAAAGCCAGGTTTAATTTTTGGCAGTTCTCCTTCCACAGGCAAGAACTATTCCCAGCTACAAGATGAATTCGGAGGCCAAACTTCACAATGCTAAATATCTGATTTTAAACTCAGACCCTTGACCAAATTAGATGTTGGACAGGGCAGAGGAAGCTGGGACCAGGGCAAGGACAGGAAATGTAACAACCAAATCAAAACACAGAGCTATCACTAACAGATGTGCATGTATGTGTGCACACAGACACACATTGCCAACCTCCTTCCTCAGCCCTTAAGGAAAGCTACTGAGATTCCTGCAGTCAACTAACAGCATGAAAGGAGTATGTCCCACGCAGAGGAAAAAGTCATTAATAAGTCAGAGACTTCCTAAACACCCAGCTTAAAATTATTTCTGCAGTTACACTGTTATTATATCATTAAGCAAGCTGAAATTCATGTTTCTTACTTAGCAATCTAATGCTAAAAGACTGCTGCAAAAGATATGCAGATAGTTTCAGGTAAATAACTGTCAAGCAAGTCTTGAACGTATATTAAATAAGCAGCAATAAAAATCAGAAGTTTAGTACTGTAAAGCTATGTGTCAAATAACTTTTCCTAGTTCTTCTCTTTTCTAATTGAGAAAAGGAGTAAAATAGAGCCCAAATTCACCTATGACATAAACAGAATTGGCTTTGTTAATTGAATTGACATTAAATTGCACATGACCATCTCTAACAGATAAATACAGCAATATCACTCAAAATAAAACAGTATGAAAAGCTGCAACAAAGTAGTTCTTTGGAGGGCTTTTCATATAAGACCAATTCTATTACATCTTATGTCTAAAGGGAAAAAAGTATTGCTGTAAAAGTTATACCCAAAGCACAAATTAAGCAGTAATAACATTAGTATGGCTTAAACAGATGCAGTTAAAAAAACCTCCTAGGGCTAAACACCATCATGACACTTTTAAAATTCTCACATTTAAATTCCTCACCTGTTCTACAACTCTAATTCTTCAAAATCCTAGAGACTGAAAATCTTAACTCTGGACTAAAAAATTATGTATTTGCAATGATCTTCTTGATATGCAGCTTCATGCCCCCTTTCTGCCACCAATAAGCAAGCTGAAGTTCAAGTCTGCCTAAAAGCATTCTGCTCAGAAAAAAAACTCCTTCATACAGTCCATCAAACTAATGATCTTGTGTTCTGCATAAACCAAGACATATTAACAGAAAACACATACACCTTTTATCAAGAAAATGATTAAAAGGAAGACAAAACAGACAAACAACACAACATCTGATTATTACATTATTGGAAATGGAAACATTAGCAGGAATGTTGGTACTTACTGTGCTTGGCTCTCTGTCTGCTCCCACAGTAACCAAGAAATGGACAGACATGCCCGTTCGGACACAGAGGCAAGAACAGAAATAAAAAAGGGGGGAAAAAAAATTAGAACACAAGCCACAAACAGTTTTAAAATGGCTTTTATTTATATAACTCATTGCACATTCCTAATACAGTGATTTCCTGAAAATTACAGTATTTTGTAAACATGATTTACAGTTTAACCATACACAAAGCCTAGTTTTATTTCATGACAGAATAAATTATTTTCTTTTCAAAAATTAGTCAAGTGCAATTTTGCCCAATATTTAACTGAGTACTAGAATTTAATCTTATGAAACTAAAGTAACAGATGCAATTATCTAAATCTTTTTTTGAACACATTCACTTCAAAATTTAACTTCTTGTTTCCCCTACCTTCCCACCCACCCATTTAACAACATTACTTTCTTTGAAAAAAACACCATTATGCAGTTTAACAATTTTCCACAATATGGTGCAGGCCACTGCTATTACAACTAAACGTTTACCAGGTTGCCCTGCAAAGTATAGAGCAGGTGACACCTAGTGATCCCCTTTAAAATATTGAAAAATTCCAAGCTGAATTTTGCTTCAGTGGTATGTATGCAGACATTTTAAAGTTTGCCAACAGTTTTTTCTCATTCTATATAACTTGAATTCTTTAGAGATGCACATAATTTGCAGCAATGCGCAAATTTGACAATGTCCTAATCAGGCCTGCCATGCCTCTCACCTCTGTGGTGGTCTGCATCGTGATGCTTCTTGTCATCTTTTATTGCCAAGTGAGACTGCCCACCCAAAGCACTAGAGAGGGCAAGAAGGCCAGCACTGCTTCCAAGCGGAGGGATTCCTGGAGGCTGAAGTCCTGACGGATGCGGCGTTAGAGGCACTGGAGGTCCATGGCCGTGGGAGAGATGCTGAGCCTGCAACTGCTGCTGCTGTTCCCAGCGGTATCATCATCCCCAGAAGAAAAACGTATAGCACATAGTTTGGGAAGGACAAGGTAGAAGTTTGGTTAATTATTGAGAATCAATAGTGGATTTTGACATTTATTTGTTTCTTCTTCATCTAGCCTCTCCCCTTTAACCCACCACACTATATACACTGCATTATATCATGCTGTCTGTGGACAGCTCTGCTTATGTCCCATCACCCAAAAAGGCTCTCTGGATACTTATTTTGCAGCCTGATGAGTTAAGTTCAACCCGTATAGGCTGCTTAGGGCAGCTACTGCCTGCCACAGAATCTCTGGTAACAAAGAATAGCAGCAGAAGACTCAAACACCTTTTTCTTTCTATGGAAAGGCTTATCACTGCTCTGGAAAAAAAAAAAAATTCAGTGGTAAAATTGATTTAAACTCACATCCCTCTCTTCCCCCAATTTGGAAACAGCAAGTATATTTGTATTCTGAATATTAAAAAATGTAAAAGATATGCTGAATTTCATGTTTAGTAAAGTTTAATTTACACTTTTTTCTAGCCAAGGTTTTTAGGGGAAAGAGGGGGAATTATTCATGACCTAACACTGTTTAGGAACCAGCTTTGAGCTTAAAATACAGGTATTCTAGATAGCATGAAATTCTCTATTAATGAATGCCTCCACCTGCTTTAAAAGGAGCTTGCAAGATCAAAATCATAGACATATAGACATACAACCCTGTAACCAATGTGCTAAAATAACCTGTAAACAATTTTAGAAACAGAGTTTTTACAATAGAATGTCTTCCCCACAGTTTAAGTTTTAAGATATTTTCTCGTTAAAACTTTCATGGTTTTATTAATGTTTATCAAGTTCAGCTATCCATTTAATTTGTCCAAAATGCTCAGCACAGGTTTTTTTTTTTAGAAAATGAAGCTTCAAAAGCATCTTCAGCTTAGTCATAGCTCCCATAATCTGCTCTAGGTTAACAGATTTTCTGCCGCTTTCTCCTGCTTCCTTGTGTCTGGGCATATGAATAGGAGACAGAACAATCCTCTCCACCTTGGCCACTCTCCACTATCCTTCTGCTCAAGGCAGATACAGCTAGAGCACCATCCAATTCATGGGATCAAAAAGGAGACAGACAAACGCTGTCTGTTGAGGAACTCAAGTTTGACCGGGTGAATGCTAGTGGTCCTGTAAGAGTAAGTAAAATTGTTACACTACTGCTGGCAGCTACTGAAATAATACCTAGGCTGCAGCTTACAATATTTCACCCATTATTCCAAAAATACCCTCAACTCAAAATAATGCAGAAATATTTAATCTGTTTCCATAGGTGTGAAGACTTTTCAAGACAAACTGTCAACAACACCTGTATAACATCTACTGGCATATGAATGAATTTATTCATTACTATTTATATATATATAACTACTACACTCCTACACTTTTACTTCTCATAACCTCATCCCAAGACATGCCTTGAGCTGTTTATAAAATTATGCAGACACAGGGGCTGACATTCAAGAACTCTAGACTGGACTTGCTAATTTTCACTTTTCTGCTGTCCCAACTGTCATGCAGAAATCATTTACTTATTTGATATACGAGACAAATCTTTAAACTTACCACAATCCAATCAGTCAATTCTATAAAGCCACACATTTACCAAATCTCTCACATCATGTATCAGGAATTTATTTTCAAGTGCTGCATAAACAGCCTTGCTAGTGTACACTTCAATACATACATCTGATCACCACCCTTTTCAGTATGTTTAGAAAACAAGGTAGAAGTGAGGTACTTCTTCTAATTTAATGTGTTTACAGCAACACAAAAGATAACATTTCGAAGGAAGCATTACGAATCACTTTTATTTTAAGTAGTTAACACAGTAGACCACTTTCTGCAATATCAATCAGTTATTGCTAATGAAGCTTCACTTAACTGAAGAACCACCAGTAAGAAGCACTGTAAAGTCTGACAGGGCTGCAGGGGTTTGGTTTGGTTTTTTGTATCCAGTCTCTAAAGAACAAGAAGACATCCCTCTTTTCCCAGACTTCAACAAGACTTAGTAGTTTCTAGCACATTTCCTCAAAACAGGAGATAACCTGATATTTTGGAATCCTCTCTCAGAGATGGTAATTTAGTCACCTCCTTCCTCACTGAGTACTTCAGCCAGGTCAGTCATCTGGAGTCCAGCTCTGAGACAACATCAATCAGCAGCACTGTGCAGCACTGGTCTTGCTCATCCCTAGCTGCACTATCACCCTACATTACCTAGTTTTGGTGTGCAACTTCCTAAGAATAAAAAGTGATTTATTCCTTCCAAACCAGTTGCACAGAGAAAAGCCTCCTCCCTTCTCCAACAATATGCTCAGATTAGCTTCTTTTGCAGTGTGACCATGAGAAGGTCGAAACAAGGAACAGGAGTTAAATTGTTCCCATTCTTGTCCCTACTCTCCAGGAAGTGTATGTAACCCTTATTCATCTCTCTCCTGCTTGGTTTAATTAGCAAACAAGTTAATCCACTTGATTTCAGGAAGCATAGGTTAACATTTTAAGAAATGCTAAGGGCACATTACCCACCATTTCCCTGGCTCTGGTTTGTAGCCTACATACCACGCATTTTGAAAGTCTGAGCAAGGAGGAACAGATTAATGCCCTATTAAAGGTTCTGAAGCTGAGAGTGGGAGGGTTGTGTCCTGTGCTCTCTGGTGGTATTGCACGCAGGTAGTGGGGAGCAATGGGCAAGGTGTGGTATGAGAGCTGAAAGTGCAGTGCAAAGCTGCTCTGCACGCCTTTGTAGATTTGCAAATGGTTACTAGGGGGCACGGCACACAAAGATCCATAAATACGGCACTACATGAAACTGACTTAAGACTGAAATCCTGATCATGGTCTTTTAAGCCACCCAATTTATATCATGATTTCATGTTTATTATCTGAAGTTCGCTGCTGCTTAGGACTTTAGTATACTGATTTATTGCTTATATATTACTTATTCATAATAGGTTTAAAGTTCTCCCTAAGAGATGAGGGATCATTTATAAAGATGATCCTCTCCAGAAGTTCATATTCTTTTTATTTAAAAAAACTTTAATTTTTAAAAGCACATTGTATTATCTTTGTAGAAGGGGTAAGAAGAATACGCGCTGCACACGAAGGAAGAAACTAAAGACCAGGGATAGGGATAACAGCATTGTTCACCAGATGCATTTAGTAACTAAACATTTGCCATAGTAGATCCTACAAACAATTATGTTATGCATATAATCACTTTCCCATCACTTCAAAGACACTAATGCCTGCTCTGTAACCTTTTAAGAGCTTAGCAGCAGTGAGATATAAAATGGAGTAGGTTGGCAGCAGTATCATGGTCTACTAGGCATGTTCATTAGCAGTTAATTAAAAACTAGACATCTGCCATAAGAAATGTGCTCAAAAACGGATGAGTAACAGGTCTGTCTTAGTACCAATTATTATCATTACTTGCAGAGCAAAGGCTGTGTCCACTTTCAGAGGAAAGTGGGAAGGTAGAGAAGAGTGCAATGATGCATACTTAAGTGACTGCACTAAGATAATTAGCCACAGCAGTGATTTTAAAAACATCGGTAGTTCACCCACCATTTTGTTGCAAACCCAGAAGTTCCTAGTATTTGCAAAGGGAGAAAAGGAATTACAAACTCGTATTACTGTACTGTTTAGATGTATGTTTTATTGCCTCAGATTTTTATTTCCCAGCACCTCCATAGCCAAACCATAAAAACCCAAAACTCGGCATATAAAAAACAGCATTTATGTCTCTGAGCAAGCACCTCCTAACAATTTTAAAGGTAGTACAGCTTTTTACCTCCCACATTTTAGGTAATGTCCAGCTATAAAGAGATCTTTAATCAGGACTTAAAATGTGGAATCACCTTTTTAATCTCTGACAAAGACTTCCAGAGACAGTTAGTATGTCTTTGTGAAATAGAGTTCCTATAATTAAACAGTGACAGGTCTCCTTTAGGCTCCTTGTTCAAAAAGATAGAGCACAAGATCCTACAATCCCACTCCTCATCTTTAAGTAGCTCTGTTGAGGTCTCAAACACTTTATTTTAATTAAACACCTTTTTTACTTAAATATCTGCTTTTAAATTCCTATCATTAAACAGTTAGAGCATTCTTCTGTTCTTAAACAGAACAGATGTCTGATGTACTCTTCTGTATCTCCTGAAAAGCACTGAATTAAAAATTCAGATGTGCTTGTAAATGAACCGTGGAAAAAAGGTTATGCCTAGTCCCAAACTACAATAACTGTCTTCTCTTGTGATCTTCTAAATAAACACTTGAAAAAATAACCACATAAAATTTTTTCAAAAATCTTATCGGCACCAGCATCAGTAATACTATCAACAGATACCCCAAGCTCCACAGAGGTGTTCTGAAAAATATCTGGAAAACACATAAGTCATTTAGAGACCTAAAAAGACACTATTTCATATCAACTCTTGTAAAACAGAAGAAATATGATTTTGTTCAACCTAAGCAGGCAGAAAGACGTTAGAAAAAAACATGTATTACTATGTTCAATCTAATTATCATATTCACTTCCTTTCTAAAGGGACATCTTCTGGTTTTTCATTTGCTTCCTTGAATTCCATAAGGAAGTGAGAGCCTGCATCAAATGTCTGTGGCCAACAAACACAAGAGAGCCACTGTCTGAGCACATACAGGTAGTTGATCAAGGAATAATCTTTTCCCTCACTGTTTAGAAATGTCCTTAAAACCACTACTGCAAATACAAATATATTTCAAATACATACAAGTATATATTTCAAAAAGAAAGGAAGTAACTCAAGGCTTTGCTCCTGTCACATCCCATTTTTTCCCCTCATCGTAAAAAAACCAAAAACCCTGCATGCACAACCCACAGCACAAGCAGTCAAATCTGGCAGGAGGAAACTCATTAGACAGTCTAAGTCATTAATTAATACTTGCATTTAAATTTCTGTAAGTACTTTCCAAAGATTATTTCAGCTATATGGAAGAACATATTGCAGGACAACAATCTCTCAGAAGATTATATTCATTCTTCTACAAAAGTAACTGTATCCATGGACATGGGAAGAGTAACAGATACTATCTATTTAAGACTTCGGAAATGTCTTTGATATGGTCCCTCACAAAATTCTTGCCGCTCAAAGAAATAGGGCATTGAGGGATGGATAATTACACGGACGAGGAACTGGCTGGATGACTGCACCTGAACAGTCAATAAAACTCAACCTGAAGAGTTAATGGCTTCACACTTCTGTGGAAACCAGTAAATAGCGGTGCCCCTCAGGAAACCAAAATGTGACCAACACTACTCAACATCTTCATCAATGACACAGGTACTGGGACCGACTGCAACCTCTGCAAGTCTGCAGATGACACCAAGCTGTGCAGCGCAATCAATTCGCTTAAGGGAGTCGGTCACATCGAGATGGACTTAGGCCTGAGAAGCAGGCCCATGGGAATCTCATGAAGTTCAACAAGGCCAAATGCTGTGTCTGGCACGGGAGCTGTGGCAATTCCTAGACTGGGAGACAAAGGTCTTGGGAATGGCCCTGCTGAAAAGGACTAGGAGGTGCTAGAAGATAAATCATAGGATCATTGCATCTGCAGCCCAGAAAGCCAACTGTATCCTGGGCTGCATGAAAAGAATTTGGCCAGCAGGTCAAAGGAAGTGATTCTGCCCCTCTTCTTCCCTCTACATCATGAGATGCTTACTGGAGTACCATGCCCTGCTCTGGGGTTCACAGTGCAAGAACGACATTAACCTGCTCCAGCAGGTTCAGAGAAGGCCCACAAAAATGATCTGAGAGGGCTGGAACACCTTTCCTAAGACAAAAAAAGACAAAGTTGGGCTTGTTCAGCCTGAAGACTCCAGGAACACTTTACTGTGATCTTTATATAGAAAGTGGATCTGTAAGAATATGGAAAGAGGCTTTTTACCACGGCTTGTAGCTACAGAACAAGAGGCTATGGGTTTATGCTGACAGATGGTAAGTTTAGATTGGACATAATGACAAAACTTTTTATGTTGTGGATGGTGAGGCACTAGATGCCCTGTCCCTGGAAGTGTTCCAAGTAAGGCAGCTTGGGATTTTGAGCAACCTGGTCTAGTGGAAGGTGTTCCTGCCCATGGCAGAGGGGTTGGGCTTGATCTTTGAAGGTTTCTTACAAGCCAAAACTTTCTATCATAGGTGAACAGATTTATTTATGAAATACCCAATATGCACTGCTTACTGCTCCATTTCCCAATTTTGCTTTGGCAGCAGCTGTCATGTTTCCTTCTCAGTGCTTCTAGATGTTTCTTTTTCCTTGATAATATCACCACACAAAGTGTGTTAATAGTCCCCACAAGAGACTTCCTTGTGACCTATTTCAACCATAATCTTCAGTACCACCGCAGCAATTTATAAAACTGAGGTGTGAGTTTGCTTTCATTTGCTGACAGTACACAACTGGGAAGAGTGGCTGATACACCAGACAGCTGTGTTAACATTCACAGAGAACTCAACAGGCTGGACAAATGGACTCACAGGAATCTCATGAAATTCAACAAGGGCAAGTGCAATATCCTACATCAGGAGGAACAATCCCATACGCTGTTATATGTTGGGATCCACACAGCTAGAAAAATAGCTTTGCAGAAAAGGTGCAAATTTGCATGACAAATTGTGCATGAGCCAGCAGCAATGTTCCCTTGTGGAAAAGCAGGTGAATGGCATCCTGGGCTGCATTAGACAGAGTATTACCAGCAGATCTAGAGAGGGGATCCTTCTTCTCTACTTATCGCTGTAGAAACTACAGCTGGATTGCTACATCCTGTTCTGGGTTTCTCCTTACAAGAGACATGGACAAAATGGAGACCATCCAATAATATGCCTAGAGATGGCTATATAGTCCCAGGTCTCTCAGCCCCTCCCAATATGACATAGCCCAGTCCCTTACCTTTGTAGCCTATCACTGCGTGGCCCAATGACAAGAGGCAAATGGGTACAGACTGAAACATGGGAGGTGCATTAGGACAGACTCATTTTGACCGAGCCCTTGCACAGGCTGCCTAGGGAGCTTTGGAGTCTCCATCCTTGAACATAAAAGCTGTGTGGACATGGTCCTTCATAACCAGCTCTAGGTGGTCTGTTTGAGCAGGGAACAAGTAGATCAGATGAGCTCCAGTGGTCCCTTTCAACCTTAGCAATTTCATGATTCTCAGACTGCAGAATCACAAAATGCCTGAGGCTTCAAGGGACCACAGGGGGACATCTGGTCCAACCTCCCTGCTCAAGCTAGAGCACATGGCACAGGATTGTGTCCAGACGGTTCTTGAATATCTCTAGTGAGGGAGACTCCAAAACCTCTCTGGACAATCAGTTCCAGTGCTCGGTCACCTGCACAGTAAAGAAGTTCTTCCTCATATTCAAATGGAAGTTCCTGCACATCAGTTTGTGCCTACTGCCTCCCTCTTATCCTATTGCTCAGCACCACTAAGCAGAGCCTGGATCCATCCTCTGACACCTTCCCTTCAGATACTGATAGACATTGATGAGGACCCCTCTCAATCATCTCTTCTCGAGGGTGAAAAGGCCCAAGTCTGTAAGCCTTTCCTCATAAGTGAGATGCTTCAGTTCCTTAATCATCTTTGTAGCCCTCCTGCTAGTGACAGGCCTGCCAATGAACCCTGTGCCAATTCTTACTGCTTACTGTTGTCTCCATATTTAAACAAATTTTGAAAAATGAGTCTGGTACTATACAATTTCCTAATTTTCTAACTAATTCCTTTGAAATATCTGTTTATTTTGGTCAATTTGGTTTCCTTGCTTCCTCATCTTCTAAATCCTGACAGAAAGAAAGCCACACTACACCACAGTAAACAAACTTTGAAGTGCCCACCACTGCATGTCTAGCTAATGAGCCAAGCATGTGGGTTTGTAGAAGTTGTTTGAAAACTATCCTTATGTGAACAAGCCACAGTGCCTAACGTGGGAAGAGAATGTCCCTTCAGAAATGAAGAATAGTGTCTTTAGCAAGTCTCTTCCATCTATAAACCACATGAAATGTCATTGTACTACAGAAATTCAAGTCCATAAAAGGACAACATTGGCAAGAGCTATTCAAAGCTGTATATTTCACACATACAGAATTTGTGTGGCAGTGGCATGATTATTTAAAGGCCCAACTGTCATGGGTAGAATCCTGTTCCTTTTCATGCTTTATTAAAGACGTACAGGGAAGTACAGGTACAGTGGGGTCTTCACACTGATTTTCCGCTCCCACAAAAAAAGCAAACAAAACCCCACAACTTTACTGGGAAGAGAATTTATGTGAGAAGCAAATATCCAAGTCAGAAAGAACATGTAAGTTAACTCAAGTTTGTTATATTTCTGAACAGAAAGCTCTTCAAAGTTTTTCCCGTTTCCTGTTTTTGCTTGTTCAGACAACACAAACCACACTAACAAGTATCAACTGCAGAATAACTTTTTTTAAGCTGTAAAGGGTTGCATAAATTGCCTCTCATAAAATAGAAAACTGATGCTATAATAGGATAAAGGAAGCTTGCCACACACATTCCCCATTTTTCACAAATTAATTTCAGCTCTAAAGTAACTGAAATAAGGCAGAGAAGTTATATTTCACTGATCCCCTGACATAGTGATTATATATAAGCCTTTGTGTCACTTAAACTATGAAAATAAAAAAAAATCAGATACAGGAGGCTCAGCAAGATGCTCAAAGTAATCCATGAAGCTACTTCAAAACAACACAAAGCCTAGCTGGAAGCCTGTCACTAGTGGTGTACTCCAAGGTGCAAAATAAGCCCCATATTGTTTAACTTGTTCATCAGTGGTTTGGACAAAGGGACAGATGCCTCCTCAGCAGGACACTGATGACACAAAGCTGGGAGCAGTGGCCAGTGCCCCAGAGTGCAGCCCTTCAGAAGGGCCTTGACAGTGTGGAGAGATGGGCAGAGAAGAACTGTCTGAAATCCAGCAAAGGCAGATGCAGGGTCCTGAACTGGGGAGGAATAACCTCAGGCACCAGCACAGGCTGGGGGCTGATCTGGTGGGGAGCAGCTCTGAGGAGAAGGACCTGGGGGTCCTGGTGGACAACACGCTGTCCATGAGCCAGCAGTGTGCCCTGGGGGCCAAGAAGGCCAATGGTATCCTGGGGTGCATTAGGAATAGCATTGCCAGCAGGACAAGGGGGGTGATCCTGCCACTCTGCTCAGCCCTAGTGAACCCTTCACCTAGTGAAGTTATTAAGGTGATTAGGGAAATGGACCACCTCTGGTATGAGGAAAGGTTGCGAGAGCTGGGCCTGTTCAGCCCCAAGAAGAGATGATAGAGGGGGCCTTATCAATGTCTGTGAGTACCTGAAGAGAGGGTATCAAGAGGATGGAGCCAGACTTGGCTTGGTGGTGCCAAGCAATAACACAAAAGGCAATGGGCACAAACTGATGCACAGGAAGTTTGATCTGAACACGAGGAAAAACTTCTTTACTGTGCAAGTGATCAAGCACTGGCACAGGTCGCCCAGATTTTGGAATCTCCCTCAAGGGAGATATTCAAGAACCATCTGGACACAATGCTGTGCCATGTACTCTGGGATGACTCAGCTTGAGCAGGGAGGTTGGACCAGATGTCCCCCTGTGGTCCCTTCAAACCTTACCCATTCTTTGATTCTGTACATGTATTTTTTGGCTTGTATTCTAAAATATTTTCTATTTTTATGAGAATTTTTTTGAATTTTTCTTTTGTATTTTTTCAATGAGAAGAGAATTAAAAAAGGTCTTTCAAAACTAGAAAGGCTTGGGCTGCTATTAATTACATGGCTAGTACCAGT
This sequence comes from Daphoenositta chrysoptera, assembly GCA_013397915.1. Taxonomy (NCBI): domain Eukaryota; kingdom Metazoa; phylum Chordata; class Aves; order Passeriformes; genus Daphoenositta; species Daphoenositta chrysoptera. Next base: position 807,037 of record VZRO01002434.1, read on the forward strand.
ACACACACATTACTTTTGCTGAATCACGAGATTACATTTTCAAAATTTAATACTGTAGTTATCTTTACACCTACAGAACTGAGAAACAGGCCTTCAATGCTCCCCAATATAATTCAAAAAGCATTTAAAAATTAACATTCAAGGGTAGGTTATTTACCATTGATTAGTTTCTGTATTACCACTACACATTGCAAGGGGGCAAGGACTCTTATCTTTCCCTCAGCATAAATCTGAGCAGCAGCTCTTATCTTCACTGCGCCTTCCTGACTTTCCGTAAACAGCTAGGTTTCACTGCCTTTCCTTTTGGCATCTATGAGGGCAAGCCCAGGCACCAGAATTAGAAAGATAAGAGATAATACACTTCAGATCACTTCTGTAAACAGTAAATGACAGATGTGGGTGACCCCACCCAAATGATTTGCCACCGCACCCAGTGAATAAGCTCATCAGCTGTTTTTCCACTAGAGTGATCAGCAATTAACTATTTAACAAATTTTTAGCGGTAATTCTTAAATGGCAGGATTTCGAACACCCCATTAACATAGAGGGAATAATTATATAGCACTGCCAGCATGACTCACGTTTTCACTGGAGTAGGTCTGCACTGGCAGCCTCTCTGTGCTGTGGATCATCCCACCCCGTGCAGGCAGAGCCCTGCAGCAAAGATGTGGGGCATCACCAGCAGATGGAATTCTTCCAGTTCAGTGCCATCTCCCCAAGGTGCATTAACACTCCACTGGTAGAACTGCACCCACACAAAGGGTTTTGCCGACAGAAAGGGGTTTTCTTCCTTCCTCTGTGCTTTTAGGCACTGCAAGTCAACCTAAAACTCCGTAGGTTGTACCACGTGCAGACCCACTGAAGCGTGAGTAGAGCTTGTATCAGCAGCTATAATGGCAACACAACAGGCAGCCCACAAACTAAAGAAGCCCTTTTGCTAGTATAACCTTTTATGTATGTTACAAACACACCACATTTTATATGATACATGTACAATCATTTTACATCTTGTCGTATCACTAATATATGGTTACACATGACATATACTATACATTTTACATACTGTTCTGTATATGTTACATATATATTGACTTTTTATACTTTTATGTAAAAATATAGATCTTCAGTGTTTGTACATACAGTTATTCTTCTAAAAATGAAAATTCCAAGGCTAGCTTAAGAACAGTTCCTGTCTCAAATACTTCATAGCCAAAAAAAAAAAAACAAACAAAAAAAAAACCCCCAAAAATAGAAATTAATCAGAAGACCATGTTTTTAAGGGTCCTTGTATTAATTATGTTATTTGCCTTGTTTTTTAATTTAGATAAAATTATGTTGTTGGTTTTTTTTTTTTCTTTTCTTAGGCTAAATTCTGAAGAAATAAGGGATAAACAGCAAAGCTGAAGGCAACTAGGAGAAAAGGACTGCAGCAATTGAGGAGCCAGACAAGCCTTTGTAAAAAACAGATGCCACAGGACAGAAGGAGTAGAGTCAGTTACCACAGAAAAAATGATCCTTGCTCGGGAAAACATGTCTCCACCAAAGTACTTCCCAGACTCTAAATGAAAGTAACAAATTCAGAACCACAGTCTAAAAGTCACAGAAGATGACCTTAAAATCTCCTGGTCCAGGCAAGACAAAGGCTGGTATTCTGAAACCATTCACATTCCTCTATCACTGTCAGTCTAAGTCAGTTCAAGAACAAAGCTTTTCTTTAATTTTAGACAAGTACATATTGCCTTCTCTGAAGACTCAGATGCAAGCCTGAAGTCCCTAGAATGAAGCTGTCAGCGCACACTGCCTCTGGTCTGCAGAAACTGCCAGCACATTTCATTTCTGCGGCAACCATAAATTCCTGCTATTACTCACCTTCTAACCTCAAATCTATGTATTTGCCTTTTTAGCTACTGTTAGCATACCACCACCATCCAGCAACACTTCAAAAGCATGCTCCTGCTGCACAGCTGCCAAAAACAACTAGTTCAAGCATGCACCAATTTGGAAATGACTTACAGATATTACTCTAGAGGGTTTTATTACTGACGTATGATTATCTTAAAAAGTATTTATTTTCCTTCCAGGCTCTTTTAGTCTCCAGAAATTTAACTCTTGCTAAGCATGACAGAAACTATTAAGTAGCAAGGCTTTTTGGTAATTAAAATCAGGAAGTTAAATAGAGGATTTGAAATTATACTCACCACCCTTTTGTCCCAGCTACTACTAACTACAAAAACATTTCAGAGATATCAAAAAAAGAAAAATATGACCATCATAAGAAAAGCATTACACCAATATTTATTTACTATTCCAAGCCAAGACCAGACTCTTGTATGTTCTCTCCACATTCCATAATGACTTTGACATAGCAAATAACAATTTCTGAACATGCACTTCAGCACTTTCACTAATTCTTGCTTTTACTTCGTCACTACTGATGCTTGTAAGTATTTGATTTGAGGAGCCAGTTACACAGCACCCTTATAAACAGATACTGTTTCAGGCAGTTCAGTATTAATGTCAGGCAATTAACTATTATACAAGATAGCAACCTTGGTCAAGTACTCTAAAAAATTCAAAAAGAATGCAGTTACTGTGTAACAATTCTGAAATTCTGCAATTGAAACAAAGTCTTACGCATCTTGAAGAGTTACAGCAAAATGCTGTGGAAACTGTGTCTTTGTCCCGCCTTTACTATTTCCTAAAGTTATCCTAACTGCCTATGCTAGTCTCTCTCTATGCAAGAATAAGGAAAGCAAGCTTCCTCCCACACAGTCCCTATCTCAACAGTCTGTCTTGCTCTTCTCCCGTGAAAAACACAGCAAGAAGGCCGCTGTTTTCTTGTACATTTCCAATGTTTAATATTTACAGTACTTGTGTCCCCCTCGTATCTTGTATCTTCCTCCACCTGCATCTTCCTCTGCATGTCCCTACTCTCAGTGACTCCATCACCAACACTGGCACCTAGTTTGAGGTGTATTTTGCACATCATTCCCATCCATGCTGTGGCAATTAGTTCTCCTCAGTTTATCAGTGTTTCCTTCTCAAAATCCATTTGGTTCACTCTTTGCACCACTTTTACTGCAAAGTAGGCCAACTTAGAGCTCTACATCATTCAACATACTAACTCCCCACAACTTTCTCTACTCCTACCCATGCTGGGATGGCACAACTCCATAAACATAACCATCCTTCATCCTTAATCAACTAACTTCTTTGCATTTAATTTCTCCTCATAAGAGGCCAAGATGAATTTTTCTTTTGTCTGGACCAACCAATTCAACTCTCCCACCCAACTCCTTCCTCCTCCAAACCTACCATATTTCCAACTACTTTCCAGACAAGTGCTGAAGGTTACATCATATTTTATCACAGCCTACAGACTCTTTATCTACTTCAACTCCCCCACATATGTCACTAAGTATAAACACAAAGACATTTGTAAGAGAAAAATTATGTCCATCTCTTCATTTTGTCTCCTTTTACTTAATAACTTCGTTTCTATGAATATTATCCACTTTATCACTATCTTCAAACATGGTAAGCTATTCTGCCTATATACCTGAACCAAGAGAGGTGAGTTGAATCACTTTCTAGAGGAAATAATCCTTTCCTCTAGGATTAAATAACTTACCCTCTGTGCCAATTACATATGAATACACACACATACTGCTCCAACCACATTCTGCAAATTCTTACTTTCAACGGTACTATTACAGCATTTTTATCCAACTTCAGTCCCTTATATTCCACCAAAACTATTCTTTCCAAACCAGTCTAACAGAATCATTTGGAGCTAAGTTCACAGAATGAATTAATCAACTCTTCAATATCATCTTTCTATTTAACCCTTCCTGAAACCACATGTTCCACTGAGACTCTTTCGTTCACTATTATCACACGTTTTTCCAAACTTACCATTCACCTCTGCTGTAATAGTTTTGAGCTCTACACTGTTCTACGTGTACATGCCATATCCCCAACACCCACTCAGTAAAAAGGAATCCAGCAAGAGGTACCACCTCACATTTGGTACCTCACATGTTATCTCATAAGAATATACCTTCCCTCTGCATTCACAGTTGCAGCTACATATCTTCAGGTTCTAGCATTAGCTAACAGTATTTTTGTTCAACTGTCATCCTTTCACTCCTTTCCTGAAAGCTCTAAGGCTTCACAAATTTGTAATTATATACTTGGTCTCACCTTTGACTTGTTGTTTAGATATTAGATCTAGATGAGAGCCGCCTGAAGTTCTTTCGGTTTTGTTTTTGTGCAAGATCCAAAGTGAAGATTTTCCATCTACCCCACATGAAGCCTTGCATGACAAGGGAGGTCTGGCCTGCAATTCAATTCCATTTGACTTTTGGATGCAATTTTTCCCCCTCCAGAATCAGAAATATCTTCTTCTGCAGAAAATCATCTTGTTTAGATACTACCTTCCTCTATATTGCTGCTCCAAGATTCTTCATTTCCCCACCAGTTCACAGAGAGTGTGGGGGTGGGAGTGGGGTGTCAAGCGGAAACCAAGTTTGGTTAACACCATTTGTTCATATTTTACACACTTTCTCCCAGATTTTCTCTTTTGAGTAGGTCAAGCTGCCAATACAGCAGTACCACTTCGATATTTTTCCTCCAATCTTAGTAGCACTAACAGTAAATATCTGACCATTGTTTGGGGGCTGGTATTTTGAGAATACTGATTACCATGCTGACAAATACCTTCCTCCCCTGCTATCTATTTTAAACTTGTAAACTGAGTCAGAAGCTTTTGTATTCTAAAACCAGTTACCATGACAGAATCCTAGGATAAAACGAATGTTTCTTTGTGTTCTAAAATACAAAGAATAACCCAGGATGTTTCTGCACAATAGAGCTCCTACAGTCAGAGTTCAGTAATTTGGACTTGCAGTTAGGGACTTCATGTTAAAACTGAGGAAAGTGTCTTGTGCTCACTAGATCTCATTTTATTTAATTTAAAAGAACTAGGCAATTTCCCCTCCCTCAGCACATAATGCAGATCATGGCTGAGAAGGATCTAAAGTAATGCTACAGCTGCTTAGCTCTTCCCTTGCACTAAATTCTGCATTCATTTCTGCTCTAGTCTGTATTTCTATTTTATAATGAAACATACAGCCTAGTTATTTATAGGCTTTCTAAGGATTAACTACATACTCATAAGAATAAACCCTCAAGAGGTTAACCTCATCCTCTTAAGCTTCACACACTACAATCCCAGAGATAGCTGGCAACCACAGCCAAGAGAGAAAAAATAATCCCACATCTTGCTAATCCTTTAGCCAATCACCTCATGCAACAGTGGAGAGGCCTCACAGAGGCCAACAACTCAATCTGTCTCAGGAGCACTGTCAGTCCAAAAGATACGTATTTCACAGAATCATTAGCAACCCACCTCAAAAGGTAAAATAAGACATACCTGGCTTCTCAGTGGTATGCTGAAATCATGCATCAAAAATGCAGTGCTAAAGAAAGTTTCCAGTTTGCTGCTTGTATTTCTCATTCAGATATTTGCATACTCTACTCCTAAAACTATATTATTGATTAGAAAGTAAATCTAATCTTGCATTGTTGACACCTAGACACATCAATTTAATTGTCACTCATACTTCCCAGCATGAACCTGTTATTTTCTAGACATATCTCAAGAAAACAACCCCACAAAAAAAACAAGCAAACAATGAAAGAAAACACAAAAAAAACCTCAAACCACCCACAAAGACGTCAAAACAACCCTTTAAGTTAAACCATAATATTCTACCTAATTCTTTCATACCATGGATCTAGATTCTTCCTTAACTCTGGAAGTGGACACGGACTGCAGTTGCAGAAATATCAAGGAGTTAATGGGGGCACTTACCCTTTTAGTTCAAGGTTTCTCCTTTATTCATTATTTATCTAGCAAAACTGCTACTTCATTCTACTCTAATATAATAAATATTAAATGGTGCTATTTAAAAAAATAATGAAAGGAGGTTGTTTAGCCACACTGCTACCCCATGGCTGAAAGTTAAAGCCTTCAAGAACATGTAGGATAAGTGTAAGGCCAGAAGTATGACTGTTACTAACCAAGTATCATCCTGGGTTTTTTCCTGAAGTAAGAATTTTTAATCAACACAGAGGATTAGCACTGCTTGCAAGCTCACTGAGTCCAACTATATTACTTTTTTTTAAAAAAGGTGTCAATTTATTCATTCTGTTTTGTATGTGCTATACACTTATTCCAAAGCCTGGCTTTTGATTTTGTAGGCAAATTCTCTGAAAAATCCCAGTCCTGTGAGACTATAAGTCTTTATTATCATAGTCTGTTCTCTAATAGGCTTCCCTCTTTTCAACTGCAAATGAAAAGTATAAAATAAATATAGTCCAAAATCATTTTGTATTTCAAAACATTATTCCCAGTAATTAAAAAGTCTTTGTATCTTTCCAGAATTCACACATTGAGCAGGAGTAACAGGAATTGTTCTAACTGAAGGAAGCCAATTGGGAAACTCTTGAATCATCTGGTGTCTGGAAACAATGGCCCTTAAGGACAGAAAGGAAGCAGGGCGGGGGGTGGGGAAGGGCAAATCCTGGCAAATACACAGAATTTTATGCAGTCAAGAGAAACCAGGCAAGTTAATACCAGCTAGGAAAATGAAATTTCCCTCCTATCCTCAAGATTTATGCATGCATTTTAGGTGGTGTGACACCAGAAGCTACTCAATTGCATCTTCTACTGTTACAGATTGCTCCAGCCTATTTGCACTCTTGAAAAGAAGTTTGATGATCTTTCATGCTCATAATAGGTGTCTAAACCGTTAAATTACTATATCTTTTCTTATCTTGAAAGACACTGCACTTTAGCAGCATGGCCCTTCCATTGTTCTTTACACTGAGTCGGGTCCCTGAACAATACTGACAGCTGCTATCAGACTGTGCCGTGCTCACCCTCAGTGCAGCTGCCCCTTGTAGGAACAGACAGGCTTCTGATGTGCCCTCCCCTCTGGGGAAAGGCCTTGACACCCCGAGTGCTCAGTGAGGGAGAGCAAAGGTCCACTGAATTGTCAGCCTGATTTTATGCTATTCAGGTTTCCCAGGACGTACACCATCCCTTTCAAACAAAACCAAGCACATGTCAGAGCATGAAACTTACTGTGTGGCACAAGGTAACTGTTGATTAATAAGACTGTAAAAGATCACTGGGACATACTTCTGATTTTGGCATTATGTAAATGCATGTACATCTACATGGTCAAACAAATTTTGTGACCAGCATGTTAAATTTCCTCACTCACAGTTTTGGATTTGTATGGCATCGTTCAGAAGTCTTCCATAAATCACAGGAAAGTATTTCTTCAGGTGAATTTAAGATAATTAGAAAAGAAAAACGGTAGAGGCTGCTATTCCTGCTTCCAAATAAGCAGGCTGCTATTCCTCCTATTCCCTTCCCCCCTCCCCCGAAAAAAAAATCCTAAAGTTCTTAATTGCATGTGGTACTTGTAGATCCTATGGCTGTTAAAAGGCTGTATTGTGCAGATTTTAAAAAGAACTAGATGACATGCTTGAGATAGCAAAATTTGGTTTGTCTAAGAAGCACAATTTTAAGGCGAGAAAGAATCTTTTAAAATACATTTTAATATGTTTCCTTTTACTGCTTAAACTCTTCTTTAAAACTCGTTCGTAACGAACCGTTTTCTATTCTATTTTCATCCTTAAGAAGCAACTTGTTTTAAAAAATGCATGAAAGTACAGTTCTCTAGTCTTTGTTAATCGAATACCACAAATGTACATGTTGTGTATTTCAAAGATCAAATCAGGTATTCATAAACTAATTCATTACACAAGCAAAGCATACAGGAGATTCTGACAAATACAGATGTAATTGTGTGGGTTTCTAAGATGTGATTAGCAAATCAACTAAGTAACAGTCAAAATTTGATACGAAGGAAAAACAGCACAGATTTGAAGGGGGGGTATGTTTATGCAAAGCTAATCTGTCAAGTGTAATAAAGCAGCTTGAATAAAATTTAAGCTGAAAATCCACTGAAGCTCCCCATTTCAGGGAGGAAAAGCTATTAAAAGGAAATGAAGGTCACCCTCCCAGTTTATTTCACCTAATTGACTGCCAATAGCTTACCACAGGCAAACCGACTGCAGATCTGCAATTGAGAAACTGATGAAAGGAGCATTTTCAAGCTGAGGCTCATTCTTTTAATCCTCCCTCACTCCTATTTTTTTTTTCCATCTCCAGTTGGGATGTAATTTTAAGCACAGATGGATTAACTGGTTCCATTGTCTGTAGACGTCATTGGACTATGGCACTGTTAATCCGTACAGCAGCATGTCTAATTATCATTACAAAGTGTCTGAGGGAACTATAAAGACCAGCAGGGCATCTTCTCACAAGCAATTAACATAAATTGATAAATGAGTAATTTGAATCCGCTCAAGGCGCTCACATATGAATAAAATCAGAAAGGACAGGTTCTTGTTTCGGCTACTTCTTTCACTTAATCGGAAGGGCAGAAAACATGAGAAATATTCCAGACTTAGTGGTAGGGGAAATGAACTCATACAGTGGAAAGAATGTATGGTTCAAAAAGTTCATTAATACAAAGCAAATGACTTGTGATTGACAACCAGTCACGAGCAAGTAGTATTAACTTTTTTAGCATATTTAAAAGCACATTCTTGGTGAAAGGCTATTAGAACACTGTGTCAGACAATTAATACTACTTCAAAAGCAAGTGAAGTTTCTATTCAGTAGCTTGCTAATTTAAAATTCATGAAAGATTCACAAGAAAGGGAAAGAAAGAAGAATGAATAGTTGTATAAGCTCCAAGAACTCAAGTGTCACAAAATGCATGAGGAAAAAGTATCTAGCTCAACTGACTTACAATACCCATAAATAAACAAGCAGCTTTATTAAAATTATATTTCTTGCAGAAAACGTTTTGTTACATGCAGCACTGCTGGACAAAATTATGTTCTGACAAAGTAAACTATTACCTTTATCTCTGCTAAAATCTGTGTGAAGTAAAAACACTTCAGCAATACTGGACATCAAAACAGTGTCAGATATCAAAACATTAGGTTTATTTTAAAAATAGCAAAGCAGTAAGATATGAAAGCAAGTTATACACACTGTAGGAGGTAGACCTGGAAGGCCACGTACCCCGATGATGGCATTCAGTTCAGCCATGGTCACTTGTTTGGCACGTTCTACAGCTTGGGCCACTTGTTGCTGATGCTGTTGAAAGAAGAAAGGGTATAGGGAGGGATTTGTGTTAAGGTATTGACCACACCATACCAAACCAGGATCACAAATACTTGAATAACCACTTTGTCTGCAGAAGCCCACACTACCCATTGCAAGACATCTCATGTAGGTAAAAGGTCACAATGCCCTATTTTTCACCTGTTCAAAAGGAAAGAAGAGACCTGAAGGCACCCAGCATATCTCTTACCCCACACCACTTCATTATTAGTTTTCTGGCAGATGAATAATAATTTCTAATTGAGTTGACAGGACAATAATGTCAACTTTACATTAGTGTCAATTTTAGCATTTATAGACTGTGCTCATATAGCAAAACTGATTGAAATTTCCAACAGGGAAAACCGATTCACTGAAATCAAGAATTACAAATACTCTTTGTAAAAATGTAGTTTGAAAATAACAAGCTTTAAAATATAACAGCAGCTGCCCACAAGATGTTAAAATCACAGTCATTCAGACCAAATATAGGGTTTACAACCTTAAAAAGTGTTTTCCATATGAGCTAAATACTCACCTTTGATACAAGTTATGTAGAGAACATAAGCATGCTTATTTCACTAGATCTACATTTGACAACTGAATATCTGATAAGCAATCACCATGATTAGAAATGAAAGCATTTTCTTGTATTGTTACTATTTTACAGACTCCCACTCTCCTCAGGCAATGAATGAGGCTGAGCCATTGTCACTAGTTTGAACTCAGATTTGTTAGATCAAATTAGCAGGGGGTTTGCACACTTCAGCTATAACAGATGTTCCTTACACTTGTGTATTGTGATAAAATTAACATCTTAAAACTAGCTAATTTGCAAACAGAAAAACAACATAATTGCACTTTAACAGCTGAACAGTTTTACTTACTTCCTGAGACAAAAATGGGATGACTTGTGCACAAATTGTATTCAATCTCTTGGCGATTTCTGTCTACAGAGGAAAAGTATTTTGATTAAAAACTGCATTTTAGGGGTTTTGACATATATTAACTATATACAAGATTATATTAAGTTCAGACAGAGAAGGAAGCAACAAAAAAATTACCCATTTTTCATACTACTGCAAATATAAATACTTAATATATAAGCCCAGACAAGGAAAGAGATATTGTGAGCTACTCTAGGACATCTGCCATGTCTAAAGCACCTAATCTGTATACACATTTAGGCACAAATCTGGTCCTTGTATATAGTTCATTAACAAGCAGTGCATTTTTGAAATCCATTAACTCCAAGATAAAGCCTTTTAAAAGGTAGATTTATTATTACTCAAATTATCAAGCAGCATAACATGGAGGCAATAGGCGTAGAAGAAAAATGCTTCTTTCATGATCAATTTTATCTGCCTATTAGAAGGTAAAACTAGTTTTACTGACAGAAACGTACCATTGGGAATACAGAAGAAATACTAAAACAGAAGTGAGGAAGAATGGAGACAAAAAGTACAGACTTCTAAAATCCTTAATGAAAGAGAATTAAAATAATGCAAACAAGGAAAAAAAAATCAGATCAAAAAACGTATTAGTCTATAGCAGCAAATTTGTGAAACCATGACCAGCAGGAAGGTTAGGAACCAGTAAAGAACAGAATAATCCTTCAGTGAAATCAACAAAGATTACAGCAGGACAAAGAGCTTGAGTCCCACTTTTCAACAGCTTTATGTATCTTGTACATCTGTATCTCCCATTTTGGCATGTCAACCTAAACACTGGATTCCTGGTGGGGTAAAGGGATCTTTTTCTCTCATTACTCAGTATTGCCTGTGCTTACAGCTTTTCAGACGTATACATCTGACCATAATTCAGAACCACTATTATAATTAACCCTCGAGGTACCTATACAACTTCCTCAATTTTCCTTAAAAACAGCTATTTCAGTCACTGTAGCACAAAACCAAAATCACCATCCAGACAAGAACACAGCCTATGTAAAAGACGCTGAACAACTCCTGTCAATCTCTGTCATACAATTAACCCATAAAGATACTTCTGGGTTAGTTAGGGGTTTTTTTAATGTTTTAAGACAGAAGAAACAAGAAGTCGCTACTGTGAATCTTTAGGCCTTCTAAACCTATTAAAGCTGAGCAAAGATAAACCCACTTAAGTCAGACTAAAACTGTTAACTCTTATGCCAAGCCTTTTTCTCAACCTTCCCATAACTCTGAGGCTTTTTAAGCAGACACTGTGATATGTTGATCCTTATACATCACTCACACAATAATTAGGATACAAAATCCACCCTGTAGTTTTATGTCTCAGCAGACAGGTGATTTGGGATCTAAATATAATTAGCAAGCTTTAACACCTCTTTCCCAGTCTCTGACAGACACAGACAAAATACATGATAGCACCTTGACTTGTAAAACACCTCATCTCTGTGACATGAAGCACTCCACCTGACCAAAGCTTGATATTTGACACAACCACACTATAAAGTTTTGCAGAAGCTTCTAAAGCAGTTCTGGGATGGTTTCTTCCTAGGATAAGAAGGTTTACCTTAACTAAGGGCAATGAAGTCACAGTTGCTTTACAGGAAATCTTTGCCCCCTGCAACAAGGGGAACATATCACTATTCTCAACTGAAAGTTATCATTTCACAGAGTACCACAGTGGTCTTTTCCGTTCTGTTTGGGCCACAACCATAAAATGCCCATAATTCCATGTTTAGCCTTTAGTAGTAGTACTACATACATAATAGCAAAGATAATACTTGGAAGTTACCAGCTAAACTATTACTGGTTATCAGACTTAACTATTACCAAATCTGTTGGTATTTCTCTGTTAAAGGAAAAAAAAAAAAACAAAAAACAAACACATGTACTAAAGGGCATTTTTCCACATACCGGTATGTGGAAAGGTAGTCTGTTACATAGCAATCTGTTTGGCTGATGTTTAGCTAAGATGTTTAGGATCCAAGGAGTTAATTGCCCTAGGCCAGTGGGATTAACTTTGTTTTTCAGGACAGAAACCAATATGAATCACAGGTGACAAGAGGGGATAGAGAAAGAATAAAGTAAGAAACTCACTTGGTTTAGTCTACTGAAAAGTTCTTTGGCTTGTAGGGCCTACACAAAAGTCTCCCTATTCTGGGGTAAATGTCCTTATTGTTGCTATAAGGAAACAAAACGCAACCCTGTTTTAGTAGAGTCTGTAAATCATGCAAATTGTCCATATTATTGGATTTTTCTGCCCCAAGTCCCAAATATCTGAGCAACAACTGTAATAACATAGCATATATGACATCACACAATAAGATAAAAGAATGCAACATCATGTGCATCATGTTATAATTACCTTCCAAAGAAGGTCAGTTAGATGTTTTCTTTAATTCATTTTCTAAAAGAGAGGGCATAACCAACTTTCCCGCTTTCCACAGCAATCTTCTGTCAAAATTATTGTCTCAGTACTATCACACCTGACTTAATAACAGAACAGAAAAAAAAAGTGTATTCTTCTTAGTTTGTCTTTACCAAAGCTGGGCATCACTGATGACCATATATGAACAGCAACCTGAACTCAACTACAGTGCTAGGTAAACTTAAATGTACATGCTATAAATTAAGTTTATTTTGAGATTTCTTTCTGTTGTTACAAGTGCCAGATAAGAGACATCTACACTGAAAACTGAAATGCCTAATCTATTAATCATAAAAAAGTCTGTGTGCATTTAAAAGGCAGTTTGCCTAATAGAGGTATTTCACACACATGTTTAAAGTACTTAAAATTATTTATCTACTATGCAATTTCATGCACCTCCTGTTTGCTGCCCTCAAACATTAAGTAAAAAATATTTTTATTCATAAACACATTAAAAAATATTTTTGTTGTCTAGCAAACTGTGAAAGTTAGGTTTTAATGCACAATTCATGTAATTTTACTGATCAAGAGTAGAAAGGAGTTGTTTTCAGAGCTGAGAAAAAGGGACATTTGTTACTTTAAATATAAATGCAACTGCTCAACAGACAATGTACATTTGCTTATTAAGGTGAAATACCCTTGAGTATGCATGTGCGCGTGCCTGTGAGTGTGTACACATTCATTCTGGAAAGCAAAACCCCTTTCTGAAGGAGTCAAGGACAGTTTTGTTAATCCAGACTAGACATCAGTAACTGGTGTCATTAGATTAAGCCCCCAGACCTGGGGGCTCATGAATTTGAAAGTCTTAAAATAAAGGTACTTATTTCCTCTTTCTAGAGGCCTTCGAATATAGCATAACTATTACCACTGCTGATCTTGAGACATATAGAGAGGTCCTGAGGATGAATAAACAAAGGAAACTTTGCAGAAAGCTGCTCAAACATAGACAAACACGACTAATTGCCCGTGTTATGTGGCTCCTTGGTAAAGCAGGCTACAGAAGCCTGCATCTCTCATGAAAGTCCTCTGAGCTCTATGGCAGCTCTTAGCAAAGCATCTGAAGTGCCCTTAATTGTTTGTGTTCTTAATGCAGAGCCTCTTGAATACATTCATTTTTAATAGAGTGTGAGTGTGAGGCCCATCAAAGAATAACAAAACTACATCATTCGCTGGTTCTTGCTGCTGTAATGATTGTCTTTTGATTTATTTGCAAATGACTAGGTTGTCAGACCCCTGACTGAAGTGCTACCCTCCTTTCTGAAGTATCATTAAAAATTAACATGAAGGAATTCAGCTGCATTTTGTAAAATTAAGTTGAGCTGATGGATTTTTTTTCTCTTCACTTGTGTAATTTTTTTGCCTCTGTTCCACGTAGTTAAGGACTTAAATGTTTTGACCTAACCATTGCCAAACTCAAGTGTTTGTACTTAAGTTTGTCTTGCTCACTTGTTAAAGTGAATTCTTAACATAATGACAAAGAACAAAGCAGCCAGACTAGTTACTAAATATAATACTCATTTAAACAAGGCATTTTACTAAGGACTTAAGCTTGTTTGTAGAATTGAATTTTCTTTCCTTCTGTATTGTTAGAAAAAAGTATTGACCTGTTTCTTTTACATTAGTCTGTTCCACGTAAGTTTACATTTTGATAGCTGTACTTTCCAGTACTTTTCTCCACGTAAGGTATCATACTTAAATCACCATGATTTCTTGAAAACTACAGATTTTTGCAATGAAATGAAAAGGAATTACAATACAAGTATCCAAATTCTATTTCTCAACATAACAAACACCCATGTGTATTTTAGTTCTAATGTAAGAAGCCCTAGCTTATGGGAATGAGCAGTTTAACTTCTGATTGAAGAACACAGACTCCCTCTGAGGAGAATTAGTTAATATCCTTTCAGCTTCAGAGGTTTCAACAGGAATAATTTTGGGTTTGCTCCAACCAGCGTCTACCAATACATACCCCAGTAGTAACTTTAGCTATAACATCCATGGTGATTTAAGGCAAAAATTAGATCTTACAACACATTAGTTTTAACAATCAATTGTGCTGCAACAGCTGTGAGACTTCTCAAAGCTACCCAGACTTTATTTTAAAAAGCAATGCTTAGCTGAAAATAACAATTTTTTGTCAGAAGCTTGTTATTCTTTCTTGCACTGAACTTCCACTATCACAAAGTTAAATCAGATCTGAAATCTTTCTATCACCAGTTCTGAAGGATGGGTTTATGTATTCTTATTTATTAAATTTTTATTTATGCCATTATTTTGATCCAATTTTGAAAATCAAATTTGTAATTAAATTCAGAAAAATACAGCTTAGGAACACCATGATTAGAAGTAAAGCAAAAAACCCCAGAGTTCTGATAATACCAAAGAAGCATGCCCTAATTCATTCCCTTCAAGCAAAAGAATCACAGAATCAGCCTTTAATGCACAGAAAGGAATTTACTGTTATAATACATTCACAAAAGCTTTAGAAGGTAATTCTTAAGCACTCTGCGCCTTCACTTACACTTTGAAGACTTAGAAAGCCAAGTACAACACTGAACTCCTCCTGGAAGGACAAAATGGACTTCCTGCCATTTACAGCATGTAACACAGTAATCCACTGGGGAGTAAAGGTCAATGTTGCACTTTTGGTCATTACTGAATCATTTGAGATTATCTGTGGTGGGGATGAGAAGAAAATCGAACCCTATGAGAATGCTGCAAATGGCTTGACCTCAGCCCAATTTTCATCTCCATCTGTCTGTAAGGCATGTGAATAAAAGCCCTCTTTATGGGACATGCTTGACCATTTTTTTTTAATCCATGCTGCAAGCCAGAACTCATTCAAATACCCAAAGACATGTGAAATGCAGTAAGAAACTGTATATTTTAGTCTTGTGCTGAAGTTTAGTATCCATTTAGTATTTTAGTTTTTCCAACAGAATCATTGAAACAAGCAGTGCATGTGACAAAGGAAATGACAAAACTTTTATTCTTTCTGTGATCACGATCTTCAAACACCACAGAAAGCACACACATTCACAGAGTAATTACAGAAAAAGAAGTATTTCACTGTACTTAGCTTTCTGCATGCTTTGTTAGTACTTACTATAGCAAGACTCTAACACCTCCAAAAATTTTATGCTAAGAATTCAGGGGATGAGGGGATGTTGGAGATATAATTAAATCTCAAAACTTAAACACTCAAAAGCTTCATATGATTAAGGCTAGCATTCTGTGAACTTTGCTGTTCATGAGTTATTGAATCCAGGTTGAGCACAGAGATATGCATATATTATGAATGCCCTTTTATTTAAAATTAATACACTACATTCCATTTTGGCAATGGCTGCAAAATAAAAAAAAAAAAAAAAAAAAAGAAAAAAGGCAACATGCCATTTAAAAGTTTAGAACCCCATAGTATATCAATGTCAAACAACAGTGTGTCAAACTAAGATTCAATTCAGGTAAGTGCCACTGCCAAATTTTCTTGTTCCCAGACGTGCTTTAAGATTATTTTATTGCTTAAAATTTAATTTGTTCCAACTTGCGTTTCCATGACAACGTTGGCTAACCCTGCAAATCATCTGGGTAATTGGATATCTTATCTTTCTATTGCTCTCAAATCCAATGATTCTGGAAGAACTGCAGCAGCCAATCAAATTTACAGGCCTCCTGAGTAATAGACTTGCACAAGTAGCCACATCCATCTCCCCTTTACTGCTATATTAACCAACATGTGACAAACTGCGGAAGTTGGCCTTCCAACCGTATTTTGAATTATAAACACTGTCATCACTAATACTCTCACCAATAGGAAGGAATGGGAAGGTTTATTCTCAACAGATACTTGATATTCAATCTGACAAGCAACAATGGGTACCATTCATTTTAACAACAGGAATAATCTCTGTATTTTGGGAATAAACTTCAGTTTAGCATGACGCATCATTAATAAATACAATTTTCTGTCCGCCCCACATTTGTACTGATCGTTTTAATTGTGAGATCAGTCACCCACAAGAGGATGACATTAAAATCCCAGAAGACTGGGATGAAAAATCTTTAGCAATGAAAAAAACCAAAACACCACCACAACATAACACCACCGTAAGTGGGAGTGGAGAAAGGAAGAAGTAGCAGAAATATTAACAGAATAAAAATTCAAAATTATAAAGCCACACAGTGCTAAATAGTTTCCAAAGTGAAATTAGAGGGCTTTAATTCAGTACCTAAACTACTTTTATCCAGAGCCTCTTAGATAATTCGTTAAAATTACAGAAAGGTGACATTAATTTAAACATAAGCTACATATGATGCACAAGACAACAGCTACACTTGCCAAATATCTACTACAGATTTGGAGCCCATTCAAGTGTAAAGTGACTGGATATATTTCAGATGTCTAATTTCAATGCTTTATAATAATAGAGAGAGAGGCTGTGTGTAACTCTCAATGAACCACTGTACACAACTGCCCATCCCATTTACAGCTGTAAATCCTGTTGAAACAAAGCCAACTGGCAACAAAGAATCTGTTGTCAGGATGTCGAAGTGCTCCTTTCACATATCTTCACTATGTCAAGACTCTTCTTAAACTTGGCTAACGAGGGCAGTTACCACATTTCTCCTTTAATCTAACTTCAGCCCATCTTGCTTAAGCGCTCAGAACTACAAAAGGTGTGTTTATCTAAATTTTAGTTCCATTGTTTAGTTTCCAAGCCTAAGCTAACCTTAAATACACACAGAAGTATTTAAATCTCTGAAGTGAGCACACAGCTTTGTTTTACTTTCAAGCTGTTTTCCAGGACACAGAGTTCCCACTTTAATTTAGATTCCAAGAGATGCTGAGCGAATCAAAGGCTGACTCCAATCCACAAGAGGTCTTTGCCACCTATGCCTCCAGGGACACAATTTCTTTGAACCATTCTGGAGACATCTAGCCACCTGCCAAACATCTCAACAACTAGTCAGGCAGAAAACATTACTATAATACAAAGTGGGAAAGGGCCAGCTTAGTAGACCACTACATCAGGGAGCTAAATAAACTCACAGGAGGCATCCATCCGGTAGGAGAACAGCCCAAAATATCAGGAGAAATAAGATGGGAGCAGAGGTTTTTGGGCAAAACATAAGCTATCAAAGAGTTCCCCTCTTCTCATCTGACCCCACTTTTAACAAGCTGTTACATTGCTCTAGAAGCAGCATGATCTCCAAAATTATCCAGCACGCTTTGCAGTATTACCTTTAAGGTCATTAAGAGCTTGACTTACTCTGGACAACTGAAAAACACTGTACTACACAGTAACAAGGAGGAGACAAAGAACAGAAAGATAAAAGAGCATAAAAAGCATAAACAGTGTATCTATAACTGCTACACTCCTACCAAGAAAGAGCCTCATTGACTCTTCATTTAGTGTAGGATGTTATTTTTAAAACTACTTCCTATTTCACTCTCATTCCCATGAGGCACATTGGAATTTCTGCAAGTATCTTTTCAGTACTTGTCAAACTGAGCCACTTGATTGGGATGGCAGTAGAAAGTCAGAGTGCTTACACAGCTGGAGAAGTACATGGAATAACAGTGTTTCTAAAAATTAGAGCATTAAGTTCTTCAAACCAAGCACATACAGTATGCAAGTCAATAACAAAACTCCCAGTCAGGATTCTGTCCTTATCAACATTCAAGTAAGACCGTAACAGCAGTAGAACCTGGACTTTACTAGAACAATAAGCATGCCATTCTAACAAAAGAGACAAATTAAGACATGGGTCTGAATTACGGGAGAAAAAAAACTAATCACCACGCTACAACCAGACTTTAGAAATAACTACCAAATTAAGCTTACCAACTAAATCATATGCACTATTGTACCTTAAATATAGTTTCACCATTTTAAAGTACTTTGTATATTCGCAGCTCAGTTTCAAAAAATCTATCAAGTCAGAAAAACAATTTAAACACTTATTCATATCAATGCTTCAGGTGCCATAAGGTGACTCACTAATGAATAACAAGTTAAGAGGATTGACAACTCCTTTGATAGTAACTAGCACAACTACCCACCACATAGGATTTGCAAGGAAGGTGAAAATAATGGATATTTTCACTGTGTGGGGGAAAAGGTTCCCAAATCTTTCAGCAACACTTTGGGAACATGACAGTAAATTCCTTATCCATTTTATTATTTTTTATATCTATTCTGTTGCTTATAGAATAGAAACAATAGTAAAGAAACCATCTAGATTGCATTCTAATAGACAAGCTCTGATTGAAACAGTCCAAACAGACACAAATTTGATTAAGACTGCAATCACTGCAGAGTTTATAATGATTGGGAAAGGAAAGATATTAAAACCAAGTAAAACTTCAGAAAAGCACACAACAACTGGTAAGGTCAGCTTTATAGGACCTGCTACTGATGAGGGAGATCAAACAGCATTATGGAGAAACAACATTTTCTTTTTGAAATAACATTAGGGACATGGATGACAGTTAATAGATCTACACATGGAGGCAGAAGGGAGAGGGGAAAAACAGAAAGGATAGAATCATGCCAAGAGACTAAATCCCAGATTCTTCACTGACTTCACACAAACAGGAAAGCATACATGAAGTGGAAACTAAATGCAGCAAGGGAGTATAAACATATACAGCACAAAAGCATATATGCCAGTAGTAAGAAACAGCTAAAGTAAAGCTTCTGCTTACGGATTGGAATAGTCAGATTTGATCCCCTCATTTAGAAAAGGAAAGATGTGGTCAAGGACAGCAAGAAGGCCAGAAAGTCCATGCTTTTTTGCATGCATCCTAACTATACTAGAATCATTACAAATCATTTATTGTACATTACTAGTTATGTAAGGTCAACACTGCAGTTTAAACAGCAAAGAAACGCGAGAGAGTTCCAAGTAAAATATCTTCATATCAACTAGTTCTGATAAAATACCAAAAGCACATTAGTGAAGACTGAGCAGCTAGCGGACACCTTGCAGAACCTCAAAAGTGAAATGAATAGGAAACTATGAAAGGACAGTGCTTAACAAAACACAGCAAATGAAAGAGCAAGGACACTCTACCTTAATTACTCAAATTTAGGCATTAAAAAGCCTCTTATGCGTAAAAATTTAAGTGAAACAGATATAAACCACAGCTCAGAAATATTTTTCACCAGAAAACATCAGAATTATGCAAAGTCCAAAAAGGCAGAATAATTACAGATAAGAAAGGCAGATGATGTTAACATCTTTGCTAAGAATCTGACAGTCATAGCATTATTAGGAACAACATTAGCAACACAGCAAAAACTTCAAAGCAACAAGGACAAAATTGCTTAATTATTAAACCATGTATGGATAAATTCTTTTTTTTTTTGTGAAACCAAGAAGTTCTGCATTCATGATTGGCCCAGTATTTTTAGTATTTCCCACTAACAAGAATAAAGATCTCTTCATTTACCCTAATCCTCAATTTGCAGTGAGTTTCAAGCTGAGAAAGACAGAATATGCTGGAGAATAGCTTCAGAACTCACTTTACAGTGAATGGAAAAATGGACTGAAAAGTAAAAAGAAGGACAAGGATAAAGGCCCATAGCATGCCTAGACAGGAACATAAAGGAAAGGAAATAATGGGTCTTAGGAATGAATCTCTCGGTCACAGAGGATCAGAAGTTGAACATAAGTCAATAACATGCTGTTGCAAAAAAGGCCGCCACCCTGTAAGCCGTATACTAAGTAAACCCTCTGTGCTACTCAGCACGGCATTTCCTCCCCTGGAGTACTGCACTGTACTTCAGCTGGGCAACTCCATTCAGGGAATGAACACTCGACTTTAGAGGTATGTAGCATGGGTCTGGAAGGCAGGGGAATGATTTGCTCTCCTTATTCAGGGTGAAGGAAACACATAGTAAAGAGCTGAGGCTGCAGCAGAGAAAACTGAAATTGTAACTGAAGAAGCACTTCAACAGCGAGGACATAAAAGCCATCTGCTACCTGAAGAGCTCGAGGGTTGCCACTGCTGTTCATGTCGTTGCTAACAGATAGGACAAGCACCCTATCAGCAATGACACTGGTATAGCTGATCCTGCCAGGAGGACACAGGGAGGCACTAGGTCCTTGCTAGTGATCTCATTCTACAGTTCATATTTCAGTTTGAATAAACAACCTAAAAGCTTTCCACAGGTCTTGTTGAAAATTTTGCATTTGTTTAAACGACAATTCATAGTCACCATCTGAGGCCACAGACAGCTAGTCTAGTTCAGTGTCTGTAAAGCAATGGCAGGAAATCCTATAACCAGTTACAACTTGTTATACATATAGACATATACACAACTAGAAATTCAGAATTACCTTACACCCTTACACTTTAAAGAAAGATAAATGTTTTACCTTTTTTTAACAAAACAAAAAACTCTGTTGTAAATAAAAACTGTTGGGGCAAAAGTACAAAAGAACGATCTTTCTGTAAGCCATTTTTCCCAAGAAAGTGTAGGGTTTTCATCACTTCTCCCCAGCTTAAATCAAACTTCTGTATTTAAAGTTGAGATCATCATGTCTTGAAGCAGACAGCATAGCATTTCGAGCATTTCCCACATTTAGAACACTTAAATTCATAAATAGGCAGATTTTCACATATCATAAAACCCACCCAGTTTCAGATGTCCTTTCTTTTTCTTGAGGTAACAAAAGCAAGTTCTCATAGACTTAATACTTAATCAAGATGCAGCTGAACAAGCACAGCCATTCTTGCTCCCCTTCTCCAAAATGAAAGCTATCTTTTGTTTTTGCTTGCTAATCCATAGAAGCCTTTAAAATGGCACAAATAGGAATGGCAGCATTTTGTTCTCTAAATCAATTTTATCCTCAGCCATCAACTAGATGTTCCAGCACACAGAAAGATCAGTCCTTCCCTTCTAATTCAAAAATCCATACTACCATTGCCCTTGCAAACTGCTAAACAAGCAGTATCGGCAATGCACTTGTGTTCTGTAATATATTTACTGCAAATCCCAACGGCTTGCCTCCTAATGCAGTTTTCTATTGTGTCTGTTCTTGTCAATACACTAACTGGTCACCTTACAAGTAAGTTGCTTTGACCAACTGTTTACACAAACATCAAAAAGCTTCAAGAGGAAGGAAAAAAAGACCAAACAGAAGAAAAAGAACATCCATGCTGCTGAGGGAGAGGGACAAAAAAAAAAAAAATCCAAAAACCCAAACCAACTAAAATCTCAAACAAAACACAAATTAAGCTCTGTTTTCTGTTGTGTTATCACATAGCCAAAAAGGCTAGTTAGCTCTTCAGATCATGTAAGAAGTACAAACTACTTTCAGATAGGCAGCCCTGACACAAAGCTTACCTAACACCCCTCAAAGAACTTTAATCTGTAATTTAATCATCAGGGCTAATTTATTCACAAAGAACAAATGTTCTGAAGAACGTAAAGAAAAGGTGGGAGCAACTTAGCCGATCCCCAATTAGTGACTACGCTCTTCTTAAACACTCTGCAATTTCTCATTAGACACAGAATATTATCATTATAAAAATATTCAGGGACACTCACCAAACACATTAATTTCCTGAACCGATTTCCCCATACTAGAAAGTGTATTTTATAACTAGGCTTGCTAGCAACTGAAATATTCAACAGTCAAAACCAAAAAAAACCAAACAGCCCACCCTCATGCTTTCAAGATTCATATAAACCTATGGAAACAATATTGAAATCTCTAACTTGGAAATAAAATCACAATACTTTCAAGTGAAATTGGAATGGAAAAAGGCTTATAGCATTATTTCACAGGATTGTAGTATTTTAAGTTTTTGTTTTGTTGCAGGTTTTTGTTTGTTTGTGCAGCACTAGGGCTTCTTTTTTAACAGAGGGAACCTCAGGAAATAACTTACTTTTAAGTCTAACCTGATTTAACTAGAGTTCAGTTAAGATTAAACTCAATTTCAGCAAGCTCTAATCTACTTTTCAATCACCTCCAGCACTATGCCAGAAACAGTTCACTGGTGGAGTTTCACAGGGGCTTTTGCTGCAATCTGTTTTACTAATATGATCAGCAGCACAGCCTGGAAAAGACAGCAAGCAGTGGGTAAGAAAACTTGCTCCATAAAAGAATTAGAAATAAAGCAAATACAAAGGCTGCAAGGAAATAGAAATATATTATTTTATTCCATAAGAAAGTAAAAGCAATGGGTAAAGAATTGCAAAGAGACCTTACAAGAGTAAATGGACAATGGAAACAATTGTACATAAACAAAATATACACACACTAGGAATAGATATCTCTAGCCAAGTAAAATGATGGTTCCTGAGCTTACAATTACCATTCATGAGCAAGAACTCAAATGTGAAAAGGAATCTCCAGCAGTTCAGCATTTCCTGGCAGTCAAAAGCAAAAACTTGGAAACTTTACTGAAGAAGAAATAAAAATTAAGAAAACAAACAAAAAACATCCAGAAAACAGAAGAAGATGGTAATACAAATCTCTGGTTCACCAGTGTCCTGAGAACTGCATATAGTTCTAGTTTCCTTATTTCAAAAGGCTAAGTTAAAAATTAAAAAGATTGAGTGAAAAGCAAGGAAAGTGATCAAAGAAAGCTGCACAACTGTTTAAGCTGGGACTGCCCAACCTGAAAAGGAGTCAACACAGATGGGCTGCAAGCGGTATAATATTTTGACTCCGTTGAAAATGTAGCTAGGCATCAACAGCTTCTGTTCTGAGAAGCAGCCATCAAATAAAGACAGTGGAAACCAGGTTCAAAGCAACAAAGGTTGAGGGTTGTCCTAAATCAGGAACAACCTTCTCCCCAACACAGCACAGCAATGGTGGAAACACACTAGAAAGCAGTTTTGCAGAGGAGGGCTCTGGTGAACAAGTTGAATGTGCATCAGCCCCACACTCATATGATGAGGAAGGCTACACCTCATATGAGGACACAGCAGAATGACTGTAACCAACCTGATTGAAGTAATTCCCCTTTCTGTCCCCCTTGTTTGGCAAGAAGGAAGATGTTGCTAAGGTGGAGCAAGTCTCAAAGTGTTGCCAATAAGGTGATCAGGCAACCAGAGCACACATCATACCAAAGAGAAAATAGATTTGATCAGCTTCAAGAAGAAGGGAACTAATGGGAGGCAAGACCACACTGCTGACAAAGAAGTGATTATGGAGAGGACTATGTCGGCTCCTCCTTAGAGGTGCACAATAGGAGAACAAAAGGCACACAATGGTTACCAGTGCGGAAAGGCAAACTCCCAGTTGGTGAAGGATAAAATTCTTCAGAATAAGGGCAGGTCAAACACTAGAAAGTGTTGCCCTGACATGTCACGCAGTATTACCTCCAGAAAACTATTTTAAGTAGAAATTTGATACTTACAAGAACACAGGCTGCAATTTCAGCTTGGCTGTGGGACCATCTTGCAAGAACTTTAAAAGCCATAGCCTACACATAATCATAACAACTAATCTGGTAAACTAGCTGGTTTGACAATTAAATGCCGACAAAATTATGAATTCTCCCGCCTTTGTTTTTCCCCTTTCTGAGAGGAACTATGTGAGCAACTATAGTTCAAATACCTACACTCAAGACTCCAATTAAGAAGTGTGATGCAGAAGGTGACAATAGTAGTGTTTGACATAATTGCCATTAGATATCCCTAAATCTTACCCCAAGTGGAAAAGTAATTTCATTAGTTCCATTCAAAGCTGTTACCATTTTTAAAGTAGGTACTGTGCAGTCTTCTGATAAGTGCCAGTTGACCCAAATTTTATTTTAAAAGCTTTTACTGCACGCCAATGGTGATCTATCCAGCTTAAATGATCCTAATTTTCCATTTTGCATAGGAGACACTGCAGTTTTAGCACTTGGCTACAAACATTTAAGTAGAGAGGGAAGAAAAGCAATTCAAATGCTCAGCTTGATTTGGTGTAACAACCAGTAGAAGGAGGAAAACCAAAGCTTTCCCCACAGAATCTCTTGTGACAAAAGGATATTGCACATTCACAAAGCATCTTCCCTCTTACTCTTCCTCTTACCCCTGAAGTTACCAGGACTTTTTTTTTGCCTTCTCTCCAACTGAGCAGATAGACAAAGTACATCAACAGACATGTGGCAATGCAAGCTCCAGCAATGCAAGGGAAGATGAGCAATGTAGCTCGTAGGAACAGCATTCCTCTCTCCAGCTCTGTGAGGAACCTGAAATCTGGTAGACTAAGTCTAAAATGAGAGATGGTCAGGCACTATTTAACATATGTACAGTGACACATTTTTGAATTAAGTTCTATATGGAGCTGACATAATAGATGGTATCTGACAACATGGTTACAGGAAAGCCACATGGAGATGTAATTCACAGTGCCCTGGATCTGTCAGATAACACCTTCACAATAATGCTGGCCTCGAGCTTGAAACATGGTTCAAAAGTCATGAAAGTTGAGGTAATTACTCCAGTCTTCTCTTCTTTCAAATTAGCAATCTATTTGTGGTTGAAATGGCTAGGCTGCTGAAACAAGTGTGCTCATTTAGAAACCAAATATTTGTAGAATAAGTACAATTTCTTTGAGAGAAAAATACTGTCACAATCAATCCTACTGTTTCATCTTTTAAATAAAAACAGTTTTTGCATGTCTTTTGTGGCTGTGCCAACTGTAAAATGCTCTTGAAACATTCACTGCACACCACCAAAACCTTAAGGAGTTTTTCATTCCAATAATTAAAATGTAGGGAAAAAAAATTAGTTTATCTTTAAATCCCTTTCAACAGCAAAGCCATCCTTCTCAGGAGCTGTAGAGAGCTAACTAAGCTCCTTAATTCCCTTCTGTTTAACCCACTCCTGAAGACTGATGTTCTAATGAGATACAATTAGAAGACTTTGTCCTTTGCTGTAAAGCACTAGAAATGATCCCACGGAACAGTCCAGCATAAAACAGACATGTAACTCTTGTACAACTGGTTAACACAATGCAGCTTTGGAGTTTGTGTACTTTTCTACAACAGGCAAGCTACCGAATGACAGCTCTGCCTCCAGGCAGGTCACAGAGATCAAAAAGACCCACCCAAAGAAAAGGAAACCTTGCCATGACTGTTGGGATAGCAGAAACCCAGACACTGTAGTAGTTTATAAGTCTAGCACTTGGTTCAGCACTGATGGTTTTTTTTTTTCCTTTGGCTGCCTGCCAATGAACAAAAGATAATCTTGCACCTAACCACTCTAGACATTAAATGCACAGGAAACCTTATCTTCTGACTTATGACAGAAGATGACAAGCAGAGCTGGGGAAAATAAAGACGCACTGCCCTAGGAGCCAAGGGCAGCAACTCTTAAGTGCAGCAGGACTTTTAACACCCAACCAACTCTTCATCTTGGCACTAGCAGCTGATTCATCTGCTTTGCCAGCCACAGATGTCACACTGGGGAAAATCTCACTTGGACAGTTATAACACAGAAAAGAAACTTAACACCACACAATGTTCTTATTCATTCTGTCTTGACACATATAAAAACAACATCCAAATCAACCTACTTCTACCTAAACAAATCCTCAGGTGGTTGTTTCTGTTTCAGGAATGACAAACTTGGTCAGGAACTACTCCCCTTAAAATAATTTCTAAGAACACAGTATAAGTGTCACATAAAACATGCTCTTAAGAAAAATCTTTGACATTCTTTAATTAAAGAAGTTTAAAAACCTACACAGAAAAAGAAGGAAACAAAACAAACAAACAAAACCAAATCTAAACCAGACACAAATGTGTCAAAGAGATTATTTCCTGACCACTGTTCAGCCAGCAGGTTGAAATGCAGCAGCACCTTGATTTAAGTACACATCATGCAGTTAAACACTGCTAAGTGCCAAAGCTAGATATGTGAGGGAAGCTTTGCCATGGCCATTTCTGGACTTAAATGCAACATACTCAAGTGGAAGGCTCTGCCAGTACAGTTGTTTGTGTATGCAAAGTTCACCTCAGTCAAGTCCGTTTATAACAACATTCAAGTCTTGACTAACTTTATTTTAGTTAAATTATAATAGGTTACTAAATTAAATGAAGACAGAACTGCTGACACAAACCCATCAGTACAAGAACTCAAATTCATTTACATGCAGGCTAACTGCAAGTACTTCATTTTATTTAAGAGACTGTACCTTAACAGTGATGCACACACCACACTCCATAAATAAGCTCTGCTGCAGTGTAATTTTGTTTTTCAAACAACAGTCCAAGCAGTCTGAAGAGTTTCACACAGAGCAAGTACAGCATCCAAACAGGAGGAAGACCTTAAAAATGTTAATGCTTGTTCACTGGAAAGTTTCCCCATCACTGCATTTTCCAGTAACAAAGATGTTGTCAGAAATGACAATTTTTCGTGTCCCCTGATGATGCCTTGCTAACATTTGGTTATAAGCCATAAAGCAGGAATAATTTCAGCCTGTCAGGAGTCTAGCTAATGCCCAGTTTCCCCCTAGAGAGAATTCCTGTCAAACGTAATGAGAGCTCCAAAGGCCCTTTCTACAACATAATGAGCACTTAGGCCATGCTGGTGATCAGCCAGCAAAAAGCATCAATTTGAGCCTGGCTACACCCTTGGGGGTAGACGTCACCAGTTAATAAGAATTATGATTACTATCTGTCAAAAGCCTCCTCAGAACTTATCGTTAGCAGTGGAAATTCAGAAGAATGTCATTGTTAGGCTTTTTTTTTTTTTTTTTTGCTTCCTGCAATCTAAGGCCACCTACATACTAAACTGCAACACCATTTGGCATCCTCACTGCAGGCATCTAAATCAATAGCCTTTAACATGAAGGTGCTACTTTTACCAGAAATTAGAATTACTTAACACGTAAAAGCACCATATCTGAGACTCACATCTAGAGAAATGTATTTATGCCTTCTAAAACCTATTCTTAACAGCACACACAGAGCAAGCGTGCACTACTCTCCCCAGCTACAACTAACACAGTTAATGCTCTGTCATAAATCTTAAACGCTTCCGAAGTATCACTGCCTACAGGGTACATAATTCTAATTGCCATACATACAAAACATTAAACCTTTATACATATGTTAAGGTCAAAGTGGAAACCTTAGTTCCCACACACTTTAATCCTGTGGGTTTAAACGATTTTATCTAAAGTTAATTCCTAGTACACGAACTGAAATCACACATTCTCTTCAAAGATCTCCTGAAAATAACATCCATTTTGCAGCAAATGAGCAAATGTGTGCTTCCTATACAGACACTGGCTTCCTCATAGGTTACAGTATGCCACGAAGTTGTTGAAGAAAATGCAAGAAAAAAAAATCTCAAAAATCACAAAGCTATGAAAAGTCACCTCACAGAAAAACTGACATTCTTCTAAAACACAAGCCACAAGAAAATTAGTTAAGCTACAGTACAGAACCGAGTCAAACACTAAGCTTACTGTTCCATCTGGTTATTTGGTGTATTATTTAAAAAATAACAAAATAAAAAAGGTTGTCAAATACTACTTCTTTTAATGACATTTTGAATTGAAACAAGCATATGTCCAAAACCCAAAAGAACACCTACCCAGATTTGCAGATAGAAAGCTGTCATGGAATTACAATGCCATCTTACCAAATATAATATTTTTAGGGGAAAAGAAAACAAACAAACAAACAAAAAAAATAAAAATCAAAGAGTTCAGAGTTACAAAAGCAAAATTCAACTCCGCAATTCACTTGCTTAATGAATGTCTTTGAATATACTGAAGATCTGAAGCCTGAACTAATCAATTTCTTCGCTGTGCCCTAGCCGGTCAGCCATGCTCTTTAATTTAATGAAACAAGAGTTTTAGATGAAATAGCACATACACATCAAGAAAGAATTGTATTGTTGCACTTTGAAATGTGTCCAACTGTGCAACTTCATCTAATGATAATTTTTTTAAGAGGCCATCGATTTCTGAAAGACTTATTGTACTAGCATCTTGATGAAAAAGTGAATGTCAGCATATCTACAGAATACTTACACCCTGCCATTAATGCTTTATTTGGCAGACAATGACTACTCAATTGAGGGTCCTCTGGGCTGTGCAATCATTTAGCTTTTCTTCTCTCATGAGGTCCTTAGTGTCTTGTTCCAGTTCAATACTCTTTTTATCCGCCATTATAGTGGCCATAAGTGTGAATTTTATGGGAACTTGCAAACTCATAGTCATAACTAGAGCTTTCCAAGTCACTGATCTCTTCATACCTTTATAAGGCAAGGATTTGAGTAACTATTACTACATATGCTACACAGACATAAAATCAGTTCTACATGTCAGAGCCTCTACCAGTAACAAAACAAACAAACAAACAAACCCAAGCCAAAAAAACCCCAAACTTGTAAAGTACTGAACTTTCAAAGTACTGAAAAGTTTTAAAACCACAGATAAAAGACCTTCCCTATTTATGCCAAAGTTTTCCGGACCAATACCAAAAAGGCATTGCTGCTTAACCTAGCCTACACCTCATCTGACAGAAGGTAGACAATGGTCTACTAATCAGGCTACAAATCAGGCTATTGATTCAGACACGGTACAGTCATCTGAGCATAAACAGCAGAGCTACATTTAAATGCACCAGACAGACTGCAGATTTTGTGGCTTAGAAAACAAAATGTCTTACCTGTTTGTGCATTTCAATGTTTAATCCATACGACATTTCATAGTACTGTAAATAAATGAGCATACATTATTTTCTTATGCTGATTTACATTGTATTAGGAGGTATTTACTGAAATAATGATAAAACTAATTTTACTTACCATCACATAATGCCTCTGCATTTCCGTCTTTTCACTTGCCAGTTTCTCACATTCCAATTTAAGGCTACAAAATAGAGCATGCTTTAATGTAACATGTCATTTTTTTGACATCTACCCACCCTATTTGCATTTTGACAGAAGCTGCTAATTTAAAAAACCTCAAACTAACTTGCAATGTAGAAAAACTTAACTCATACTTCAAATAAAAAGGCTGAAAAGGAAATGTAAAGAACATTTCATGGGTGCTGTATGAGGCCTGAACTGTCTCCAGAATCTAAACACATCCACCTTCATATTTTGACAAAGAGCTGCTATTACATGCTACAACTTACAAGTTAGAATAGGATCTATATTTCTCTGAAGTACTTCTCAGGTGTAAAATAGATAAAATAGAGGCATTTCTTTCTATACAGTGCTTAGTAAATTACTGCCAGCTAACACCACTCACATTTATAATTACAACTTGACTGTAATTCTTACCTTAAATACACTCTAGCAAATGTTACCTTGCCCAGTGCTTGAAAAGTGGTAACTCTATCATTTACTGGCAAGTTTCTTTTCCATTTTTGTTTTCATAAACAAAAATAATTTGCATTTGGCACTTGCACATCTCATCACAAACAGTGGTATAATTCTGACAACCTTCACTGAGAGCCTCAACACTCCCTTTGTTTTCTGTCAAACTGATTTTTTTTTTTTAATGACACTTGTGAGCATTCTATGGAACAGTTAGTGTGCAAGAAGTATTTTTCACTTACAATTACAATACCGAATGTTTATAGTTTATATTGTATTTCTTAAGCAAAAAGTAGCTTAAACAAGTTAATGGTTTTTGATAAGACTACAGTATCATACGTAAATTAAGAGGAAGCATAACTGAAACCAAGCCATCCCCAACTGGGAAACCTGTAAAGCTTCTTTCCAAATATTCCAGGTGCACATAAGTATAAAATTAAGGAAGATTAATGCTCCTTAACACCAGTTGCCCAGGGTCAGAAACAACCTGTACCCTAAATCTCTGAAAGGACCTCAGCAGGAAGCACACACCTACAAAAATCTTTTGAAGGGCAGCGCAGCAACGAGGAGCCATCCCATGGCTTCCATGGATTCTGGTAAACTTTGTGTTACTGCTCGAAGTACTTGTGCTCTTTAACCGTTCTCCCTGGCTCTTAACCACAAGACGCTGGCGTTGTATTAATTTTTGCATTAACACCACACACAAACAACCAAACACGAGACACAGCCTCTTTAAAACGCGCTGTGCCACTGAATTTGTGCAGGTCTCCTCTTGACACACTGAAATGACCCCTCCACATACGGGATCCCAAAACATGCTATATATTTTCAAATGCACAGAGGTGCCAAACGCTCCAGCTTCGNGAGGAACTGGAACTCTTCTTTGATGCGGTCCAGGGACTCCGGGATGGTGAATTTGAAAGGCTGGCCCGCAGCCTGGTGCGGGGTCTGGCGCGGTGGCGGCAGGGGAGAGAGATGCACGTTCAGACACAGCGCGGCCGCCCGGCGGGGAAGAGGAGGCGGCGCTGCCCATCGCGGCCGGGCCGGAGGGATGGAGAGAGCGCCCGGCCCGGCCCGCCCCCGCCCAGGGGCGCTGCGCACTTGTTACCCACCTTCCCGTCCCTCATCTGCGGTGGGGCCGAGGCTAACGCGCTCCGGCTCCGACCCACCCGCTCCTGCCGCCGCCGTCGACACGAAAGCGGGGCGTGCCGGCTCCTCCCCGCCGACCCCCGCCGCGGAGGCACAGCCAGCCCCATTCCGGGCGCTGTGCTCCCGNTATATTTTCAAATGCACAGAGGTGCCAAACGCTCCAGCTTCGACACCACCACGCTCTGGCAGCTGCCCGGGGAGCAGGGCAGGGCTGTCTCCCGGTACGCGCCCCGTCCACCCGGCAGCCCCCGCCCCCGCCGCGGACCGGGGCTGTCCGCGCTGCCCTCTCCGGCCCGTCGGGGTCCCTCGGCGGGGCTCTGCCGCGACGCCGCACGCCACCGCCTGGACGCGCCCGTTCGCTGCAGCNAGGGGCGCTGCGCACTTGTTACCCACCTTCCCGTCCCTCATCTGCGGTGGGGCCGAGGCTAACGCGCTCCGGCTCCGACCCACCCGCTCCTGCCGCCGCCGTCGACACGAAAGCGGGGCGTGCCGGCTCCTCCCCGCCGACCCCCGCCGCGGAGGCACAGCCAGCCCCATTCCGGGCGCTGTGCTCCCGGATGCCGCCTGGCCAGGCGGAGACCCCCCGCCGTCATTCCCAAGGCCAATAAGTTGCCCACGCAACAAAAAGTAGAGGCGGCCGCTCCGGCAGGCAGGATGAGCCGCTCCACGGCGGAGGGAATGAACTTGTGAGGGCGCCTTCTTCTCCCTCCCCCCAGCTCCAGCCGACCAAGCGAGCCGGAGGTGCGCTCCGGACCGCCCGCCCTCGCCCCGCGCCCCTGACCCGCGGAGCGGCGGCCCCCGCCCTACTTACGGGGTGCCGGCTCTGGGGGAACATGGCTCCGGCAGCGGCGGGTCTCCCTTGCAGCGCGGTTCTCGCGGCGAGACTCCCCGCCCTGCCCCGGCTTCACACCCGGTGCGCCGCGGGGACAGGAGCGGCGACACCCGCCGACCGCCTTCCCTCCGCCGCCACGGGCAGGAGCGGGGCGAGGCGCAGCTCAGTGCCCCCGCCGCGGGGACATCCCCCAGCCGCCGCGTCCTTTGTTGCGGTCGTTCCGAGGAGGGCTGAAGGTGTCCGGGAAAGGCGGACGGGCCGCGCTTGGGACGGTCACCGCCGCTCCGCGCTCCTTCGGCGGCGCTTCCACCGGCGGGGGGGGGGCGCGCCCGCCCCGCGCGG